>CP054537.1:0-518946 GCA_017301755.1 Pneumocystis wakefieldiae | reverse complement strand
TAAGTTAGTATCTAAAGGTCTACAGTAATAATCAGTATAATTTTTTAATTCTTGGAAAAAATAATCAGCATTAAGACATCTCGAGAAAAAACCAGTATTTTGCTGAATCAATATTGGACAAACTTCTTTCATTTTTTCCTTAAAATTAGTTTGATTAGTAGCAGTATTGCCTAAAGCTCTTATAAAAATTTCGTCTATATCTTTTGAAAGGTCTCTATAAATACAATAATGTTTGATAGTTAAGCAGTATCCATTTGAACGTTGATCTGCTATATTAAAAAAAAAACAACGTTGCAGAAATTCGTCACAGATTTGGAAACCTACTGTTTTATTTATTGCAAGTTGAAGGAGCTCAGCAGAAAATGATTTTAATTTTTCTCCAAGAGTTGTATTTATCTCTTTACATTTTTTCTCTTTATTATTATCATTACAAATTTCCTTAATTTTAGTATGAACTTTCTCTAAATCTGGATCTATCTCCTTTAATTCATTACAATATTTTTCAAGTCCTTCTTTGCATTTATTTTGATCTTTATAATTTTCTTTCAAAATAAAAGCAAAGATTTCTTCTTCCCCAATAGCAAGATTCTTAAATAACGCATCCACCGTACTTATTTGAGAGCTTTTAACATTCAAATCGGCATTTTTATCACCATAAGTAAAGGCTAAAAATAGTTAATAATAATAATAATCTAATATATAATTACCAACTAAATTAAATACTCCTATCGCTATAATTTTATAAATCACAGGATAAAACATTTCATATTATTTTTAAATAAAGGAACATGAAATATAAATACCAGCAATATCTAAGCTGGATTTTTCACTAATTTTAATTGTTATCTCATCAATATTTTTATTTAAAAGTAGATTTAGTTCGATAAGAATTTCGATAACCTTGAAAAAATCATGAAAAAGCGGTTAAAAATAAAAATAATTATAAATCTTGACTATAAATTCAGATTACTGTTTCTCCTGTTTTTTATGTATTCTTTTTCATTTTATTCAATAATTTTCTATAAAATTATACACATATATAATATGTATTACATAATGTATACGTGTATTACATAATATATAGATATACGCATTTTCTTTTGTTTTATCGATTCTTGATTTATTACAATTTATTTCATAATTTTATCACTTTTAATATTATATTTATGTTCTTAAATTCAATGTTTTCCTTATTTTTAACATTTCTTCATTTCATTAACTAATTCCTAACCCTTTTTTAATCTCTACATTGTTTTCAATATTGATTTATAATTAAGAGCTTTTTTTGATCTTCACTTTTAATCAAAAAACGCTTGGTTAATAATGTTTGACATGCACCTCTCGTTTCATTTTATGCATTCTTCTGTCCATTTTCTTTTATATTAAATTTTTCTAAAAAGCTTATCACTATCTATGCCTGATTTTATAATTTTACAAAGCAGCTATCAAAATATAACATAATTATGTAAAAAAACGTAAAAAACTAGTTTTTATAATTAATCAAATCAACCAAAAATAAAAATAATACTCAGTTAGCAGACAAGTATTAGGCAAAAGAAAAATATTGAGAAAAAATAGTAACTTTAACATGATGCAAAAATTAAAGACTTTACCGACCTTAAATCCGACCCTAAGCCTAAGCCTAAAAAATAGCTAGTTAAGGAACCCGAGTTCAGTTTTTTGTGTCATATTCATATTAGATTAGCTTTTTATGTAAAAAATCTCATCAATGACTACTTCCTTTTCAGAAAACAGTAAAGATCTCAATGAAAAATATATTGTTAAGTTTAAGGCTGGTAAAATGATTCGAGATGGTGCTACTAATATAGTAAAACCTGACACTAGAAAAGGGTAAATATTTCTATTTTATTATAAAGGCTATTTTATTTATCTAGAATGATATTTATGAGAATTGAAAATGACGATCTTCTTCACTTCTATTGGAAAGATAGAACAACTAATGTAATTGAAGAGGTTTTAAGAAAAACAATAATAATAATAATAGTAATTAATTTAGGATCTTATTATTTTTCCAGGCGAAGCAGAGTTTTTATCTGTAAAAGATTCGCCAGGCGGGAGAGTTTTTGCTCTTCGTTTCAAATCATCATTCCAGATTTTTTTTTTTTGGATGCAAGATCTTAACAATGATAAGGACGAGTATTATGTTAACAAAATTAACGAAGCAATTAAAAATCACGTAATTGATGGTACATAAAAAGAGAGTTTTGATTTATTTAATAAAGAATTATATTAGAATCTAATGAATATGATAAAAGCTCAAAAGTAAACGAAACACAATTTTTTGATAATGAAAGTAAGCTATTTATATCATAATGTTTTTTTTTCAATTTTATAGATGATAAATCCGTTAAAAATGTATCTTTAGACTCTGGAAAAGAAAATATGGAGATAAATGAACGAGATACGTTGCCTTCTATGACATGTAAAGATCGTTTTTCATTATCTGAATATTTTTTATCTTTAAAATCGTTTTTATCGAACGTGTATATTCCTGATGATTTTTTTAAGGGGCCTTTCATTTTAACAGATATATTGACTTCATCTGAAGTTATTAAGTTGCTACAAAATGAATTTGTTCGAGAAACGTTATTTCCTAATCTCCCACCTGATATTCTTCAAAATTTTGAGCTTGATGAGAAAAACCTTGCAAATGTTATTTCTGGGGAATGTTTTCAACAGGTATAAATTTAAAATATGTCTATTTTTTTAATTTTCCAGTCACTTCGATCTCTTAATTATGCAATCTCTATAGGAAAATTAGATACATTCATTTCGAAATTTGCATCAGATAATTTTAGAAAACTTGATGTGTTTTTTCGTGTCTTAATGTCTTTGATTGAAACTATAGATCAGGAAATGGATATCAGCGAATAAGTTAATAAAAATTTAATATAATTATATTATTTAAAAAGGTGGTAATTAATATTTATAAGATTAAATGTTTCTATTATGTATTGATTTTTATAATAATGAACGTTTGTTTGATCATCTTAAACTAGTTATTTATGTATAAGTTTTAAAAACAAACTTTTTTATAGAATTTTATTATGGATATTTTGAATGTTTCTACTTTTTTAAGATCCTTTGATTATCTGACAATGAATTTTATATTTTTTGGAAATGTAGTATTATATATGTTTAAATTTTAAAATGATGTTTTTTATAAAAAATTATAAAGATTAGCGCTAAAAAAGTTTATTTCTACATGAAAATATAATAAATATGATTTAATTAATAGTTTTAGAAAATTATTAAAAAAGTTAAATATTATTTCTATTATTAATATATTATGAACCTAATATTTTTGTATTTTTTAGCTTCAAAATTGAATAGATAATTTGAAATATTAAATTATCAGTCAAAAAAATATTATAAAAAAATCATGTAATATTTTTTTGATTTTAAAATAATATTTATAAAAATCAATAGACATTTTTTCAAGCTTAAAACTATTAACTTTTTTATTAATGTATTAGAAGATAAAATATATGAAATATGCAAAAAAGTTCCTAATTAATTTAAACAGAGATCAGATACTTAATTTAATAAAATTATATATTTTTTATTATTTTTAATTTATTTTTAGTTTTTTAAATATAAATTGAAAAATATTTTTTAATGATTAACTTTAATCTTAATTTTAAAGATTATACTTTTCGATGATAGTTTTTTCTCTAATAATATGATCAAGCTAAAATATCAAGTATACAATTTAATATATATATTATTCATTTAACAATTAAAACATAAAATATTAAATAAAATAACATAAAGATATAATCATTGTCTTTCTAATGTTTTTTTATGAATTATTAAATGTAAAAAAGAGCAAATTTAGTATTTAATTTAGAAAAAAATATTTTTTATTTTTTTCTATTATAAATATATATTTTAAACAATTTTTAAATATAGTATTTAAAAGACTAATGATAAATAAATAATATTATCAAAAATAAACACTACAATGGAGAATCACTCAGCAGAAGGAAGTGATGAGCCGAATTTTGATGCACCAGGAGTTAATGCTTTTTATGGTTTGGTTAAAGTAATGTTTTTGATTTTTTGACTAATAATATTTAGAAGATTCTTTATTAACAAATGATTCTGAAGCAATGACTTGGTAATCCATGGAACCATTGCCTTTCCACATTAATTTATAAGGATATCATGGTGGTGCTCTCATGTAGGTCATGATTATTTTGCGGAAGTTTCAGAAGAATTTATTGAAGATAATTTTAATTTGACGGGCCTTAATACTCTCATTCCGTTTTATAAAGAAGCCCTTGAAATGATACTAGATGTAGATTCGGGTAATTCAATAATATTATAATTATAATGATAATTTTTTTATAGAAAATACTGATGAACATATGCGAGCACCTGATCAAAATATAATAGAAAGCAGTGCCGAACTTTTATACGGACTTATTCATCAAAGATACATAGTCTCTAGAGCCGGTTTGCACGCAATGGCAAGATAATTTTGATTTTAAAAATAAAATTAATTTAAAATTATCTAGGCGGAAAAGTTTGAAATGGGTCATTTTGGCCATTGTCCAAGAGTATATTGTAATTCTACCTCAGTAGTACCCTGTGGACGATCTGATCTTCCTGGTTTAGAGACTGTTAAGTTATTTTGTCCTAATTGTTTGGACATTTATGTTCCACCAAACTCTAGATTTCAAAATATTGATGGTGCGTTTTTTGGGACAACCTTTCCTCATCTTTTCTTTCAAACGTATCCTGAATACAAACCATCCATTTCACGTAAGTGTTTTAATATTTACCAACCAAAGATATATGGCTTTAAAATTTCTGAAAGAAGCAAATCAGGACCACGAATGTCTTGGTTAAGAAAATTTCTAGGAAAAGTAGATTCTGAAAAAGAAAATCTATTAGATGAAAAGAATGATAATAGAGGGAAGAATAAAAATGACGACGAATATTTATGATACTTTTTAAAATATTTATTATTTTTTTATGGATTAAAAAGATAATAAGTAAAAAATATAAACGAGTAAAACATGTAATATAAAAAATACATTTATAATATATATTATCAAGGCTCACGTAAACTTTTAAGTGTTTAATGCATGTTTTTTACATAATTTTAATATCCAAGTTTAGTGGAATTTTATAGATAAATAATAATTTATTAGATAATCGTTTAGACATGTTTACAAACACTTAATATAAATTGATTAATTAATTAATATATTTTTATTGATTTTTTAATATTTTAGTCTAATTCTCCTTAAAATTTATAGAAATTATTTAATTGATATAATATATATATGAAATACCATTCATTTTTTTATATAAAGCATTAGAATAGATTTTCTAATATTCTATAAATCAAGTATACATGAAAAGGTGTTTTAGCTTTAAAATAGAAATGATATCTAATAAAATAACTATTTTCATAAATATTATAGTGATAAGACATTGAGCTTTTTTAGAAAATTAAATTATCGAACGCTAAATCTTTAAAAAAATAATACTTAATAAGTTTCTTTATTAATTGGTAACCCAAATTATTTAACCATTCAAGTTACTAAAGACATATACATAGGATTAATTAGTTATCTTATTCACTAGTTTTTTTTTATCAAAATGCTAAAACCATCCCAACCGGTTTTTGGAGTGATAACAACATATGCATCTCGTATAAGAACAGGGAATACGTCTCTTATTATACCCATCCAAGGACAGCCTGGTTCTAGAAGCACAGGAAGACTCTCTTCTCGTGGTAGTGTAATATCTTATGCTGAAAAAGACGATGATGATTGGGACCAAATCGCAGAAAATGGACAGGAAACATATGCAGTAGATGTAGACGATAGTGTAGATAATAAAGGTCTTGTGAATGGACCGCCACCTGATAGCGTTGTTAAGCGAAAACCTGCAGTTAAAACAAGACATATGTATAGGCTAGTAAAAAAATATATATTAATATTATATTTAACAATGTAATAGATCAGATGATCAAATGAAATTTGCAGCGGAAAATGAAGAAGTGTTGATCCCAATTAGACTAGATCTTGAGCTAGACAATTATAGATTAAAAGATGTTTTTACATGGAATATGAACGGTTTGTTTTTTTTTAAAAAGAAAATTATTAATTTAAATAAATAGAAGAACTAATAACTCCTGATCTTTTTGCACAAGTAATGTGCGCAGATTTAGATATACCTGCTTCGGTCTTTGCTCCGCAAATTTCTTCTGCAATACGAACACAAATTGAAGAATATGCACCTGTTGCAGAAATATCTTTTCCTGAAAACAACGATCTAAGAGTCATAGTAAACTTATCTTTACATTTATCTAGACATCTCTTGACGGACAAATTTGAGTGGGATTTAACAGGTACTCTTACGCCAGAAGTCTTTGCTAGTCAAGTATGTGCTGATTTGGGATTGGGAGGAGAATTTTATCCAGCTATTGCACATGCAATTCATGAACATCTCTTTAGACTAAAAAAAGAAGCATGTGAGGGTGGCTTACCATTTGAATTGGACAATGATGCTGCCTATGGCGCAGAAGCAGGTATTCGAGTTGAACAGGAAACTCTTGGTGCTAGTTGGGCACCTCATATTGAGATTCTTAGTAGAGAAGAAATAGAGAAAAGAGATGGTGATCGTGAACGACAAGTTCGACGGACTAGAAGAGAAGCATCTAGATTTAATATAGGAGCTTTTTCTAGCTTCGGTGAACGAAAAAGTGGACGAGACAAAAGAGGAAGGAGTATAAGTCCAACTGGTAGAGGAACATCTATAGAACATGGAATACCAGCTGGTGTAAGTGGTGCACAAACATTATCTGATTAGTAAGTTTATTTCATATAATGTTTTTAACTGATTTATTTGCAAAGTGAGCGTACACGTTGGAGATGTTCTTATTGTCATTGTTCTGGTACTGGTACATGGGCTGTACGTCGAGGACCTTCTGGTAATAAAGTAAATAATATTTTTCAAGCCTATATAATAATAACTTTTATTTTATCGCTAGACATTATGCAATCCATGTGGTGTTGCTTATGCTAAAACAAACGAACTTCCTGTGTGGAGGAAAGGCCTTTTTCGTTAACAAAGCATATTTCTAATTATTCAAACTGCATATTGACTTAAAGAATAAAACTTTCTCTCCAAGATCTTCTATTCATTTTCTATATACATTTATATACTACATTAACACTTGAAATATACAATTCTTATTTTTGTTAATCATAGGAAAAATATAGCACCAGGTGATGAACATGAGAGCTTAGCGATATTAATATTTACGTTTATAGGATTATATAGATATAATTCATGTTTTTATATTTTTAAGGGCTATCCGTTTTTTTTAAATTAGGTAAAGTGTTGAGATTAAAATTTTTTTTAGTAATTAACGTATAAAGCTTTACTAATAATATGTTAATACATAAAGTTTAGTTTATTAGAACTAATATTTAAAATAGAAAAAATTAGATATTTTTTGAATATAAAATCAAAAAGTCATTAACCAAAGGAAGTTTAATTGGAGAGCTCTAATCATTTGTAAACCCAAGCATTTTTAATCAATTATAAAAGAATAGCTAGATTTGGAATACTTCGGGTTATTTTAGCGGAATGATTAACTTTTAAACAAACTAATCTTTGTGGATATCTGAAGTATTGGAAATCATAGATAAACTTTATAAATATTAGATAAGAGTATCTTAGAAACAATAACGTTTTTATCCTTTAAACTATACTATATTACTTTTTCTGAAAATTAATATGTTTTACAAATGACAGAGGAAGCAGAAAAAGAAATAATACAAGAAAAGACATCGGATCAGCCATCTCTTGTGGAACCGACAGAAGAAGAGTTATTAACTCTCCCTCGAGTTTCTGATAAAATACCATTTTCAGCATTTCTTATTATAGTTATTGAATTATGTGAACGTTTCAGTTTTTATGGTTTAACTAATCCTTTTCAAAATTACATGCAATATAAACCAACGGACGTTATCCCTGGCGCTCTTGGTCTTAAACAAAGTGGTGCAACTGCATTAAATGGTTTCTTTACTTTTTGGTGCTATCTTACTCCAATATTTGGCGCTATTGTTGCAGACCAATATTTAGGTAGATATTCGGCAATATTTTGGTTCTCTTGGATCTATCTTGCTGGACAGATAATTTTAGTACTCACTTCAACGCCAGTTGCCATTAGTAATGGTGTATCTTTATGGGGTCTTGTAATTTCTATGATTATTATTGGATTGGGAATGGGTGGTATCAAAGTAAATGTATCGCCTTTAGTTGTGGATCAATATAGATCTCAGAGTCGATATATAAAGATATTAAAGGATAATAGACGTGTAATAGTTGATTATGCCGTGACCCTTCAGCATATTTTCTTATTATTTTATTTGGCTATTAACATTGGATCTTTTGGTGGGGTTGTAACCATATTTTTAGAAAAACATATCGGATATTGGTTAGCTTTTCTTGTTCCTGCATGTGTATTTGCAATCGGGATAGTTATTATAGTAGCCGGAAAACGTTTTTATGTTTGTCAAAGTCCTCAAAGCTCCGTAGTATTGAATGCTTTTAGAGCTATATATGTTTCAGTAAGAAGCGGATTTAAATTAGATAACGCAAAACCAAGTAAAACCAATGGAAAATATAAATTATATTGGGATGATACATTTATTGATGAGCTTCGAGTAACATTGATTGCATGTCGTATATTTCTATTTTTTCCATATTATTGGCTCCTTTACAACCAAATGGTTGCAAATTTGCTTTCTCAAGCAGGAACTATGCAATTAAATGGTCTCCCTTCTGAACTTGCTCAACAAATTAACCCTTTAACATTAGTTATTATGATTCCTATTTTCAATAATTTTATTTATCCTAAACTTCGAAAATATGGGATTTTATTTCGTCCTATTACAAGGATTTTTTTTGGTTTTGTTGTCGCATCATTAGCAATGGCATATTCCGCTATAGTTCAACATATGATTTATAGTAGTCCTCCTTGTTATAAATATCCTGGTGACTTAACTCATTGTTCTGCTATTAAACAGTCAGGAGAACCAAATAGAATACACGTGGCCTATCAATTGCCATCATTTTCTCTTATTGGGATTTCCGAAATATTTTCATCAATTACTGGTTTAGAGTTAGTCAAAAATGATTGTTATTTTGTCGATATTAATATATATTAGATATGCTTATACTAAAGCTCCATCTAGCATGAAATCATTCGTCATGTCTTTATTTTTCTTAACAGTCGCAGGTAAATATTAGAATGCTTTGTTTTATGATATATTTCTTATAATTAAATTAGTTGGTTCAATTATTCAAATGATTCTTAGCCCAGTTTATCGGAATCCTTTAATGGTTTGGTTCTATAGTGCTCTTTCTGTTGGATCATTTATAGTTGGAGTTGTGTTTTGGTTTTGTTTTAAAAAATATAACAGTTTAGAAGATGAAATGAATTCTTTCCAAAGAAGTATTAGAAATATTAAAAACGAGGATTTTAAAGAAAACAAGCCTGATGAGGTAGTTTCATAATTTAATTGGATTAATATTTGATAAGGGTTTAAAAATGTTTTTGATTTAGTTTATGTGTAGCATATAATATGTAATATTTTATTATATTATCTTGTAAATAATGGAGTTTTTTATAATTATTTAATAGAAGCTATATTACAAATTTGATTTTTTGGAAATTTTAAACATTATATAATTTATAAATTTGTGTAAACAGATATTATTTATTAGTGAAAAATAGGTAATACTAATATTTAATTAAAATATTTTAAAAAAATCATAAATATATCTAAAAGTATATAATCATCAGCTTTTTTTAAAAAAACAATTTTGGTAATTTTCTATATATAGATTTTATGAATAGAAATGAGTATAAATAATATGTAAATATAAGAAAATAATCATAGACATATGTTGAAATGATAAAAATATTAGTTTATTTACAAAATATGATATTAAATATCGGATGATATTGTTAATAGAATATCAATTGTGGGATTAATTTTTCCATTCTCAGAATCAATAATTATTCCAATGACATCAAGATCTACAGATGGAAACATTTGACTAAGAAAATTAAGAGTTTCAGATTCCATTCCGACTTGTGTTTCCTGAATAGTAGATATTTCAGATATTGGAAATTGAGTATTTATTTTCGATAGCATTAGCCTTTTTTCATCTAAATTATTTATAGATACAATATTCCGAGATATTTGGTTAGATGATAATTGTTTAATAATAGGTTGATATGATTTTTCTGTATTTTGATGCATAAATATTTTTCCCAAAGATAAAAAAGGTTTTTGAATGTTACGAAATACATTAAATGATTTAGATGCAATATATTCGTTTGCAGGCTCTAATAAAGCAAAAGACATTGATTGAGTATTTTTAATTCCGCCATTGTTATTTTTTTGTTGAGAAATTTTAATAATAGAATGTTCCAAATTCCTTTTATATTTAAGAAGCTTTAAAACTATTATTATTAATATACTTCTCGAATTCTTCATTAGAAATTGTTAATGACGACTTGTTTAAATTTTCTATAAAAGTAACAGCAGCTATCTTAACAATATAAATAAGCAATACGAATGGGAAGGAAAAAATTACCAAACTAGAAAAGTAATATTCTGATTCCCCAGAAAGTTTATCCGGATTCCTAAATCGAGATATATATCTTCATCAAATAAGTGCAAATATAAGTAAAAAAAAAGAGCATACTGAATATTTGATATTAAATGCTTAGGATTAGTCTTAAGTATTATTAAAATTAAAGTAGGAATAAATTTATCCGCCGATTCCTCAATTTTTGCATATTTCAGTAAACCTGATAATGTTATAAAAATAAAATAATATTTCATAAGACATACCAAAAATGACTTTAGAACAATTTAAAATACAAAAAATCTTATCTCTTGGAGAACGATAAGTGTTAATTTTTAGAAGCTCTATATAATAAATAAGAATAGATGCTACTAAAAAAATATACCTTGTCCTGCTAATTCCAAAAATCTTTTATTTAAATTTGTACAAGGAATTTCTATATGCTCCTCCCTAATCCAATTAAACATACTAATTTTTTCTTGTATAATTCTATCTCTTTCTAAATCATCGCTATGTCCAGTGATATCATCATCAACTAAATGAGATATAGCTGGAGAAAATATTTGCTCATATAATCTTATTGTAATTAACTTTTCCATTCCTTCTTTTGCATTATCAAACTCAATTTCTGATGTATTTACCCAAGGCTCAACAAGTTGCATCTTTAGATATATAAACTGTTGTAATAAACTATTAATATAGTCATAACAATGAAATATATAGACATACCTTTAGAAAATCACGAATAATTTTAACCTTTTCCTTAATCGTCCATGGTTTTTGTAGAAACTCATAAATAAAACTTTAAAAGATTAAAATAATTAAAAATAATTGAAATAATAAAACCTTTTCATATATTTTGCAATAGACACAGCAGATCTACATCTAAGCTGATTAATAAACTTTCTAAAATCAAGATTTTGAAGCAATTTTGGTTCCAATTTAAATGACAATACATTTTCAAAATGATTTTCTTTAATATCTTTTTCTAAATATTTCTGATAAAACACGTTATTCCCTTTATTACTTGGAAATATAGCATCCACATTCTTTACTTTTTCTGAATCTTCTGGGGTATCTTTTGGGTAATCTGAAATAATCCGCTGAAAAGCGTCTGTTTGTGATATAATGTTCATATCTATGCCTTTTTTATCCAGAAAATCGCTATACGTTACTTCCATGTACTTTTCATCCATTAATGATGAAAAAGTTCCAAGAATATGGGTTTTTTCTGTTTGAATAGAAGGTTTTCTTTCCAAACATCTTTGATATTTAGATAAATTAAACTCATCAAAGTACTCTTCAAGACACTCTTTTTCCTCAGCAATATGTTCATTCTCCTCTTTTTCATTGTTTAATGTTCTATTAGGATCTTCCATGTCTTTAATGTCATTACTTTTATATTAAAATTTTTAATAAATTTTATCATTTTTTTGAGATTATCGAAGATTATCGAAGATTGGATTAGATAAGATGTGATTAGATATTCCACACTTTTTTTTAAAAAATACACGTTTTCTGTTATTTTTTCATAAAAATATTTTATTAAAATTTAGATAATTTATTATAAAAATACAGCTGAATGAAATCAGAGTTTCAAAAAAAAAAAGAAAATATCCTTAATAAATTAAAGGCAGAGGGGCCGGATTCTTCTCCAAAGGGCTTTCCTGATGAGCATATAGTTTCACTTTTAAATCTTATCAATTATCATCCCCATCTCGTTACAACAAGCTCATGCTCAGGTAGAATAGCAGTTTACGTTGAAAGCGAAATTGCAAATAATATAGGGGGGAAAGGTTTAGGCGGAAAATGGCTGATGGTTCAACATGAACCATGGGATGATCATTTGGAAAATCTAGATATTTTGGCTAAAATATGCGGAGGATATCCTTTTAAAACTGTAGATTTTGACGATTCAAAAAAAGGGCTTTTGATTCATTTTAAATTTGAACCTTTGGTACTGTTATTTTCTCATGCCATTCGCTTCAATTAATATCAAGATCTTGCATATTTTGTCAGAGACAATATCAACTGCTCGCACTTTTTTAATTAGTGCACTTTCATCTAGTTTTAGAGAGTCCGGTCTTATTTTATCAAAAAAGAATATTATTATAGCAATTCGGTCTTCCATAGGATTTAGTTGTCCTATAGGCTATCTTAAAAAAGAACAGAATGTTGAGTTTGTTCAGTTATTAGTTGATGAGAAATATCTTTATTTATTGATAGATATGGCAAATAAAAGATTCAAGGAAAATAACAGAAGAAGAGATATGTTATATAGAAACATTTCAGGCTGGATTATAAAAAAATCTGAAATGAATATAGAAAATAAGAACGAATTATCAAAAAAATAAATGTAAAATTGAAAGCGAGTTTTATAAAATAAAATTAGGAGCCTTTTAAATATTTTTCATATTTAATTGCAAAAGGTCACTTAATTTTAGATTGTCGACAATTTATTAACAATATATACGAAATCTAAGACAATAGATAGAATCAATTCTTCACATTTAGAATATTTTTCTAATTTCGTATCAAAATACACCATCAACATATTTTTATTGCTTTTATTCTTATGAGAATATCAATAAAAGAGTACTGTTATATAATTCAACACATTTATAATATTTTTTAAAAGACAACCAAAAAATAAATTTATACTATAACGATACTAGTCTATAATTTTATATTAAATGGCAAAAATTAAAAATAAAATAGTTTTGACGTATGTAAATTGTCAAATATATTTATTTCCAGTATTAGCAGCAATTGTTAGATTTTTTCCAATTTACTTTTTCCACTAATTTTTTTACTGTTTAATTGCATTTTTGCACTTCCACTCCCAAATTGAATAGCCCTTTTTTTTTCTTTACTAGAGTATATCAAACCAAGTTTTTGAGATAATTTTCTTAATAAAAGCTTTTCGCCATTTTTTATATTAAAGTTCATTTTCCCTTGTACAGGTAATTTAGATAAAAATCTGATAACGTTTTCATCGAGATAAGGATATCTTATCTCTTTTCCATGATGAGATACAATTCTATCATCTCTACCCAAATTACGATATGATAATCTCGAAATATTACAAGAAAGCTAGTTTCATAAGAATATATCTTGATTATTTTATAAATATTTACTTCTTCAATTACGTCAAGCCATCCTCCCTTAATGTATCTTCTTAAATATTGAGAATATCCTCTAAACCCATTAAAAATAATTCGTTAAGTATTACTAATGTTTACCCAAGTTGCTCATCTGCTCCTAAACTAAAAAATAAATTTAATTTTACAACAATATTTTAATAAACTTTCCCACTAATCAATACTTTTGAAACAGAATTATATTTCAATAAAGAATTATCTGTGCATCTCAATTGCCCCTGTCCTCGTGAAGCAAAATAAAAGGCCATTGCAATGTTCTTAAAGATTAGAAATGTTAACAATGAAATACGTACTAAATCCATAACTGTATCATTTGGATGCATCAATTTTATTATAGTTGATTTGTGATCATTTGATTCAAAATATGGAACATTAATCTACAAAAAGTTAAATATAAATATCAAAAATGAAAAATACTTGAACAAATCTCCATGGTCTTTTGTTTCCAGTTATTTCGCATAACTCTTTATATGCATTGATTCCTGTTATTCTATCAGGGCAATTATAAACATTATTTAAATCTGTAGAATCTGTTTTTTTCAGAGAAACTTTACAATTCTCAAAAGCTACATTTAACAAGTCTACAGGCTCATCAATTGGCAATATTTCATGAATTATTCTCGCTAAAACAGATGAATCAAGACCACCAGAATAAAGTATAGCTAGACGAGGCTGATCTGTTGATGTAGGAAATATAGACATAGTCCTAATATATAGTGCTTGTTTCAAAACATTATAAAATTCCTCCACATACAAATCTAAATCTTTTGTCGACACGAGATCAAGAGATGCATTTATTCTAGGATAAGGATATATCTAGTACTAATTAGCAAAACAAAAAAGACATTTTTCCTGAAAAAGACTAAATATAAATCACTCAATTGATCAAAATCATAAATATATGGAATTTTCTTCTCAAAAAGCTGTACCAATTAAACATATTCTTAAATAATAAGCACTATTTTGAACCTTATCCTCGGAAATTAGACTTAAATCAACAAAATAAAGACCATCTGCAAAAACTTCTTCCCATGAAGGATCTCCATTAGATACACTAGAAAGTAGAAAACATAAAGAACCATCAACCTCTGTTGATGTCTTTTTTAAAAGAGATCTTCTTCCTAAGCAATCTCTTCCATACCATAGTCTTTCTTTGCTTTTCTTTGAATATTAACATATATATGTAACAAAAAAATGCAATACCTCTATAAAAATAAATGCGTATGGGCCTTCTATTGCCCTTACAATATCAACAACATTAGTATATGGCTTTGACAATGCACTCATGAGCTGAATTGTATCATTATCTGTAAACTTTATTCCTAACCCATTCCAAACTTCTCCATTCCAACAAAGCAGATCGCCTTGATCATTTTCAAGAGGCTGTAGTGCAGTAACGCATTTCCCACGTAAATGCAGAACTGAGCAGCATATTTTTAACTTGACTTCTTTCATCATAACTTCTATAGTAGCAGATCCATCAGGGCCACGGGCATTAACCAATTCAACAATATCATCATAGTTTCCGCTGGTACTCTCATGAATACGTGTAATCATCAAGAAAATCCCGCACATTTTACTATTTTACTTGAAGTTTTCTTAAGCAAACAGAATCCAATATTCAAAGCTTCATATTTTAAGAAGTAATGTTAGCTTAAATGCCTAAAAGGATAAGTTAAGAGGTAGAAAAGGTAATATTCCTTATTAACTAATGCTTAATAACATGTTTAGTCCTTTTAATCTGGTTATTTTAACATTCATAGCTCGTTTAATAAGAATGAAAGCTATTCTCAAGGGTTAAGCACTTTAAATCATGTATTTCTTAATGATTTCCATAAGCATTGAAAAAATATACTACAAAATCATATATATCTTGTAAATCTTGGGAGTAATACACAGGAAATACCAATTCATAATAGATTTATATTATGCAAGGAAAAACTAGATCAAGATATCTTTCATACTGGAGTATACATTTAAGCACAAATAATAGCAATTCATCTTTTAATTCTAGAAATTTATTATCTATTAATTATGCCTATTCTACATTTTGTAATCAATTAAAAATGTTTGGACGCTTGCAATCTTGCAAGCTTATTAATCACTATATCTGCATCAAATGAAGCTGTGTTGCATTTCTTAATCTGATCAAAATTACAGAGCAAATCAAATATTTATATAAAAAATATGTAAAACAGTCAAGAAATAACGAATAATATAACAAGAAAAATGTATGGGATATACTATTTCTTTATATACAGTACAAGAGAAATTCAAAAGATATTACTTTATGAACAATAAAATCAATTGCTGTCACCTAAATTATTATGAGCTTTTTGGTCTAAAGCAGACTTAATGGACTAGAATCAAATAATAATATATTTAAATACAAATTTTATAAAACTTTTATTAAGGATGCAAGCTTTTCAAACTAAACTATTTTAAACATCTCTAAATTATACAACACCTTTTGATGGACACAAGACAAGACTTTTATAGGAAAAGATAAATACGTATAGTGCAAACTATGTTTTGAAAATGGATATTCTTTAAGTACAAGAAGTATAAAAAGCTAATCTTTAACCATTTATTATATACATTAAATTTAGTATTATATTTAATATATTTTATATGTTTTATAGATAAAATAATGTATTTAATTTGAATGATTAAATATTTAAAAAAATATATGGTTCTCAGTTTGAGAAAAATAGCTTTATTCTTAAAATAGAGAACTCAATTGCCGATTGTACTATTCAATTCCTATCAAAACTTTCATGTAAATCATATAATAAAATATAGAATATATTTTAAAATATTATGTCAAAAATATAAAACAGCCGCCAATAACAGTAAATACTATCTTTTAATGCAACATTATCTATGACTGTTTCCTGCTTTTTTATAGATATTAATTATTCAATAATACTAGTTTTCTTTTTTATACTTCTTCTGCTCTAAAGTAATAGATTGTTCATAATCGTCATGCTTTCTTTTTTTCTTCTTATAATGACGTTTATAATTCTCTGAAGATTCTAAAACTACAGTATCTTTTTCATTGTACAATTCACTCTTTTTTTCCATATTTGAAGATACAAAAACACTTGAATCAAACTAGAACCTCTTTAAAATCTAGTAAACCCATCCAGCTTGGCCTACCCCTGGAATAGGCCCAGGCTGAAGGCTAAATACCGCCTCAATTAGCTCGGGATCTATATCTTCAATAAATTTGTCTGCTTTTTCTTCTTTTGGACCAAAAACCAGGTCCCTAATGAATCTGTCTTTTATAATAACATTCTTTCCTGCCAAAAGAATCGTTAGAAAATCCCTCTACACATTCATATAGTCATTACTTGCCTGGAAGGTGCTGAATATGTCCTTTATAAGACTGTCTCATCTTTTTCTTGTTCCCAAACTCATCTACTCGTGCCACACGAGAAGCCAATGGACCTAAGCCGTATATCTTCTGTAGATCATCCGTTACAGAGGGGCGTGTCACAGAATAGCTTGAGGAATTAACAAAATAATATGTCTGTATCTCTTCAAACATAAATCAGTCATTTTTGGCCAAAAAAAAGAGGGGAAAACTCGAATATACCTTCTTTCTTCTCGTCCTCTACTAGTTCCATGGTTAAAGCCCAGTTTAGTGGTGTTTTTTTGGTTATCTTAGGCCCATCAAAAATACCCGACGTCTTTGAAAACCTATATTAATATCAAGGGCTTAATGACAGAATCAAGGGATAAACCCCATATATTGAAGGATGGGAAGACAACTGAGGGCCTTTTATTAGGGAAAACAGCACGAGCTACAGGCTTACACGCCATTTTAGTTAACCCCAGACAAGTGAGTTTTTATTAGAGATTAATTCAAAGAATTAACAGGTTCTAGAGAGAAAACCCTGTCATTGTCTGTATTCTGCTTTCTACCTTTGATTACAAGTGCTTAACAGTGTATATTTAGAAACATATCCGCAATGTGCCTCTGGTATTGGGTTTTTCTTTGTTTTGCTAGTAATTCTTAAGAAATCAAGGAATATAAGGATAGCTTGGCAGACTATATACTTGGAACAACTACGTGTGCACTTTTTTTAAGGTCTTTTTACATTTTTAGATATAGCTTATCTTATAGCTATAGTCTGCGCTATCATCAACTTCACCCAGAATACATCTATAATAGAATTCAGATGCTTGGAAAGAGGTATCTCTTAAGAATACTGTTAATTTTGGTAGATATTGTAAAGAAAATTATATTCAATTTAATACATTCTTAATCATACAGGATAATCATGAAACTCCAATACGTGAATTAACAAAAACATGTATCATATATAACTTTACAATGATCCTTTCATGGAGGTCTAATTCTATATATATTTATGGACAAATGTTAATCAATTAGTTTTTTTGAGGCAGGAAGATATTTAGAAACATATAAATCGTTTGAACATGCATCCTTTAATATGATTCAGGCAAGAAATTCAGATGATTATTATAGTAGACTTGTGGAATGCTTTTCAACAATTAAAAGTATTAATAGGGATGATACTTTTTCTATGATTGGAAATTTTAGAAGCTTAAAACGTGCTATTAATGCAGATAAAGAAGAAATTATGATGATAGGCGGTTGGGGAGAACAAAAGGTATATAAATTTATTTATATATATATTTCAAATGACAATTGGAAACAAGGCAGTCCGTTTTAAAAAAACCGTAACACTACCATTTATTGTCAAAGATTCCCCAAAATAATTAAATACGATCACTACTTGTATAATTGTCGTTAACATATATGCCAATTCATTACTATTTCATTAGATAATAGTTGATATATATATCATCAAAAAATCGATAACATATGTTATTCATGTTGCATCTTTTTCTTTTCGTCTTCTTAGCCGCCTTTTTCTAGATATAATATAAGAAATGCATGCCTTTTTATTTTTTTTTATTTCATTAGAGTCAAAACTTCTTTTTCTCTTTCTTTCCAAACTTTTTGTCATTTCATCTTCAATTTTTAACCTGGCTTTTTTTCTTTCTTTTTCCTGTCTTTCTTGACGTCGTTTAATAACATTAATATTCTTCTCATATTAGCATTAACATATAAACAAAAAATGTATTACTTCAAGAGCAAATTCTACAATTAAACGCTTTTTTATTTCTTTATTTTTTTTCGAACTGATCTTTCTTCCATTAAGCCAACGAAGTCCCATTAAAGCCCATCTATGCCCTACATATTCAATAAAACCATATCCTCGTTTATGTCCATTTTTCTCTTCAATAATTTTAGCTTGTCGAACAATTCCTTTTCTACCTTTACCAGGATTACCATCTCGAAGCTTTTCTTCACGAGTCAATGGCATTCTTTTATTTTCCTTTACCTCCTTAGCAAAGTTCAGACATGCTTCCCTTGCCAAAGCCTTTAATTCTTTATCAGAAATATCTTTAGGAATGTTTCTTATTGACAATCTTGTAAGAGATATGTATAATGATGGATTTTTTTCCAGCAATTTTTTCCTCTGAATTAAGCTTTGATTTCTCATGTTACGATCTGTTTCGCTCAGCAATTCATACAAAGGCGATTTAGGATCAATATATCCCTCATTTAATAGAAATATATTTCTTTTATCAAGATTTTTTCCAAGCATATCCATTCTCTTTTTTTTATTATCTTTCTCTATTATAGATATATCCTCTTTACTTAGCGCGGAAAAAACATGTAACAAATGACCATCCAGTATAAGTTTCTTGGCATCATCATCAATTGCTTCATTCTGAAGTATACTTGATTTATCAGTTAAAAAATCAAACTTTTTCGACATATTCCTATAGAACTTAAGACAATTGTCCATATCTTCTTTGTGAAGAAAACGAATAAAAGCTGTTCCTTTCGACTTCCCGGTTAATGTATCTACAACAAGTCGTGCATATTTTAAACGACCGAATTGATTAAAATGAGAGAAAAGTGTCTCGTTTGTAGTTTTAAGAGAAATATTTCTCACAAATAATGTATTTTCATTATCATAATTTAGGATACTTGAATCTTTTTTTTTTTTGATCAAAATATTTTGAGAATTAGTTTCATTGTTAATTTTTATAGAAGCTATACCATCCCCGTCTTCTAAAGACCCCGGTATATCTTCCGTATTCATGTCATCTTCTTGAAATTCTTTCTCTTCCTCTAAAAATTTCTCCCATTCAGTTTTACTTAAAGCCCAGTCAACTGCAATATTTCGGCCGTCAAGTTCAATTCCATTTATATTTTTTAAAGCATTTTCTGCATCCGATTCTTTTTTCATATGAACAAATGCAAAACCACTCATCTTTCCACCTTTTTTCCTAGGAATAATAACATTTATAACTTTTCCATATTCACTAAATTTTGAAAAAAATACATCATCTTTTTTCCTTATTGACCATGGTAAATTTCTTATAATCAAAAAAGGCTTTCGTGCTCTCATTTTCTCATTTTTTGTTTTTACATCATTATCTAATGTAGTATCCTTAGGATTTCTATTTCTACGTCTAGCAAATTCTGCCTTTAAATAATGGCCTTCTATCTTTCTTTCTTTTAGTTCAGAAATAGCCTTCTTGGCATCCGAATGTGTTGAAAAGCTTACAAACCCGTATCCTTTTGATTGCTTCGTTTCAGGATCGGTAACAATAATTGCATGCTTAACTGGAGCTGTTTTTGAAAAAAAATACAGAAATGATTCTGACGTTATATTGAATGGTATTTTCCAAACAAAAATAGTTGTATTTCCTCCATTTTTCTTCTCATTTTCATCCATTTTAACCATTTCCAATACTTCATTCCGTATTTTAAATAGCCTCTTTATTAGATTTATTTAAAAGCTGTTTTTTAAAGCAACTTCTTAAAGATTTCATTAAACGCACAGTATATACAATGTCTATAGTATCCAAATAACCTATTTGTGCTGTTAGTTTTGCTAATTAACTTTTTTCAAAGCTAATTTTTGCTGTATCGCACCTTGAAATTTTTTCAAACTTTAATAAGTACTTGTATTAGATATTTATATATATTGTTCCTTGATATTTAGGATTTTACCATATACTTAATAGATTCCTTGTCAATGACAGAATATAACTTTGATCCGCAATGTAAATGATGTATTTTAAAGAAATGTTTAAATTTAACATGATTTAGTAAACTCTACCCTCCTCTCAAAGACAATCCTATTTCTTTAGCATATCTTTCTCAATGTGATGGAAGCAATGAGGATTTTCCAATTTATGTTGCCATTAAAGGTACAGTTTTCGATGTAACATCTAATAAAGCTTCATATGGTATGCTTTTATAATATAATACTCTATTATCTCAAGATTTATTAGGTCCAGGAGGTGGTTATCATGTATTCGCAGAGAAAGATGCTTCAAGAGGTTTTGGAAAAAGTAGCCTTAAAGAAGAAGATGCAATAGCTGATTATTCGAATTTGAATGAAAGTGAACTTCAAACACTAGAAAAATGGTTTGATTTTTTTTCCAAAGTATTTTACTTAATGAAACCAAAACATAATTGATATGTCATAGAAATATAATATTGTTGGAAAAGTCGTTCAAGATTAAATATAAAGATCTAAAAAGAATAAGTTGTAAAAGGTGATATTTATTTTTTGTCAGTAATAAATTATATTTTATTAATAAACTACGTCCAAAGTCGAATTGTAGCGTCTACTCCACAAGAAAAAAGCCAGGGTTGTTTTGGGTGCCATTGTGCATTAAATACGCCTAAAGAGTTCTTGATTTCATGGCCTTTTAAAATTTTTAGCGGGACTAATAAAGCATTTTCCATTAAATCATTATATACCATCCCATGAAAAACTTGAATTGTTCCATCATCACTGGTTGAACAAAATAATGGATATTGCCCTTTATGAAATCTTACACTCTTTAACGCTTTTGCATGATAACATAACGTTTTATAAGGCCTAGATGATAAATCCATATCAACCCAGACTAACTTTTTATCGTATGAACCAATAATAATATTGTCACCTTGAGGATGTATATCAATAGAAGATATCCATTTTACTCCAGGTTGAATAATTTTTATTAATTCTTGTTTTATCAAATTATAAACCTTTACGTATTTCTGAGTCTAATTTTTTAAGCATAAATTATATATGTATGTCTTTCTTACTGCTGCAAAAAAGAGAGGTTTTGTAGGATGAAACTGTACTTTTTGAACTATACCTTTAACTTTTTTAAACGGTGATTGTGATTGATGTTTAGAAAGTAAGTGAACCAGAACAGACGTATTTCCACTTTCTGGTGAAACTGTAGCAAAATAGTCTCCATCGCGATGCCATATAACTTGCTTAATACGTTTTTTAATATTTACTAACACAAGTAAACCTTTGTCTATTTGTTTTGAATTAGGTTTTAGCCATGTTGCAAGATTTTGTTTCGCCTGAGATTTCTCCATATCAAATCCCAAATTGCAGAGTTCTTTAGCTGAATTTTTAATGCTGTCATTAAGTATTGAAGGTAAAAGCATATAAATATTATTTCCACTGTAAAAATTAATAAATTATAAATATATATCAAAAAAAAAGCCATTACCAAGTTGCTATAATTATATCCGAATCTTTTACAGGTCTCCATGCTATAGAATTAATAGACTCACCATTATCGTTACAGGTAAAATTCCAGATTTCTCTTCCAGTAATTACTTCCCAAATACGAACAATTCCATCGTCACCACTACTCGCAAGCCATGCACCAGTAGAATCAACGTCAATGGAATGTATAGATCCTTTATGGCCTTCATATATAATCATACATTTTGTTGGAAAGGGACGAAGATCATCTAATGAAGGAAGTTTTGGTATTAGAGACTCAGGATTAATATTTAACTACACCATTATTAAACAAACAAAAAAAGGAAAATAAAAAAAATCGAACCCTATTTCTTCGGACTCTAGGCGCTAAGTAAAGATCTAAGCATCTTTCAAAACGTTCTTGTATAAACCGATTGTATCCAGGTACGAGTCTTAGAGATTTATATTTTGATGGTAAGTATTTCTTTTTTCGGTCTTCATAAGAGGTATTATTCCATTCATTTATTTCGTCTTCAGAAGGCAAATACTCTTCAGGAGGGTTATAACTTTCGTCATGCGTAGGCAAAGGTATTTTTGGTGCAGGAATGTGCATAATATGATCATAAGGTTTTAAAGAAGTATCACTCCAAATATCATAAAATAAAGGCTGTATGATTTTCTCCTTTGACTTACTTAGTACTATTCTTCCAGCACGAATAGCTTGAACAATTTTCATAACCTATTATGTATAAATTTAATCATTAATATCCAAGTTTCTTGATAATACCATTTTTTTCTCACTTTTGCTTGGTATAAATCGTCTTTTAGGCTCTGGAGCAGAGCTCAATGGTGTTTTTTCTTGCTTTCTTGAAAAGTAATCAACATACATCTTAAAAATTAATAAAGAAATATAAAATAATCCAACTCAAAACCTCATATGGATTAAAATCATCATCTGGAATTTCCATTTTCTGTATTTTTCTAACTATCTCCAATTCTTCAGAAGTAAGCCTAATATCTTCTCCTGTATCCTTATCTATTATGCCAGTCCTTAAATAATTAGACATTTTTTAAAACATAATCTAAGCATTACCATCCTTCCTTATCTTCAATCGAGTTCAAAAGCCTATCTAATGCCGTTTTGGTTATCGGCCTCATGATCTTCTTCCCATTAATATCATATCCCTTAACTAAGATTAATTTTAAAGATATAAAGATCAACCGGAAGTACAATATGCGGGAAATTTTCATATTTTTCTAAAGAAATATTTCCAATTGTGTTAAACGTCTCTTCGGTTGAGCTATCCGATGCATATCCTGGTACAATTTCTGGATACCTTTTTCGATATCTCTTTTTTTTTCCTGAAACCGTTTCCTCATATAAAGAAACACGATCCTTTATCTTTCCACCCTCATTCTTACTATCTTCAGAAATATCTTCTGTATCAAAAGTACTGGTCGATAACAATTCCCAATCTGAATCCTCATTACTAAACAATATTTCCTTGTCATCTGCAGCATTGCTGCTTTCTTCTGACTCTTCTAAAGAAATTCCATCTTTATTTAAATCAACGCTCATATTCAACTCTGACTTTTGCATATCTAATACATTTAAACCAGAAAATATATAACCCAAAGCTTTCTATCAGTTACTCTTCGCCCCCTATAAAGTGTTCACAACATATATGAATCTATACTGTTAGCCTGCATTATTTATAGGCAGGTATACTTACAAAAGTCTGTATTAACCCAAAAATTGACAATTTTAAACCGCTTTTTTTGATAACCCAGGATTTTCCAAAACCAAAATAAATGAATACAAAAAATAGCAAATAATAAAATCTTATTTCATGGTTTAAAGGGGATTTGCCTCCTGCGCCTTGACTTGTTTAAGGTTGATTTTATCTGTGCCGTCTTAACGAGCCTGTATTTACCCAGCCCTGAGTACAACCCTTGCCCAGACCTACCCATAAAATATATACCTAAACCTACCTAAACCTATAACAACCTAATCATAGCCCTAGAATAACCCCGAACCTAATCATAACCCTAGGACCTAACTCATTTGGCCTCCGCTTTTTGAGAAAAGCTGCTTGAGCCAACGTCACTTTAAAAATCTACCGGTTGTTGGTTAAAAAAAGATAAAATCTTATAGATTTTCCGCAGAAATTAGATATTTAAGGAGATTTAAAGGATGGGATTGTCTATATCCAGGCTGCTCCAAGGGTTATTTGGCAAAAAAGAAATGCGTATTTTAATGGTTGGGTTAGATGCAGCAGGTAAATAATACTTAGTATTTTTTTGGATATTTTAAGAGAGCTAATAGAGAAATTTAGGGAAAACAACTATCCTTTATAAATTAAAACTGGGAGAAATTGTTACCACAATTCCAACCATTGGTTTGCTTAGACGTAGAAAAAATCAAAAAGTTAATTATAAATATGTTAGGATTTAATGTTGAAACAGTCGAGTACAAAAATATTTCTTTCACGGTTTGGGATGTTGGCGGTCAGGATAAAATCAGACCATTATGGAGGCATTATTTTCAAAACACACAAGGTATCCCGTTTTTACTAAGCAAAATTATTATTCGGAAATATCATGAATTAATATATCAATCAGGAATTATCTTTGTCGTTGATTCCAACGATCGAGAGCGTGTTTCAGAAGCACGTGAAGAACTTTCGCGGATGTTGAATGAGGATGAATTGCGTGATGCAGTGCTTTTAGTATTTGCCAATAAACAGGATTTACCAAATGCTATGAATGCTGCGGAAGTTACAGATAGATTGGGTATTGTAAGTTATCCACTTTTATAAGAAGGGGTTTAATATATATAAATAGAGTAATATAAGGAATCGAACATGGTATATTCAGGCAACATGTGCAACATCAGGAGGTGAGCATACCTTTTTTATTGGAAGATTTTGTTATTAATCATCATAAAAGATGGTCTTTATGAGGGCTTAGATTGGCTTTCATCGAATTTGAAAAAAAGATGCTCAAGTTATTAAGCACGGGAATTCTATCATTATTAAACATGCAATTGACATGTAATTAATGTTTCTGAAAAATAATAGGTCGCAATACATTAATATTTATCGTTTCGACTTAATATCATTAGTTCTTGTGTTTAGATTTCTTCCTATTTTTAATAACAATTTCAAGGATATATTTGTATTATTTAATATACTAGTCCATTCTATTCTTTAAAAAATTAGCGCTTTTAATACCTTATAACATATTTATCAGTCGTTTTCATCCTTATTAATTTATTCATATAATTTATAAAATAGTTTCAAGTGTGAACAATTATTTGTTCTTTTAGATATTAAATATTTTGAGAAAAGGCGGCAATTACATATTAAATTAAAAGTCTTATCAATATACACAATAAAATTGCCATATTTCAATTAGAATCATAAAAGATTATTACATATTTTGGATACATATTGTATATTATTTACATATATGTTATATACTTTAATAAAAAATATTTAAATTTTAAACTGATTAAATATTATATATATAAGCAATAAAGACAAAACATTTATTAATGACAATATAATATATTTTCATAAGAATGATTGATAAAAATTAAAGTTTATATTGAAAAATTAATTCCATTCTTTATTTTTTATATACTAAAAAGCTACTGTGTTTTTATTAAATAAAAAAATTACTAAACAATTGTTTTGATATTTAAATATAAATTCAAATGCCCACACTCATCATTTTTGAAAAAGTAATAACAAATAGATATTAATTAGAAAATTAGAAATTCTTATAATTTTTTATTCTTATACATCAATAACATAATTCATAAATAACCATAATATAAAAATATAAAAAAATACCACAAAAGATGTCAGTATTAAGAAAAATTCAATATCTTAAAAATGATCAAAAAACATCCATTTAAACTCAGATTTAATAATTATAGAGAATATAAAATTTAAATAGAAAATATGTTTAAATTCTTTAAAACATTTCAATTGTATTTTTATTATTAAACCAATATAAATTATTCTATAAAATATAAAATACTAGATTATTAATTAACATAATAATATATTAAAATGAAAATAGTATCCTTATTTGAAAATAATTAAATATTTTAATACAATCATTAAGTTTCTTAATAAATTTTCCTAACAAAAGTTCACTTTGCTTTTCCAACTATTTTTCTGTTTAATAGAATCTATAAAAGGTAAAGGGTTTCTAGAGATAAGTCCTAGAATTAAATCCTCGACGATAAGATAAATATGAATAAATCAAGATTGAAAAAAATAAAAGGATAAGTTTGAAATAAATCATAATAAGGTATTTTTTTCGTTGAAGAAAAGGTCGTTATAAACAATTTAATTGATTTTTTTGTTGATAACGTGTATAAAAAATGTAACATGGACAAATTGTTGATAAAAGAGAAATAAAAGCCGATAAAAGTTGAGAAAAGCACAATTGAAACTAAATAATTGAAATACGAATGGATCAAGCAACTATAGAATATTATTTTAATATCCAAGTATTAGACCTCTAAATTTCCATCTTTCCTGAATGTCTGATAATGATGGGCGAACAGAGGAATTAAATAAAGGTTTGATGTTAGAGAATTTAAAAAACCATTTTAAATATTTAAAGCACGATATTCCAAAGCACGATATCTTAACAGCTAATCTTAAGAAATAAGTATAAAATACATTAAAGCCTTATTTTTTTCATTTTATTTAAGAAATATAAGAAAATTTATTAAGAAACAGATATTTAATTATAATTTTTAAGCTACTTCTTAAAAATTTCTAAATTTTCTTGAAAATAAAAAATCTATTATTTAAGGATTTTATAAGAAAAAGAATATACTTTACTTGTTTATATGCAATTTCAATTCAAATTTATTCCTTGTTCATACTCTATATTTATAAAGTATATATTTTGAGGGGCATATTTCGATAATTAACAATAAAATAATTAAAGCCTCAATAAGCAAAAAATATGTATTAAATAGTAGATTAATTAGATAATTACTCGTGAGATATAGGGATTTTCTAAAGTAAATCTTTTTTTAGAGAAAAATAATATTTTTTGACTTTTTTTAAAAGATGTATAATACAAACCAAACAGCCTTTTTGTCAGCAATTCAGATACTTAATCTTGAACAACTTTATAGTGAGATATCAATGCTTAACAATTCAATTAAACACTTGATTCGTTCTAATGATGAGTTAAAAATATATACAGAAGAACCTTGGGCAGAAGAAACTATTAAAGAAAATGAACAAGTAATTTTGAGGCAAAAAAAAAAAATAGATATCATTTCAGAAGAAATAGGAAAAAGAAGTGCATTAAAAGATAATAGCATATAGATGTTAATCATCTTGTAAAGATATGAAATTTTTAAATTCTTCTTTAATACCAGAAAAAGAGAAAGAAATTAAAAATTGAACAGAGGACAAACAGTCTTGTAAATTCGTATTTATTCAATTCTATTACGCAGGATAGCACACAATTTACTGTATAAATATCAGTTTATATCTTGAGATTTTTTTGATATAATTCTAAACTATCTAAACATCAAACAACCAATAATATCAAGCACAATACTAAGATATTTTTGGCTAAATCGGGTTATACAATTTTTTTCAAATGGTTTAAAAAAATAGGATATAAATAATACTAATCTATTTCATAAAAAGTTCAAATTTACATTCACTCGGAAACTTAGTAAATTTCTAATACTTATAAAATATAGATTTTTTAAAAGTTCTAAAAATTTAAATAGGTAAGATTTCTTCGGTATCTATTCTCTAATTTTAAATTATTTTAGTATTTGAAAACATTTAATTTATCTTAAATGATGGTTAAAAAAAGTTATTTAAAAAGGATATTTTTTAGACAGTTTCATATCAATTTGGATTCAAATAGTCTTATTGGATATAAAAAAATATTATTACCTTTTAAATATAAAAATATTCATTCATTGAATATAAAGCATTATTCGCAGGCCATAAATTCTTTTAGATTAAACCCCACTCAAGATAAAGGATCCGGTTCTTTTCTAAAAGAATATGGTACTAATTTAACTGAATTAGCGAAATTAGGAAAGCTTGATCCAGTAATAGGCGCACGTTGCCCATTATTTTGCATCTCATATACTAAATTTATATAGAGAGGAGAAGAGATTAGAAGGACAATACAGATTTTATCACGGAGAATTAAAAAGTATACATATTTTTAAAATTGACTAAATTAATATTTTTCAAGTAATCCTGCATTGGTAGGACCAGCAGGTGTAGGTAAAACTGCTATTATAGAAGGACTTGGTACAATAACTGTGTTAAATGAATCCTTTACGTATTAACAGTTTTTAGCACAAAATATTATTAAAAAAGAAGTTCCTGAATCTATGAAAAACAAAAGTGTGATATCTCTTGATCTAGGGTCTCTTATAAGTGGATCAAAAGTTGTTTATATTGAGATACTTATTTTTATTATTAATAATACTTGTAGTACCGTGGTGAATTTGAAGAAAGATTAAAGGGTGTTTTAAAAGATATTGAAAATGCTAATAGAGAAGTTATATTATTCATCGACGAACTACATATATTATTTGGACTTGGAAAAGCAGAAGGATCTGTAGATGCATCTAATTTATTAAAACCAGCATTAGCACGTGGTCAGCTTCAATGTTGTGGTGCAACAACTGTTGAAGAATATAGAAAATATATAGAAAAAGACGCGCCACTAGCAAGAAGATTTCAACCAGTATATATTAATGAGCCTACTGTCTCGGATACTATTTCCATTCTTAGAGGATTAAAAGAAAAATATGAGGTGCATCATGGTGTAAGAATTACAGATTCTGCCTTAGTAACGGCGGCAGTATATTCAAATAGATATATAACAGACAGGTTTTTGCCAGATAAGGTTTATCTTTCCTTTTTATTGCAACCTTTTATTGATATAGAAAGGCAATTGATCTTGTTGATGAAGCAGCGTCCTCTCTTCGTTTACAACAAGAATCCAAACCTGATGCAATTCAGGAATTGGATAAAATAATAATGACACATCAAATAGAACTAGAAAGTTTGCGTAAAGAATCAGATGCTATCAGCATTGAAAGAAGAGAAAAACTAGAAAAAGATTTAAAAAAAAAACAAAAAGAAGTTTCAGTATTAAATGAAATATGGATTAAAGAAAAGTTTACTTTTATAAAATATTATAATTTGTTCTAATATAACATAGAAACGAATTATTATCTATTAAAATGGCACAAGAAAAACTTGATCGTGCTAGAACAGATTTAGAACATGCACAACGTGAAGGAAACTATGCACGTGCAAGTGAGCTTCAATATTCTATTATACCTGAATTGCAGAAAAAAGTTCCTAAAGAGGGAGATTTAGATAAAACCAATTCACTTCTTCACGATTCTGTAACTTCAGAAGATATAGCTTTAATAGTATCTAAGGCTACTAGTATTCCAACTTCTAGCCTGATGCGTGGAGAAAAAGATAAATTAATGACTATGGAAGATTCTCTAAGAAAAAAGATACGTGGACAAGATCAAGCTCTTAAAGTTGTCGCAAATGCTGTTAGACTAAGTCGAGCTGGTTTACAAGACGAAAAAAGGCCTCTTTCAAGTTTCCTGTTTTTAGGGCCAACAGGAGTAGGAAAAACTGCTCTTTGCAAGGCATTGGCTGAATTTCTTTTTGATAGTGAGAATTCTATGATACGTTTTGATATGTCTGAGTTTCAAGAAAAACACACCATTTCTCGTTTAATAGGTTCACCTCCTGGATATATTGGATATGAAGAAAGCGGTGAACTCACAGAAGCTGTTAGAAGAAAACCCTACTCAGTTATACTATTTGATGAACTTGAAAAAGCTCATCGTGATATTTCCAATTTATTATTACAAGTTTTAGATGAAGGAAGTTTGAAAGATTCTCAAGGCCGAAAAATTAATTTCAAATCTACTCTTATAATTGCTACATCTAATTTAGGTTCTGATATTTTAATTAATGATCAATCACCCGAGGGAACAATAAGTGAAGAAACTAGAAAAGCTGTTATGGAAATTGTAGAATCCACTTATCCTCCTGAGTTCTTGAACAGAATAACTGCAATTCACTGCTTTAATAAACTCGGACGTAAATGTTTAAGAGACATAGTTAATATTCGACTTCAAGAAATTCAAGAACGATTAAATGATCGCAAGATTGTATTAGACGTAGACGAGGATTCGAAAGAATGGTTAAGTGAGAAAGGATATTCTTTAACATATGGAGCAAGACCACTTAATCGCTTCATTGAGGAAAAAATACTTATTCCTATGTCTTCATTACTTATTCAAGGGAAAATAAAATCTAATGAGACTGTTTTTGTGAAATTGAATAAAAATACTTCAGAATTGGAAGTATGTTCAAACCATTAAAAAAATCTTTGATCAATATTATCACGAATTCATAAACTATTTGTGTTTTTAAAGGATTATTTTAGGTAAGAATATTATTATTTTATAATTTCCAAAAATTTATCTTTAAAGCACATTATATTCATTTATATATGTTACTACAGATACTTTAAATAATTCAAATAGTAAAATAATGTTTAAAAAGTAAACTATTATAAAACACATAAGAAATATTTCTTCAATTTGTTTTTATTATATGAGAAAGTTTTTTTGCATACTTTCTTACAGTTTGATCATGGCTTATACGAACAAAAGGGTAAATAAAGGATGCAATATATCCAAGAATAGTATCAACAATTATACTGTCCTTTGGCGATGGTCCTCTCATATTGTTTTTAAGAAGAGCACCAATAATTTCAGTTGTAATAAAGAATTTTCCTTTCTCAAGGCTTTTAATTATACGAGAAGCTACTATTTCAGATGATTGGCCTTGATCTATACCTTCAAGTTCTTTTGTAAGTTCTGGCTTAACCAATTGTTCTTTTTCAAATCCCGGAGTATATACTGTTGCAAGAAATGCACAATGTACTTTGATTCCATAAAGAAGACATTCTTGACGAAGAGTATCTGTTAAACATCGTAAAGCAGACTTTGAAGGAGAATATTGAGAATATCCAGCCATGCCTAAAAATGCAAGAAGTGATGAACAAAAGACAATTCTTCTTGGAGATGCCTTAGAAGGCAATGGATTATGAATCATTTTACGAAGAGCAGCCTATTTAAATGATTAACTTAAAATATATCACAATTTACCACGCATATTACATGAGCTGTATATGCTGCTGTTAAATAGTTTACTTTAATCCCTTCTTCAATCTGTTCTGATGATAAATCGACAAAAAAACCGGGTTGTGCAGCACCTTTCATATCAATGAAACACGATTGAACCCTTGTACATACCCACACAGCAAAAAACAATATCCGGGGATGTTTCTGAAGCCTGATCCAAAGCACGTTTTGCTTCTGTAGCAATTGTCAAATCTGCACTAATTGTTTTCAATTTCTGATTTGGATTACACCTTACATTCTGGGTTCTTTATTATTTAAGAAAAAATATTATATGAAAGGGAAACCTCCATTTCTTTAAGTGTTTCATTTAAAATACTTTGATTTCTAGCAACAATACTGACATGGGCACCTTTACGTGTACAAAGTATAGCCAAAGCTTTACCAACACCTTGAGAGCCACCTGTGATATATACATACTATAAAAAATGTGTTAAAATAGAAAAGATCCAGAGGTTTGAGACATACACGTCCTTCTAAAGGCATCTTATTATCAAATATCTTATAAAACTGTCTAAGACTGGCATATACAAAAATGAATGTTCCTATAATCCATGTAATAGGATAACTTTTATTCAATCCATCCTCCCAATAAGAGATATACTTGATGATATATGGGCTATATTCCATCTTTTATATATATTTTTTAGGAATAAAAGATTTTATAAACAAGTCTAAGAAGTTTTCAGAGGATGAAATAGACAAAGTCTCTTGAGGATGAATATCAATGGAAGATAAATATATTTCAGCCTAAAGTTGGCTAACTTATTGTATAAAAAATTCTTATATTTGGCACTTAGTTTTATTCAGCAGATTTGATATTGACCTCTACGACTTAGAAAAAAATCAAGAAAACAATAAAAAGTAATGGAACTCAATAAAAATCCTCAAATAAAAGTAAGAAAAGAGAGTATATGACCAGGCCTATTGATAGATACCATAATGTCTCAGATTCAGAGGACGAATGTAAGACTTAAACCACTTTTTAGGATAATAAAAACTAAATATCTAATAATTTTAGTTGAATCAGGGAGGGATGAGATTAATTTAGACAATAAATATGACTCGAGAAAGGAAAATGGTATTTCAGTCCTTTTATTAGAGAAATCCTTGTTTATTTGGCGATTTAGATTATTGGAGTGCTACAGATGAAGAAGTTCTTAAAATAGATGCAACATCTTCAGATGAAGATGAAGAGAATAAAGATAGCGCTTCAGAAAATTTAAATAGTTTGGAGGACAATAGTGAGGATGAAGTAGATTTGCAAAATTGGGGAAAATCTAAGAAAAATTATTATGACGCAGATTTATTATCAGAAGAAGAGGACATTATTGAAGAAGAAAAGGAGGCATTAAGGCTTCAAAAGCTTTATCTTTCAAAATTAAAAAAGGAAGATTTTATTGACGATCTAGAAGATTGGGAGGAAAAAGAAATAAACGAAAAAGAAATACATCAAAGGTATGATTTAATTTAATATGATATTTTTTAAACGTATATTTTATAGTGAAATTGTTACAGAAGAGCTATTATTAGATATTCCAGATAATTTATCAAATGAGGAAGCTATTAATTATTTGAAAAAAATATATCCTGAATTTCCATCACTTGCTAAAGAATATTGTCATCTTTTTCCACAGCTAGATCCATTGAAAATTTCGTATGAAAAAGCAACAGGTTCCCAATCAAAAATTTTGGAGTTAAGGTTTTTTGCTTTATCGGCATATCTTGGCGTATTAGCTATGTATTTTTCAATAATAGTAGATCCAGATAAAGATGTAGTTTCTATGAAGGATCATCCTATTATGATTAGTATTATGCGTTGCAAACAATTATGGAAAAAAGTGAAAAACATTGACAGTGATATTGTAGAGATAGATATAAGAAAACAACCAGAAGAATCAGATACAATTAAGAACGACTTAAACATTAAAGTAGATAATAAAAAGAAGGAAAAAAAACGAACGAAAGATATTAAACAGAAAATAAAAGAACATCCTGACCCAATTTATGATGATCTCAATATATTAAATGTCGAAAAATCTTTTCAATCTATGAAAAACGTTTTTGAAAAGTTAAAAAATGATAATGATTACGAAGATTATCTTGATATAAATAATCCTAATAGTACTGCTAAGAAAAGATCCCTTAAGTTTTATACAACCCAAATAAATCAGGTGATTTCATTTATTTTTATCTGGTTAAGGCTAATTTTTTACAGAAAACTGCAAAAAGATCCAAATTCTCAAATTCTGGTGATGCAGATTTACCATATCAAGAACATAGAAAAGAAAATATACGTTCTATTAAAGAAACTGAAGCAAGGATAGAAAATGAAGATAATATTTCCTCAAAGTTTGAACCCGAATCAGATCTGCAATCTAATGATTCAGATGAAAATTATTATAACATGTTATCCAATTCTACTAAAAAACGAAAGTTAGAAGGAAAAATAGCCCATGATATGGAAAAAGAACTAAGAAAACAATCCATGTATAATACTGAAGATGAAATAGTGGATGGGAAACGAAAAATTAGATATGATATTGAAAAGAACAAAGGGATAATTCCTTATAGACCAAAAGGTATATATATATTATTTATAGGAACCTTTTTAACAATTTATAGAAGTTCGTAATCCAAGAGTTAAGAAAAGAAAAAAATATGAAGCAGCTAAGAAGAAACTTGCTAGTAAAATTCCTATTTATAAAGGACCACCAAAAGACGTATATAAAGGCGAAGCAACTGGCATTAAAACACATTTAGTCAAGTCTGTAAAGTTTCGGTGATCCAAATTTGTAATGATATTATAAATAAGACTCTATATTTGATTTATAAAAAGTAATTATTACAAAGTTTAATTACAAGACAAATTTCTTTTATAAAAACGAATATTTATTCTTCAAAATACAATCTACATGATCTTTGCACTTTATATCTAAGACATATATGGTATTTTTCAATATACTGTGATATTTAAAGATATTTTAATTTTCTTAGATGATAAATATAAATATTGGAAAAAAGCAGTAAAATTAAGAGATTCTTCTTGAACTTACCCTTCAATATAGTTTAATAAAAATATATACAGATATTTGTTCGTCTTAAATACTGTTATAAACCCAATTTGACCTTATACTTGGCCATTAGAGAGCTTACCGATATATATTTATAAGATTATATGTTGCTTATAGAAATAATATAGATTTTTTTGATAGATAGATATTTAATAAATATGAAGAAAATTATTAGCAGGCTATTAATATTTATTAGTTTTTTAATGTTATTTCATGGAGGATATTCTGTTCATGAAATTGTATCACTAATGAAATCAATTGATCAAGAAGTAAAGATTCCTATAGATGTAAAACAGTAATACTGTTTTATAGTAAATAACTGAACATTTTAGGTGATTCTTGAAGTGATTTTATCATTAATTATTTTTTGTATTGAAAGGGTATTTTTTGCAGAAAAACTGCAACCAATCAGTTATTCTGGGTATATGAGCTATAAGGAAGAATCTGGAGATCCGTATGGACCCGTTTTCTCTATTTTTTTCTAATTTTTAAGCATACAAAACGTTTTAGACTATAGGCCTGGGTTTATAGATATTCGTCAAAAAAGAAGGAAATATAAAACATTAAAAGAAAAACAAGCATAAGGAGATCAAGATCTACACGTTTATGTCTTCTTTTATTCATTAATGACGCGTTTTTTTAAAAAAATTGACAAAAATCATATGTTAAAAAATCAAGAAAATACAATCATATTTCAACTCAAAATCAATATCAACACATGGAAAACCTTCCTAAACACCTTCTTCTATCATGTTTTTCAAATCATTCAGACAAAAAAATTAGCAAGATTTTTTTACGGCTAACATCTGGTACAAAAAAATAAAATATACAAAAGGCTATACAAAATGGCATCTTTGGACTTGGCTAGTGATTCTTCATTGTCATTAGTAAGTTAATAATGCTTTTTTTTAAAAAAAATTTTAAGTAATATTTTTAGCTTAACAAGTTCTTTCAAGACAAATCTTATATTGTTGGGTAAGATTATTTTTTTTGAATTCAATCTACCTTCAAAATGATGACATATAATCGGTCCGTGTATATGAGGCACTTCAACCTTTGATCAATTTTTTTCAATTTCTGATTGTATGACTTATATATATATATATATATCATTCATCATTTAATACATAAAAAAGTCTTTATCAGCAGTTCTAACTTTTTGAAAGATATACTCCATCGCAGGCGGACGTTTCTTTATTTCTTGAGATAAAAGAGTTACCTTTAGCTGACAAATATCCTAACTTGGCTCGCTGGTATATTCATATATGTTCATATACACTGGAGTTTGAAAGTCTTCCTGGAGAAAAGGGAAAATCTGCTGCTTCATATTTAGGCCACCTCTTTACATGTGAATCTAACAAAGTGGAAGACGATATTGATCTTTTTGCAAGCGATGATGATTCAGAGGCAGAAAGAATTAGACAGGAAAGAGTTGCTTTATACGAGGAAAAGAAGGCATCGAAGCCAAAAACTATTGCAAAATCTATTGTCACTTTGGATGTCAAACCATGGGATGATGAAACAGATATGACCGCTTTAGAAGAGGGCGTTAGAGCTATTCAAATGGACGGCCTTGTTTGGGGTTCAGGAAAGCTTGTTCTTGTAGGCATGTCTTATTTTTAGCTTTTCATAAAACATATATTTATGGGGTTTAGGATATGGAATTCGTAAACTTCAAATTACACTTGTTGTTGAAGATGACAAAGTTTCAATTGAAGAGCTTCAAGAACGAATTGCAGAATTAGAAGATTATGTACAGGTTAAAATAAAGAATAAGTCTAAATATTTTACTAAAATTCTACAGAGTTCTGATGTTGTTGCAATGCAAAAACTTTAAATTTCTTATAAAACTAGTTATCATTTTGATATTAAGAATAAATTTTAACACCATATGATAGGAAAAAGGAAATGATTGAAAAACAATTATAGTATTTTAGATTTATTTTTTACAAAAATATAATCATTTTTTTTATTCTTTAATAATGGTGTATGTTCATTTGAAAACAAAAATCGTAAAGCTCATGATTCTATGAAACAAATCATCTTTGAATGTTTCTAATTTTCAAATAAATAAGCCCAGTCTTAGTCATTTGACATATGTTATTCTTAGTAATGATAAAGCCACATACCAGTTCTATAGTATAATAAAAAATATATAAATTAATTTATCCTGTAGATTCATTCAATTCTACTAAATATCATTTAAAATAAATCATTCTTTCTTAAAAACATATGTTTATTCAACCTTTATTCATCTATAAGAGCGTGAACCCGACTAAATCCACCCTGGTCAACCAAAGCTAACGGGCTTTCTTCATCAACCCGTTCGAATATATCTGGACGAGTTGAACTTTTTTCCTCTCCTACCGTCTGCAAAATATCATCCACAACATAGCGAGCCGCTTCACGAGCAGGGGTTTTCAATAGTTTTGAAGGTGGCAATGAAAATTGCTAACCCATATCAATTTATAAAGAAATCCATGTAATAATATACCATTGTTACTGGCGGTGACAAGCCAATTGGTAAAGACGCATCCAAATCATCCTCTTCTTCACGGGTTTCTAAATTAGCCTTTGCAAACCATGATGCAAATGCTGGAGACGATGAAGATATAGATGATTGAACAAATGGTGCATGGGGTGTTACTTGAAGACGCCATGTACTATTCAAGACACGATGTAATAATGGATTTTCCTTCTTAACATGTGTTCCTGAGGAGACGAGTGGTGTCAATGACCCCTCTACTGGCGACGATGAAATAACATCTGAGGTGACCATTGGTAGAGTAGCATGAGGCGTAGAGATATCGAGAGGTGTAGAAGTCCATGCAGCATCAGCCATAACATTTTCTTCAGATGCACCGCCAACTATTCCTTGTGTTGCAGGTCCTGTATCTCCTGTATCTATGCTTGGTTCATCTAATCTTGATATATCTTGTGATAATTCTTCATAGCCCGTAAGTGAGACATTAGCACTAGTTTCAAAGAATTGTTTCCAAAACTTAAAGATATTAAAAAGGGCCCCTCATAGACAAGATGAAACCTTTGAATTCTCCCAGATACGCCGAGAATTTTCAGCATAGTTCTCAATAATAGGCAGAATCTTGGTTGTAACAATTCTATGGCAGCGATTAAAATTAGCATCAATCTCATACAAGGCAAGAGTGATCTTCTGCTCCAAACGTTCAAGCTCTATATTTCTTAGTATTTCTATTAATATTTATTAAAAAAAACCAACCTGAAAGCTCATCCATAGGTTATAAAAAGTATGGTCGTCGAAGGGTCCAAAGTCTGTAGAAAATTAGAGACCATCGCCTTTAAAATATACAGGATTTGATACGTTAAAACCCCCCAAAAGAAATCTTTGATTGAAAAAAATCGGTAAAAAAAGTTTTGAAGTTTTGTTCAAGTCAAACCTGACAAGTAAATATATGTATAAATGTAAATAAATTTGACGCTGAAAGAAGATTTGACAAAGATCTAAATACTTTATCAAAGTTTCAATAAGGGTTTTGAGATACCTTTGAATATAAGTATTGATATAAGGCAAAAATTAAATAAATACCTTTTATAAAGGAATTATTGAAGCCGCAATGTTTTAGATATTTGACAATGAAAAAAGATGAAAATAGGAATAAAATGCATGTGTTTAGCTAATATAATTTTGCAGAGTTGAGAAAGGACTAAAGTCGCTTTAAACCTCGTTTGCGTGTGTCTATCTTTTTCTTTTCTAGAATCTTATTATTTAAGTCATGATTATTTTCAATAACAGGGATATTTTCCCGTCCTTTAGCAAAATTTTCTGTGCCAAATGAAAGATTAGAAGCCGTGTTGCTATCGCCTAAAGGTGTTAACGTGGGAAAATCAGGCGATAAATGCGTCCCAGTGAGCTCCATCCAGGCAATTCCAGGCTTAACAGAATGTATAGAAGTAATTAATCGTGCATGTTTGCAGAAGGATTCATAATTATCCAACAATAGCCGTCCAGCCTCTTCATTCAACGCCGACTCAGGATTTGGATGGATCAGAAGACATTTGACCGTCTATTTCATCAGAAAAGCCCGCATCACATCCTGATTTACCAAAAGAATGTGCGAAACATGTACACTTGGCGACCAGTCTTTTTTCAAAATACTAACACAAACCTCTCCCTTTGAAGAAACATTTGGATGAAAAATCTTAGTTACAAAATGACCTATTCCACCTATTTAACATGTATTTTTCTGCCATCCAAAATCTTACATTTTGGAGGCACCGATGGATATTCAGCACCAAACTGCAGCCGTAACTTAAACGCACCGCCCTCATAAGGGGTCCCCTCTGATCATCAATTAGACATACTCCTAAGGGAAGAAGGCACTTTCCAGGCCCAAAGATATACGCCTGAACCTCGCCAAGAGTGCCATCTCCTGCTTCAAGCAATCGCACTCCCTCAAGCGGGGACGCCCAAAGCGACTGGATTTCTTTCGCAATTCTGTTCAAAATAGGCCTCGGGAGCTCCTTCAAAGGTCAGTCTTCTCCATAAAACACAAAAATACCATCAAAAAAGGCCTAAAAAGACTCAAAAAATACCGCTTTTTTTGCACCAAAGCACTCGACGCTGGGCTTGTTGTCAGCTTTAGCAGGTCGTCATGCCAACGAAACGTGTTGTCATACCAACGAACGTGTCGTCATGGCAACAATCTAAAAGGGCTGGCCGTGATGAATCGGCTGCATCGGTGCGTGTGCGGGCGGCCCAAGAAGGCGCTTGCATTGGACGCGTGTTCTTCGCTGTTTGGTGTATGTTTTGGAGAAATGCATGCCGGACGTGTTGCCATGACTACAGACGGTCGCCGGAGCAACTCGTCACCATGGCAACACACCGCCATTTCCACGTGACTTCAACGACGCATGAGCGGCCAAGAATAAATCTGCACCCAAAGCCGACCTGAATAAAGCAAAAAGAGGGGCAAAGGGCTGGGTCAGGCGCGAGCTGCGCCTGTGAAAGTGTTCTGGCTGCCTGAAGGTCCTTGACCTGCTTTTTGAGGGGCTCGAACGGATTCAGCGGCTCAAAAAACATAGCTATGTGTATTTCTAATAAGTGGACGGGGCATAGAGAGGAGCTGTTTTCGGTCAGTTATGGGGATACTATAGCGCACGTTGGCTGCAATGCGATGCTGAGGGTTGAGTCGAAGGTGATTCGTCTTTTTTCTCCCGGTCTTACACGATATTTGAGGCATATTACAGTTTTTTCAAATAATGCAGAGTATCGCAAGATCCATAAGGGCGTGAGCTATATTCTGACGCTTGTTGATGAGACGGAAGTAGATGCATTTAGTATATTGATGGAAGTTCTGCACGATCCTACTACTTTTTCGTGGAAAAAAGATTTTCATGGGTTGTTAAGAATGGCGGCAAAGTATGAGGTTTCTGAGCCAATTGTCGGATTTTCCATGGCTTATTGTATGAAATTTTATAAGCAGCCTCAAGCAGATCCATTGATGTTGCTTCATGCATCTTTTTTTTGCAAGGACGACGATGTTTTTACAGATGCTCTACTTTTAGTGCTTAAAAAGCTTGATCTGTATAGAAACAGCAAGTCATTCAGGAAACTTCCATGCTATCTAGGCTTCCAAATCATGTCGATGTCGGAGTCTTTATTTCGTGAATATACATGTCTGTCGGATTTTTCAAATAATGATAATTGGCCTGACTGTGAAATCGAACTTTGCACGGAAAAGTTTAGATATGCATGTAAAAATTTATTCGACTCGTTCGCGCTTCCAGCTGTTATCTGTTGGGACGGAGACTTGCTCTCGGAATGGTACAGTAAAACTGACGAGGAGATTATTGAATCAATTGGAGTGTGGGAAATGCCCTTTGCAGCTGATCCCGAGCATATCAGACAGTGTCGAGAGAATTGGGCCAAGGCCCTCAAGTCAAATGCTAAATGGCTGAATAGAAAATTAAAAGGTCAACTTCATGATACGTCAATCTCCTCTTTGCTGCAAAAATGAGTGGGTTTCAAAAGACACTTTTTTCTGGAAAACATGCAAAAAGATGAAAAGGGAAATCTATGGCCATACTGATATTTGAAGGACTATTTATTTAATAAACTCGACAAAGACATGTTTACAAATACAGGTTCAGCTATAGAAATACGAAGCAATAAAAAGTAAAAAATTTTGTTAGCCCTGCTAAAACGACGGTTTAGAGGCAATATGAATTTACATTGAACTAGCATTTTTGTTTTAAAAAATCAGGTTACGTTTACGACATTTTGCATACCCGTAAAAGATGGACAAGGTCATATTATTGATTGTCGATTCATCTTTTTATTTTTATACGCTTGATTGGACTTTATTTTACACTTTTTTCATTTGGGATACCTATTCTTTAAAAAAAAGTAGATCAATGGGCATTAAAATAAACACGCATCATATCACATCATATTAGAGGACTCCAGTGTCATTTTGGTTCTATAAATCGCCTTATTTTACAAAATTATAGTTCATAAATTAAAAACAATTGATATTAAAAAAGTCAATTTCTTTAACCAACATATTTTTTGTGCTATTTTGAATCAGTGCAGACCATCCTTAAATGAACCAGGGCCTTTCATGTATTTTCTTTCCATGCCATACTGAGAGGCCTGATATAAAAGCGAGCGGATGAGGCCAGACGACCTCATCACCGCCATTTTTTGCCAAAAAAAAACCTTAAAAAAGGCTGAAAAATAATGGATTTTGGAGACTTTTTATGCCTTATTCTTAATATTTGACCTGAAATGTACCGGTATTGCTTTTTTTCCCGTCCTTCTAGGCATATTTTAAGGCCCAAATCATGGAATCTGTGGATACGGAGATTAAGCGGAGAATTGGCAGGAAAGGAGAAAAAAGCAGGCAGAATAGGCGGGTCCGCACTGCCCAGATCCCCAGGAACCCGCCCTATTTATCTGGATGTTCAGGCAACAACGCCGGTTGACCCACGAGTGCTTGATGCTATGCTGCCATATTTTACATATTTATATGGGAATAGCCATTCGAGAACTGTGAAGAATACTCATCATTTATTCAGTATTTTTCGCTAATCAGGAGATCATAGCACGCCTACGGTTGGGAGACAGATAGGGCAGTTCAGAAGGCACGCGAGCATGTGGCAAATTTAATTGGGGCCGATCCAAAGGAGATATTTTTTACATCAGGCGCTACAGAGTCTAATAATATGATTATTAAGGGCGTGGCCCATTTTTATCGTAGTACGAAACGACACATCATTACAGTGCAAACAGAGCATAAATGTGTCTTGGATTCATGTCGAGTCTTGCAGAATGAGGGCTTTGATGTAACATATCTACCTGTCAACAAGTATGGTTTGATAAGTTTGGAGGATTTAGAGCGTGCAATTCGTCCAGATACCGCTTTGGTTAGTATTATGACGGTAAATAACGAGATTGGGGTCATTCAGCCAATTGAGGAGATTGGGCAAATTTGTAGAGATAAGAAGGTGTTTTTTCATTCAGACGCTGCACAGGCAGTGGGGAAAATACCGATCAATGTGGATAAATGTAAAATCGATTTAATGAGCATTTCGGGGCATAAAATCTATGGACCAAAAGGAATCGGTGCATCATATGTTAGACGTCGTCCACGCGTGCGGATTGAACCATTGATTAATGGCGGAGGTCAAGAACGGGGATTGCGTAGTGGTACACTTGCATCTCCCTTGATTATTGGCATAGGAGAGGCTTGTCGGATTGCAAAAGAAGAACTAGAGGTAAGTTAGACACAAACTTTTTTCTGTATCTACATTAGTTTTTTATTCTATCAGTGATGAACCTTTTTTATTATTAAATATTTTATATAGCTGACATTGTATTGATTTTTTATCTATTACACATAGTGGAGGCTGTGCAGGGGTTCTGAGATGGGGTTTTAATTACATTTATTTTAAAATACCTGTTTTATTTTCTTTTTAACAAATTTAGTATGATTATGCACATGTAAGTCGACTTTCAAAACGGTTAATTAATCATCTTACACAACTTGAATATGTCTATTTTAACGGGGATCCAATACATCGTTATCCTGGATGCATTAACGCATCCTTTGCTTATATCGAAGGCGAGTCTCTTTTAATGGCATTAAAAGTATATATTTTCATCACATATATATATATATATTGAGAAAATGTCTAGAATATCGCATTAAGTAGTGGAAGTGCTTGTACATCAGCGTCGCTTGAACCATCTTATGTTATTCGTAGTTTGGGGGTACCAGATGATATATCCCATTCATCATTGCGCTTTGGAATTGGAAGATTTACGACTGACGCAGAAATAGATTATATTTGCAATATAATAAGGGAAAAGGTTAAATTTTTGAGAGAATTAAGTCCTCTATGGGAAATGGTACAAGAAGGAATCGACCCTTCTACAATTAAATGGTCATACCATTAACAATATATTGAAAAATAATACCATTATTCTAAACAGTAAATAACACCGATGCTTTTGTATCATTTTATATGTCTATTTATAGTTAGTTTTGATTTTATCCAAAAGACATTGCAATATTTGTGTTTGAAAATCTATATATTACAAAATTAAGAAATGTTATAATAAAATTTCAAGGTTTGGGGGAAATATAAAGTAAATGAATACTTTTATATCAATCCAGGATTAGAGGTACTGTGCTTCCACCTTGTCTTCCACTTTTAAATATCTTTTGTTCACCAGAAAAAGTACGTGGTGCAGGAAATTCGTCTTCATTTTTAAATTTCCAACGAGAATCATCAACTAAAGCACCATTAAAACAATATATATGTAAAATGGACCGCCTTACTCATAATATTTATATTACTTGGCTTGATACCTGGACCTGTATAAAGTTTATTGAAATTCAAAGATACATAAGGCTTATTTTGTCTTGAAAGAGAGCCCTGAGAAGATAAAACTGAAGATGATCGATAGAAAGATGCTTCTTTTGCAGTATTCGCTGCCATTGATGACGATAAGTGGGATGGTGGTGGTGGTGGAGGAGGTGGTGGCCTCATATTTGTTCTATTCACTGCCATTGATGATGAAACTGGTGGAGGTGGTGGAGGTGGAGGTGGGGGTGGTGCCAGAGGTGGTATTGAAAAACCCTGGGTATCGGTCTTTTTTGGTGCTGACATAGAGATCGTTCTTGGAATAGGAGGTGGAACACAAATAGGTCGTGTTAAGATAGTAGATGATGTTTTCTTACAAGTTGTTTTCTGTGAATCAGATACAGATCTAGAGGATGTGCTATTGTTTCTTAATAAAGGTGTCTGAACAGAATTGGGTCTGCCATTAGGAGGAGATTTCATGTTTTTTGAATCAATTGCATTTTGAGTATGTATAGCTTTGATATGTCAAAATTTAGCCCTCCGTTTTCAAAAATATCAATTACCTCCTGTATTGACGCCTCCTTCTCGATGTTTTAGCTTTGGGACGCCATTCTGAAACAATTCTGGAAGCCTTGGAGGAAAAGATAGAGGTTCTGAGTGATTAGATGTAGATTTAGACGAGTTTGGCGCTGTTGAGGCCACCCTATTTGATAATTCATGAGCGACGACTTTTTCTAATAGAGATAAATAAAGCCACAAGAACTGAATAATTTACTTATAATAGGAGCGCTTCTGTCGTTTGTTATAGTCTTTTTAAGTACTTTTCCTAATTTTTTCCATAATAAGCGTTTTTAAGCCAAATAGAGTGTACCTTTTTGAATCTGGACCAAAAGAGCGCTCATATCCTGAGTATCTGAGGGCGACCTATCATTTCTACTAGAAATAAGACTAGAAAAAGGCCTTTTCAGCTTGATATTTACTTATTTGAAAATGAGTTGTGAGAAATGGGTTCTGAGAGCGGAGAGATCATTTTTTCAGGAAAAAAGAGGACAGACCAGTGCAGAATAGAGCTCTTATCATACAAATGTCTTTAATAAAGCAAAGAATAAGCCTTGATCAGGGAGTAGTAATATAATATCCAGTTTTGCTCCAAAATATCTGTTTTTTGAGCGGTTTTTTTTGACAAAGCCCTTGAAGACCTGACAGAGAGGATCTGGAGAGGTGTTAGTAGTGGTTTTGGCGAAATTAGGGGGGTTTTTACCGGTTTTTATAAAAAGTGAAGTTTGTTATATACGTGGAGAAACACGTGCACGTGAGGGGAGCGACGTCGAAAAAAAAGTAGAGAGCGATCAGGGGAAAAAAGTCGAAATTTGAAGGGTAATTTGGCGAAATAAAGGGCGTATTCTTAAAGCTGATGAAAAATAGAGGTGTCCTTGTTTTTTCCGCTTTTTTTTGGGGCCAAATTGGTGATAAAAAGCGGGTTATTGATTGATTGACAATCAACCTTTTTTCTGCCTTTTTCTTGGAGAAATATACAGGGAATACGCCTTTTTAATGAATGCCCTTCAGTCATTTGTCAATCGTGCGTTTTTTCCCGGAAATTCTGGCCAAAATGGGCTAATCATGGGTTGTTAGAACAGGTGGTCATTATCACATCAGATGGGCGAGTTTTGACAGGAAACTTGACGGGATTTGATCAAACGATCAACCTTATTCTTTGTCAAGTGGACGAGAAGCTATTTTCTATGGAGGGGACACAAATAACCAAGGTTGATGGAGTCTACTTGGTTCGCGGAGATAATATGTAAGTATTGTAAAATATACATATATAGTTATGAGATATACGCAAATATGAAGACATGGTCTGATGAAGACGCTAGCGCAGTGATTGGTCTAATTGACCATGAAATCCATGATCAGATCGACTGGACTCAAGTAAAAGCAGAGGGAATTAAACCAACAAAAACGTATTAATATATTCATAAGATTCTGGTAAAATAGTATATACATGCATAGCATAATGCAGCATCAATTATTTATTTCTTTTTAATTTTTGTTGGTCTCATTTTAAGAATTATTTTACCTTTCGTCGACTCGCTTATATATATGATGTTGTTTCTTAATGATTATGCAATAATGCCCGTCTTGACCATTAAATCTATTAAATCACGCAATGGTTCGACATCATATTTATCCAAGAGTTCAAATTCTTTTCCAAAAGATATAAAATGCGCAAAAAAGCTGTTCCAGTGTGCTTCAAGAGATAAATGAAGAATTTTATCAAAATGTGAATAATAGATATGCGCAAAAATTCGAAATAGCTGTTTATATATTGATTTTACGATAATAAAAAAATTAGAAGGAAATCCATGACCTGTTCATAGATAAAATTAAATATGTCCGCCATTATAAAGCAACGATTTACCAGCCTTTGTTGGAAAGACGTTTTCATCGCTTAATCGGTTATTAACCCATGCTAATACACAGTCAATATACTGGGGCGCTGATAGCTGTATCTGTTTTCGATTCCCATCGAGCCACATATAATTAACGCTATGGCCGTCTATATTAATCGACTATAGCTATTTTATTCCTGCATACCTGGAGCTTGCTGACATAGATGGACAATTTTGAGGCGTGCAGAACTCTGCAAAAACACCGTAGAACTGGTTCAGATATGTAAAAAATTCAAACACTATGTATGTTAACCGATAGAACAGGACAATCTGATTGAATAGGGCCATGACAGCGGGGGACAAAGCGCAGCCGAGCATGGACTCCAGGCCTTTTGGACCTTACCATTTAGAGCGAGCCATTCATTGAGATCTACGTATTTCGGGAGGGCGACAATTGTAGCAAAGCTCCCCTTGACCAAAGCGGTCTTTACGAAGGGCTGATAGAGGAACAATTTACGATGATCCTGCGGTGAATTCTGAGTATGGGCCGTGACGGCTGATTTTTTAAGGCGGGAGTATTTGCCAATTTTCCTATGAAATTAACAAGAGGAAGCAAGATTAGAGGGTTTAACCCGAAGCTATTGAAGAAGCTCATTTGCGAGTGAAACACAGGGTTCAATGGTATTTTTTGGGGGAATTCTGGGGGGGGCCAGGCTTTTATATTTTTTGTGCGGTCGAGACTGGAAAAAAATGTGGGCAGAGAGCGACGTCTAGCTTTTTATGAGAAATCTATTTTGAAGAAAAATACATAAAAAGGGCTCAATTTCTATTATTTATGGAGGGTAAATCAGGTCTTGAGTGTCTATACTTTTTTAATCTTTTTTTTCCGGTTTAAAAGAACCATTTGGTGAAAAAATAAGAGAAAACGAGTCTGCCATTGAGGAAGGAGAGGAACAGGCCGGGAAGCAGGATGTGCTTGACGAGAAGCCTCTGTACTTTGAGAAATTAATCGCTGATTTGGACGATTTTTCTGAGGAGGAGCCCAAACAGGGTTTGAGCGACGAATCAGGCGATTTATTCGAAGAAGACACAAGCGAGGGCGAAAGAGAAGAGGAGAAGGTCCCAGACAGGTTTTCGGCAATGTGTTGTGTACGCAGGAATTAATGGGATCAGTAAAATTGAAGAGCAAGAGTTGGATGAAAAGAGAGGGGAGGAGCAAGAAGGGCTCGAGGATTTGGAGTATCAGGAGACAAAGCGTGTCTTGGAAAGCACGCTTGCAAACTATGCAGCGCCAGAATCTTCAGATGGAGAGGTTTTTATTCATAAATTTGTGAGTTTGTTGTAATAGGTTAGTTGTATTATATTAAAATGCCGAATTTTTTAACGGTGGCTGAAAAACCATTTGATCCAAGATCATATCTAGAAGAGGCCCGCTCGGAATATGAGGAAATGGTGGCCAATTCGTATGACAATTATCAAAGGGTTCGATCAAGGATTGAGAATACAATTCGATGGAGATACATTAAAAACAGTGATGGAACCTATGTAAAGTGAGATTTTTATCCTTTGCGTTTATTTATCTATGTATAGACAAAAGAATCTAATGCACGTTTTTTAAAGTGGTCAGATGGATCATTATCTTTGCTTTTGGGGTCAGAATTGTTTTCTGTCGTAGTAAAGAACACCATTTCAGACTATATGTATCTGAGTATTTCCCATGAAACGCAGAGTCTTCTTATGTCTAGAAAACGGTTTACAAAAAACATGGCATTTTTGCCAATTGATACAGGAAGTTCAACACACAAAAGGGTAACCGAAGCCATTCTTCGGGGAAATATGAAAAGGTCTAGTATTATTGAATTTATCAATATAGAAGATCCAGAAAAAGTGAAGCGAGAGGCAGAAAGAGTAATCTACAAGATGATTGATCTATTATACAACTTATTTTTATAGATTGAGGAGGAAAAGATTAGATTTCGGCGCCGTTTGGAATCAAAACGCCGTGCTAGAAATGCCAGATATAATGAGAGCTCCATTTTAACAATTGAGGGTTTGGAAGCAGAAGAAACGAATGATCGATTTTCTGGCACATATAGAGACGATAACTATGACAATGAAGATGACGAAGATGATGATGAATTTATTGTAGACGACGAGAGCGACGAAGCAGAGCGGACAGAAAGATTGCGCAGAGTTAAAGAAGGAGCGACCCTTTATAAAAAACAACAAGCGTCTTTGACTAGTGAAAATGATCAAAATCAGAAGAAAGATACAGACGCTTATTGGTCACTCAATGAAGACAAGAATGTAGACGATGCTGATTACATGAAAGAAGTCGATCTGGATGACAATATTATAAGAAAAGCCGGCAAGCGACGGAGAATCGTAGACGAGCTCAGTGGAGACGAGCAGACGTCCCAATAAAGAAGAATGAATATAATGTATTTTTGAAGAATACTATCTACAATGCTTATGGACATGATTTTTACATAATTAAAGAAATATTTTAAGAAATCAAGAGGTTCAAAATATTCGGTCTGATCTCTTGTCACCTCAAAAAGTTTTGAGGCTGATCAAGACATTCCGTATTATTCTCGGCGTCGGGAACGACAGACAATGCAACAATCGCAATTTGACTGTAACTTGGTCCATAAAGACAGACACCGTCAGGCTATTCTGTACTACAAATACAGAAAACTCCCATGCTCTACAACCATTACCTCTTCATATACGGGCTTAAGGATTGACTTACGATGATAATTAAATAATAATGTGTGCGTCACCTTTTTATATAATTTTTCTATGAATTTAAACTCCGACACTCGATTATGCTCAAGTGTATACCTATATATATGTACAAATATATACACAAACACACGTGCAGACATGCGCATAGACATACAAACATATGCATACAAATACATGTATATATCAGTCGGTCTATATATATGTATATATGGATAGATGGATCGGTCGGGACTATATATACTCTGAGGGAGCGAGGTATTGACTCTCTGGTTTATACACGAGTTCCGGCAGAAATCAAGCTTACAAATAGGTTTTAATCTATTGACGCTCGAGCCGCCATATTTCATATATATTTGTGACATTTATACATCAAGATTTATAAGCTAATTTACATCGTTATATATAAATGCTTATCAAGGAATTTATCAGACGTCAAAACAATCAAAGCCAATTACTATAAATACCGGACCAGGCTCCTTGATTTTGAAGAAAATACCTTAATAATAACAGAATTACTAAAATATGTGCTAATCTGCTTTATTCAGGTCTTTTTTTGCTTTTATATGCATTCTTGACTTACTGGCTTAGTGCATATAGTCCGGTAAAGTATTCCTAGGAAGAGTATTTTCACGCATATATAAATGCTTTGAGCTGAAAAGGGTCCTTGGGTTGCAGACTCATCCTTTTTTAGAGAGAATTGGCGATTTTTTGCCTTTATTGCTCTTTTTCAAGTTAACATATATTCCGACCAATCCATCGATCTATAATTAAAGGACTGTGTATTCCATATAAAGCCTGGAAAAGGCCTTTAGTGTGGAGTAAAGGAATTTAGGGTTATCGGGGTTGAATATGCCACATTTTCTTAATATCATATGTCATCCAGATCTTATCGAGACAATTGCAGAATATATGAGTTTTATTGACCTGATTTCTTTATCTTGTGTTTGTAAAATAGCGCGATATGTTATTTATGATAATGATCGATGTTGGCGAATGATCAATCTTAGTTATACTAAAGGCAGTATTCTTGAACGATATCAAAATGCTAAAGAAACGCATCTGGTCACTTTTAAAACAATACAATCGCTTTTTCGGCGTAGTAATATTCCGTTAAAATGTTTAACAGCGATTATATTGGATTTTTCAGCAATTCAATATCCAGCAGTTCGATTTATTATTTTACAAGCAGGTTTAAGTCGTTTAAAAAAGATTAGCCTTCGACATTGTCGATTTATATCTCTTAAAGATCTCAATAGCATTCTTATGGCGCTTCAACGAGTCTGGTTGGGTGAATTAAGTTATTATAAACAATCCTCTTCATTAGCAATTACACCATATGTTCTTAAAGAGCTAAGAGTTCGTTATATGAAAGGACTTCCGAAATATGCAAAAGATCTTTATTATAATTATAGTCAATGCAATCTTTTGCATATATTTAGAGAAATTGCAAAACTCTTGCGATTAGAGACGGATGTGGAAACGTGTTCGATGAATTATCCGAATGATTTGTTACATAATAGGGAAATATGTATAGATTACTGGAACGATCATGAAAGAATAGATCATAATATATATTGCTCTTCGGCAAATTTTTTTTTTGATTTAAATAAAGCATATAGAAAATGTGATATTCATCCGGAAATTGCGAATTATAAATTCTGTGGGATGTGTCTTCAAAGTTCTCAGTGTGCTAAATGTGGAGAAAGCGTATGTCCTCTTTGTCAAGGTGTAGATCAATGCAAACTATTTTATTTGAATATTCAAGGACAAGACTCTAATAAACATGCGCCACTGAAAGTTGGATTTTGTCAACAATGTGGTATATTATGTGAGAACTGCAGAAATAATGACATTTTCAATTGTTTAATTTGTTTGATACCTTATTGCACAATTCACATGTCATCTAGAGTTAAATATTACTGCGAAATTGGCGGTGAAGGAGTTTGTAATAAATGTGTTTTTAAAAAACCTTGGCTTGGACAATGTTTTGGCGGATGTGGACGTATTATGTGTAAAAAAGAAGTAGCAGGGAAATGTTTTAAATGTCATGAAAATATTTGTTGGCAGTGTATAAAATTATCAATGCCTCTCAAATCATCGTTCATGAAAACATCTGTTACGAATAATTTTTCAACATTTTCAGATCTTCATAATATTTCACAAGATAATAACGCAATTATTTTCAGAAAAAGCATATTAAAAACAATTTGTATTTCATGCAAAGTATTGGTTCAAATGAAGAAACGCAAATTAGAATTTCGAAAGTTTTCCATGATTTATGGACTAAATGCTAAACGATTTACGAAGCATATGGGTAGAAGGCAAATAGCGTTAAAATTATATCAATATTCAATAAAACAAATAAAATTTTGGACTAAAAAATCGTTAACATTTCATCGTAATAATGAACGTCATTTAAACAAAATTAAGGTTTCTCCGATAGGCTATAATATGAATTTTACACAAATTTCAACGATACCTTCTGATTATCTTAAATTTACTAATGTGATAAAAGTTGCAATTGACGAGGAATTGGCAAATGGCATAAGTAAAAAAGAGTTGGCTAATTTAATCGTTACAATAACCAATAATATATTAAGCAGTTGAAAAAATCTTGCATAATATTTATAATTATATAATTTAAATTTATTAAATATATAGAGTGCATATTTATAATAAAAAGGACATGTCTATCATTCACTCATATATTAAAAGATTTTCTTAATAAGATAGCACTTGCCAAAAACCCACGATCCAACCAGGAGTCGAACCTGGAGTCTCATGATCCGTAGTCATGCGCCTTAACCATTGGGCCATTGGACCTAGTGTGGGATAGGGGTAACAAGTAATTGATAAATACTGTTTTGAAAGCAAGTATTTACAGATATACCGTGTATGTAATACTTGTATTCTATTTTATTTTTAGGGTTAGGTTTTAATTTTATCGATATTTCATACTTAGTCTGTATATTCAGACATGGATGGTTCTTAACTTTCAGGGCTAGGACTAGGGATTGTCAATTTAAATTTTAGGGTGTGTTAGGGATAATTCAAACGAGGGTTGTCAGGGTTTGAAGGGTTAGGGTAGGACGCAGGGTAGGGCCGGCAGCAGGTCTTTTTAATCGTAAAAGGGTATAAAAAATATTTAAAAAAAATGAGGTAAGTCTTTGAAAAAAATATTAAAGCAGTGAATAGGGGGATCAGATTTGAGTGTGGAATTGAATAGGGTCTAAGGTTTTGAGATTTAAGTTGGGGTTATTAAGAAATATTAATTTTTGTACAAAAATATATTCATTCAAATAATGGCTTTATATTTCATATTTTCAGCTGCTTTTTATCTTTTTTTTTAAATATTTTTTCTTCATATTTTTAACTTTTTATCCAGCAAAGTTAGTGTGTTAACTGTTCAAGAGAATGTTCGAAATTTATTGTCTGCTTCACAAGAAAATAAGCGAGGGTAGATTTCATATTTTTATCTTTTTTCTATTATTTAAAGGGTTTAAGTTTTGTTGAGACGGTTGAGCTTCAAATAGGCTTAAAAAATTATGATCCACAGCGAGATAAGCGTTTTTCAGGAACCGTCAAGCTTCCTAATATTCCACGTCGTTTAAATATTTGTCTTTTAGGGGATGCGCATGATTTAGATCGGGCCAAAGAATTAGGGGTGGATGCACTTTCTATTGATGACCTTAGGAAACTCAATAAACAAAAAAAACTGGTTAAAAAACTCGCCAAAAAATATGACGCTTTCTTATCTAGTGATTCCTTAATCAAGCAGATTCCTCGTCTTCTTGGTCCAGGCTTATCCAAAGGTAAATGCAGTGTATGTTGCTAAAATAAATTTCTAATCCTTGTTTATAGCGGGAAAATTCCCCACACCTTTATCTCACACAGATGATCTCAGTACTAAATTGACAGAAGTTCAAACAACCATTAAATTTCAACTCAAGAGTTTGTTATTTTGTAATTAGATAATTAAAATTTAATAAATATAGAGGTCTTATGTCTTGGTGTTGCAGTTGGGAATGTCCAATTAACAGAAGAACAATTGGTTGCAAATATTATGCTTTCTATCAGTTTCCTTGTATCTCTTCTTAAAAAAGCTTGGCAGGTAAATGGATTTATATATTTATATTATATATGTTGAAAAAAATAGAATGTAGGTTCACTTGTAATTAAATCGACAATGGGACGTCCCTATCGATTATATTAAGTAAAAAAGTTGTATAAATGGTGTTTTTATAAGATTATTTACTTTGTATATTGCACCTTTTTTGATATAACTAATTATTTATATCTCAAAAAGCTCGATATAGATAAACCACTTGTATAATTTGACCTATTTAAAGAGCATTGAAAAAATAAATTAGTTCTGTATTAAAAGAATAAATATTAAAAACGAATATTAATGACATATTGGAAGAGTGGTATCAAAAGAATCGCGTTCAAAAATGATGCCGTATTTCTTAATATGTTAAAAAGATATGATTAAGTTAATAAATTTTCTTCTTTTCATCTACGGAAAACCCTCCAGGGCCCATATTGACAAGTAAAATCAATCCTCCTGTAATGGAAAGCATTTGAAAAAAATCTGGAATAAATTAATTTTGTTTATTTTTTTCAAATAAATATATATTTTTACCATATTTTAATAAATCCTTTTCCATTTCTGTAATTCTTGTATCCCACCAATTATTAATTAAAATATTAAAGATATTCAAAATACAAACAAGAAAAAAAGCACTCCACTTTGCCTTAAATCCAATAATTACCATAAAGCATGCTATTAAAGAAAAAATTAACATGAATACATGGACGGTTGTCCATGTCTCTTTAAAAATGAATTCAGTAAAAAGAAAAATTAAAAGAACCCTTCCGACTGCAAGAAAGTATTTTTTACGATCTGTTTCTGATAATTGAGGTAACCCAGCAAACAGATGTTGTTTTTTAGACCACGAATCTGACAAAACCATTAACAAGCCGCCCGTGATAGAAATGTTTCTTTAAGATATTAATATAATGAAGATTTCATCTGTTAATTTTTACCGGAAAAAAAGTGTTTTATCAAAAATCAAGCCATATCCAAATGCTTGTGCAATGACAACCCCAAATAAAATACAAACTGCTATTTCAGACTTTTTTCGAGCAACAATCATAAAAGACGCTGCTAACATGGCCTTCATAGCTTAACCTTGACCCGCTAATACAAGAATATCTTACGATAACATTAATAATAAGAAATGCATGACTTAAGCCGGGATAAAAATGACGATGGACTTCCAAATAATATAGCTGATCTCTCATCTGTGTTAAAATACGCGCAGAGTCTTCCATGAATGTCCCAATAATTAAAAACCGACCCAACACTGGTACATAACTTTAAAGAAAAAAAGCTAAGAAATAAAATTTTATAAAAGATGATTTAAAATTACTGTTTAACGGGTCCAAGCAAGGTTTCTACGCACTCTTCAAAATACTTGATATAAGTTTGAAAAACCTGAAATCCTGAAGATAAAGAAGAAGAAGATGATGATGAAGTATTATAAGAAATAGGAATAGAAGAAGGAAATCGCTCAGCCGACATAGCAGTTTTTCTCGAGATATGAAATATGATGATTTTTTGCGCTTTTTAAAAAGTTTTAACCTACGATCTTCGTCTCTGCGCACACTTTTCTAGTTATGCCTAATTTTTGTTAAGCTCCTTTAATATTTAGGTTAATAACCAAATATCAGGAGCAAATGATTCTTTAATCTTATTTAGTTATTTGTATTTATTATAGCTTATTTCTTTATATTCATGTATTACGACTTGTCTTCAGGGGTTAATTTTATAGGAAAAAAATGGAATTTCGGGGGAGGAAGCTGGAGGGAGGGGGGGGTATTTATAACTTTTCAGAGTTGACTGTTATTAATATTTTATACCTATAATATAGGGTTTATAGTGAATATACGTCCGACGATCAGGTAATATATATATAGTTTAAGATAATATAATAATATAATATAATATAGGATAAGATAGTAGCATCTTGGATCATTGAATCAAATGATATCACCTCATATATTTTTATGGTCGGTTGCTGAAAATGTTTTTTCAGAGGCAAAAAGGGTGGGGTCCTGTTCAAAAGAGGTTTTTCCCTATGAAGAGTACTATAAATTGATTGCTACGGGTCTTGGATGCCTGGAGACACTGCTTTGTGTATATTTTGTGTATAAATATAGATATTTATAGTTATGGGTTATAGTATGATAAGCTGGAGGCAAATGTTGAAATAAGGACAAGATTTCGTATGGCAGAGGTTATTTTCTATGAGACAGAGGATATAGAAAGGGCAGAACGCATTCTTAGTAAGGGCGTAGGTTTTTATGTATTTAGAACTACTTTATATCAGTATGTCTAGGTCATTCTAGCACAGAGAGTAAGATGCACAAAAAATATTGAAAATTGTAAAAATATATAGAAAAACGAAGACATAGAGACAAAATTTGCAATGCAGCATCTGCAGATTTGTATTGTTGCACAAAAATCATTAAAAACGGCACAAATTTTGCTTAAATCGTGTATTGAAGAGGCTGAAGAGTATTTGAAAAACATTTCATTACTGTTTTTAAGTGATTTAGACGTCGATTGGTCCATTGGGTTTATATTTTTTTATTTTTACAATATGATGTTTTATCTTGCTCAGTAAATCAAGATTCAGAAAGAATGGGTCGTTTATCTACGTTAATCAAGATCAATTCTATTGCTGAGAATAGGAATGATCATCTAATTTGCATCATTGCACGACTTCTTGAAACTTGTCTCAGAATTGAGTCAGAACAATATCAGATGGCAAAAAAATGTTTAAACTATGTATCAGAGATACAAACAAAAGTTAGTGATATATCTTTTTTGAATAGGGTTAAAATGATGTTTAATATTTTTTTAAATTTAATTCAAGGATATGGAAAAGAAGCTATTCATGAATTGAGGGATTTACACCATGAACTTGATGCATTTGCGGAGGAAACAAACTGTCTATATCAGGATACTTTTAATGTTGTGCTGACATGGATTTTGGAAAAATGGCTAATCTAGTTTAGTTACCGCTAAGTCAAAATGGACTTGATATGAAGATTTATTGGTTCAATGCCCAGCAGCTCTTTATATATGGCCATATTTTGTCTGGGATGTGTTATTTGCCAGATTATAGTTCTTCTAAGGCAGAAATCTTCTTTAATGAAGGATTGGAAATGCTAACATGTAAATTTTATATATGATACTATCTATTATTAACATAATTTTTGAGATGATTTTGCTTATGATCAGTTTTTAACAAATGGTTTACGAACAAATAAGAATTTGAATTGGTTTGACATGATACACAAAATGTGTTTAATTTATTATTGTTTTGCATTAATGTTAAGATCTAAATTTAATAAAGCCTTTGAGGTTAGCATGGCTTTTTTCTTTTTTTTTGTTCTTATTGGTTTAGTATATTCAAATTCTTGAAAAGCACTCTTCATCATTTACTGCTACTACAAGAGCATTGTTTATGCTTTTAAAGGGAACTTATGCACAATTTACCGGTCAATTGGATACGGCATTGAAAGCATATGAATCAATACCTGTTTTTTTACAAGCAATTAATTTGCTAGGAAGTCTTAACTCTATTCTTATTTTTCAAGGAAATCAATTGCAAGATAAAAAACGAGTTTATGAATTGCTTAATAATATTGAACCATTGTGTAAATCATCAAGTTTTACACAATTAAAGTTTGCATGGAATTTAATTACTGGATCTGCAGGAAAAGATGTTCTTTATTCCAAGTAATATTCGATTCTTAATCAATCGATTACCAATAATTTTAGGAATTCTTTGACATATGTTGTATCTGCATCAGAAAAACATACAAATACTCAACTTCGAGTTATGGCTTTAATAGCATTGTGCTACTATTTCGTTGCTCATTCTGAAAGTGAGCAAGCAGAGAAAATGCTCATATCTGCTTATTTACTTTCTAAAAATGCTGAAAATGATATCTGGGCTTTTATGAGTGGAAAACTTTTACAAGGTTTATATATATGTAATTGGTTATAATATTGTTAAAAGGATTTAGAATTAATGAAAAAGAAGAATAAAAATATAAAGGCTGAGAAACAATTTCAACTAAACTTAAAACACAAGGAACGCATTTTAGATATTTTTAATAACAGTAATGCAATTTCTATAAATTGTTCACTCTAAAAACGATCTTTCTTGGAAAAATACATATATAATTCATAAAACAATTTTATATTGTTTCAATTGCAGCTTTTATTGCATTTAGGACATGATATACATCTGGTATTATGAATTGCGCCGGATTCTTATATTCTTATATTGATCAATTATGACAAATAGACTATTTTTTGTTTCTAATTTTCGCCAACGTGCTTTCCTATGGATTTTATACATATCAATTCACAGACGCATGTATTTTATTACCCATTTTTCTTGTTTTTTATTCTTTTTAGCTTCTTTTCTCATCTCGGTTTTGGATTTTTTTATAGATCTGATTGTTTCTAGTTCCTTCTAGGAAGCCAAAGGTTATTTCTCACTTTTTACGACATTAGTATTTCATTAATACCTTTCTTTCTTGTTTAATTTTGGCTTGCTTATCTAATTTGCGGTTTACTTCTTCTAAAATAGATAAAAGAGTTGCCTAAAGCAAAATAAGGATTTTCAAGATCTATATTTAACGAAAGGAAGACTAAATACTTTATCCTCAACAAATACTTTCTTAGGTTTTTGTATTTTTGCTGGAGTAGATGTATTTAAAAAAGAAATAGGCGTTTTTTCCCAGGAAAGCTGCTATTTTTTTAACAAAAATATAAAGTATCATATTAAAACATAAAGCAAGTACCTTTGGACCATTAGGTACTGTATTTTTAGGTAGAATAGACATATTAAGTATTCTTATGAAAACTGCCGACTAGCTTTTGCCAGATATAAAGAGGAAAAGGGAATCTAGGAGATAGCTACAAATCTAAATAGGACGACTCAGACCTGTTTACTTTAAAATTACTGTTTTTTATTATTTATATATATTTTAACGGTTTTCAGAAATATTATAAAAGGTAAAGTTTTATAGAAATTTTATTAAGAAAACTAAGATAAAGCAGTTCTTGGATAAAAAGGATAGGACTTCTTTATTCCATATAAAATACTTGGTCTTTTATTATATTTTTTATGACTTAATATCAACTGCGATGAAAATAAATATTATAAGAAATTAGGATTAATGGAAATTAATTATGGTTTTTACTAATTTTTATATTAAATACCTTTTAAGAAGTGAATAAGGAGAGGATGGACCTTTTTATTCCAATTTGAACGAAGAAAATCCGTCAAGATTAGCAATTGAACGACTTGAACAAGGTGCTATATATATATATATGTGTGGATAGTAGATTAAATGGGTTAAAACAATAGAGATTTTGTCAGATAATTATTCAAAAGAAAGACTCTTTGATTCTGTTAAAAATTTATGTATTGTTGCTGAAAAATATGGGTTAGATCAAGAATCTATAGATAAGGGTATTTCGTTGATGTGCAGGAATCACCATATTGATCAGAGTAATACTATATCAATTATTCATTCAATGATTCCTATTGCAAAAGTATCTCAGAAAACAGTAATTAGAATACTTGGTAGTCTTGGTCATGGTAAAACAAAAGCAAGTTTATTCGTTCAGGTTTATATATATATTTAAATAATATATATAAATTAATTTAGAATGCACTGCTTAAGTGGATTATTATGGTATACGACTTTTTGGATGGTTATGATGAATTAAATCAACTATATGGCGTTATTTTTCATTATATTGGTTTTATAACTCTTAGGTTAATTAAAATTCCTCCTGAAAAAATTCATGGTTTACCTTTTTTAGGAAATATCTTTGTCATATCTTGATTCTTATAACACGTCGTCATAATGTAAAGGCATTTCGAATTGAAAAGCTGTATATAATTATATCAACATAACTATTTTTACTAAATTATTTCTAGTCTTGAAATTCAAAGTCAAACTCCTAATGATCAGTGTATTTTTGCGCTGCTTCAGCTTTATAAATCATATTATCCTGATATTATTGTCACCAAATTTCTAAAAATTCATGATAAATTATTTGACGTAGTCATTCTCTTTTATTTGGAATTTAAGTTTCATATTAATAATTGTTAGCACCCAAACAAGATATGGCTGCAGAAGGTCATTGCTCTTCAGGAATCTTTATCTAATAAGACAAACAAAAACTATGATATCCAACGGTTTGAAGTGATGGGCCACTTTTATCGTGGTTTTAAAAGACAAAAACTTGGGAATTTTTCTATTCCAGAAATCAAGACATTTAGTTCGAAAAAGGTTTATATTGTGATCTTTCTTTTATTGCTTTTATTTATTTAATGTTAGGAGTCATATACTACTGAGGAACTTCGAACTAAACAAGATCTTGTTGAATATATTGATAGCGTTGAATTTCCTGGTCAGCTTGCGTCTATTTTGGACAGTTCTTTGCACCAGAATCTTTTGATTTTGCGCTGTCCTGGTATGAAAATATAAAATAATTTAATAGTTAATGTTTAACTAATTCAATTGAATAGAATTTGCAATTGAACGTTTAAATTTTTGGTTAGAAGCCAAATTGTTATTAGATTTAAAAGAAAACAGCAATGATACATATATCAACAATATTTTAGAATATTTGGAAAAATTTACATATGTTTTTAAGGTTATAATTTTAATTGTAATATATTATTAACTGATTCATAATTAAGGAGACGTTGTCGCCTATAGATCGTTTTCTAAACATATTACTTCAATCATGGGATGGTATTAAGTATCGAGAATCACTCTTTAATCTTTTGATACATATATCTATCAAATCAGAAAAAGGTTTGTTCGTTTTATTTTTTATCAATTTATAACTTGTCAGATATTATAACGATGTTATCTTATCTTATAAAATCACAATGGCTAACAGATTTAAATTATTGTATAGATTTGTTAAACTTTTTTTCTCAATTAACTAGACAATGGGTTATAAAATATATAATACTAACTAATGGAGATGGGTATCAACAATTACAATTGTATTATTAATTAGATTATTCTAATTACTTAAGAACTTATTGGAAATTGTCATCTAATGATAATACGTTAAGTGATCCGTTTAACTCTATTTTATTTCTACTTGAGAAAGTCGATCATCTTTGCATCAATATTCTTCTGGTATTATTGTGATGCTTATTAAATATTATTTCTAATTTCTTTTAGTCTTATAAGAATGACATGCGTATTCATAATTCTATTCTTTTATTCTATGAGCTTTTGTTGAATCTAATTGTTGAAGAAAAACTGCCAACTATCATATTACCATCATCTCATATTATTTATCAATGTTTTTTCTCAGGAAATGGGATGAGTTTATCAAGAATTTGTGGACTAATTGTAGGATACAAAGCAGCGTTTGATTATCATGAAAAAAATGAAATAAAAACCCCATATCACCAAGATATTGTTGACTATTTTAATTCTTTTGTGATGGATTTTTGCAATTGTTTATGGAGAAATAGAGCTTTTAATAAACAAGATAAAAATGCTTTAGGCTGTCAATTATCTGAGTAGGTTCTATATATTATAAAGGGAATCTAATATTCTTTCAAGGGAAGTTATAATGACGCTTAAGTCTATTGCAGAGACACGAGGAATTTTCTTTGGATCTGTTTTTTCTATTACACATGGGACAATATTTGCGCATTGGTCAGCAGAAACTTTGAAGGATCTAGAGGATGCATCACCAAATATTATCAAGAGGCATATAGGCCCTATAAGTAATACATCTTTGAAAAGATGGGCAGAAGTAACAATAATATAAAAAAAGTTTATATACTTATATATTATACAGGAAGGAGGTTTGAATATCAGCCTAAATGATTTTAGGATTCTTGTATTGAACAAGATCAATGAGAAGAATTATAATGGTGTTTATGACTTTTTATATAGTTCAATGGCATCTTTAAAGGAAAGAAGGGCATCAGAAATTAATATTTCATGATACATAAATTCTAATTTCTTTTCTATACTAAAAATACTGGATTTTTTTACAAATTATTACTATTTAGCTATAAAAAAGCAAAAATTTTATTTAAAGATCTATCCATACAAATAATATGTTGCCTTAACAGCAAGTTGTCGCAAATGTTCTGGAAAATATACATAAACACTCATTAAAACTAGCGCTGTGATGCTTATAAAGACGAGATCTATCACTTATATTAAACCAGCTTTGAAAAAATATGGTATCTATAAACGACTTACTAATAATTATTTTTTCTGTAGTCGTTAACATATTTAGTGCAAAAGTTACTTCATATTGGATATATTTTTTTTTAAGAAAGCGTATTACTGCTCTTCTAAACATCTAATGCTCTATACAATCACAACTATATATATAAATAATATTAGTTTAAAAATAAAGGTAATATTAATTAAAATCACAAAATATTAAATCACAAAGTAAAAAATAATAGCTATCTATACTTATACAGATATCAATGGTCGGATCAAAGGCAACTTGGACGCTGTTATTCACTTTTAATGATAAAAGATGGAGTTTTCAAGATAAATTTCTGAATATAAATGATGGTTGTCATAGGAACGAGGTTACTGTGGAAACGTTGTTACCATGGAAATAGTGTCACCATAGGAACGCCGTCACCATAGGAACGTCAACCTCAGATATTAATCATCTATGAAATTATAATGAATTGTTAAATAATATGAATCAACAAGAGAGGGATATTGGCCTCATCTTTATTTCATTTTAAAGACGGACTTCAATATATTTAGGGACCTCTTTTTTCCGATTTGAAATTTCGTTTTATCGTCGACTTGAGACAATTTAAAGCTTATATAATTTATAAATGAATATATACAAGAAATAGGGTCTTCTTGACGAATAGAAAGGATCCATTCTATTCTATAATTTATGGACTATAGGATATAAAAATTTTATAAGCAATTGTTTAGCGGATTATAGAGAATTTAAGGATGATTTCTGAAAATTTTAAAAAAGATTGTTATTATGAAGAAGATGCATCAAAAAAGGCCTTAACCGATGATATTTCTTCAAAAAAATTGTGTCGTTCTGCTTCGTCTGAAGAAGATATAACTAATGAACAAGTTACTGAGAGTAATAATCATTTTTCAAAAAAACTTTGCTTGGAGAATAGCAGTATAGCAGAAAAAAGTTCTGAGGAAACTAAAGAGCTTGCTAATGTTCAAAATATTCCGTTTCCTAATGGTACTGTTAAGATTACAGCTGTAAAAGGTTATAAAAGAACAGAACATGATATAACAATTGAAGAGGTATTTCAAAAGGTATTTATTATACTCTTTTTAAAACATATATTAAGTGCTTCAATAGGAAAGTTTAAAAGCAGCAGTTCTATCTGCTTTTGTCGTTGATCCATTATGGGTACTTACAAAAATACAATTGCTTAGTACAATAGTTATTTTTGTTCATCAGGCTAAATCAGATCAAGAGGTTTAAATTTTTATGAAAAACTTTATAAAAATTAATTTTATTAAAGAAGGAAGCTATTAATAAATTATATCTTCATATTCCCAATGTTTCTGCTATTTTTCCATCTATGGAAGGTGCTAATTGCATGCATTGCAAACTACAGGTATTTCTTGTTTTTATATTTCTTTTCTAAATGATACAAGCTTTTATTTTACACTACATATTTACGTGTAGTTATTCCAAGTGTATTAAACTTTTTTAATAAAAGAGTTTAATAATATCAATTAGGCTAATTTGGTTGATTATGATTGGGGAGAGACTGGTGTAATGGAGAATGTATATTTTTAATTTCTTTTTGATTTAAATTAACAGAATAGAGCATGTATATTCAAGATTTTCCTCGGAGAATATCTGTATTTGAAGGATTTTCTACAGATTTTGAAAGAGACCTATTTCATTATTGCAAAGTTAAAGACTATCCTCAGCATGTTCTTGAAAAAATGAAGAATTATGACTTTTCGTCAAGTAAGAATTTACAATTTATTCATTCAGTACCATCAAAAGCACAAAAGAATAGCGATTCAAAGGACACAGGCTATATATCTTTAGCTAAAGCTATACAACAACTTGGAAAAAGATACGAAGATGATATAAAGATAGATGTCATGGTCAAATTTCATATTTTATTTAACTTTACTAATATTTAAAAGACATCATCTTTAGGATTGTTGAATTCCACATTTCTATCTAACATGTATTTAGCATTAAAAGGTTGTCAAGTAGTTGCTTCTCGTAATACAGATATTCAAGCTTGGAAAACTTCTATCAAGATCCATTTCCCAAGCATGAATACTGTTTTATTTAGTAATGGCGGCAAAGAATCTGCAGGAACTATATGTTTTCAAAAGCGATTCTGGGAACATGTAAAATTTCCAAAAAGCATTTTATATGATAGCACAGCTGTTCATGCAGGTTGTCTAATGCATCATAAAGTGATTCAATTCCTATAAATTTAACAAGTTTGTATTTATAAAGATATAGATTATCCTTGTAAGAGACCAAACATCTACATCTGATTTTTTCTATATTGGTTCAGCGAATTTTTCTTCTTCTGCATGGTAAGTAAAATATACATCCAATTATATGACCCAACTTGAAATTTGCAATTCATATTCATCTTGTCTTTAGGGGGATATTGACACAGTTAAACTCGAAAAAACCTATTATTTTATGTAGAAATTGGGAATGTGGTGTAGTTTTACCATTGAATGATCATTATTCTTGTATTATCGGGGCTATTCTTAGTGAAACAAGTTCACTGCCCAATTTAACACCATGGACTTCAGACGTATGATATTATGTCATTACTGAAAAGATATCATTTGGAATATCCAAATGATTTTTCTTAATTTTATCGTGTTTAAAATTATTATGTTGATTTTAGAAATAATATGTAATGTAGTCTGCTATTTAGTATTATAAATTAGCATCAAGTTGCTAAATCATCTCAATATGCGTTTATATAATTGTTATTTTATTAGAGTATCATTTTTGAAAACTTAAATTTTAGATGATTCAGGTATTCGATTTGAAAAAATGACCGAATAATATTTTAAAAAATATCAAATCCATCATTAATAGACGTCTAAAAGATGATTCTCCTAAAGCCCTATGTAGCAAGGAGATGTTTATTTTCCTTTAGATATTCATCTGGTTTAGGGTAATATAAAACTTATCGGAAAATTGTATTATTTAGTTTTAGATGCAAGTTAAATCATTTATATAGCATTTTTCCTCTAGAATGGAGAGTAAGGATGCAAAGAACCTTTCAAACATCAAATTTGCTCTTGTTTTATTCTCCATATCCTCCTAAAATTCGAAATACGTGTATTAATTATATCAAATTAAAAAATCATAAAGAGAATCCAAGAAATGTTACTCATGAAAATATCTATACGGTCCCAAACTTTCTTACATTTTCTCGATTAATTGTTGCGCCAATAACAGGCTACTGTATTTTACATGAGCAACATTTATATTCTGTTCTCTTTTTTATTTATGCAAGCCTATCTGATGTGCTAGATGGATGGATTTCTCGAAAATGGAACGTAAAAAGCATTGCAGGAACAATCCTTGATCCAATGGCCGATAAGTTTTTTATCATCATATCAACGCTTTGTCTCACTATTAAACAACAAATCCCGTGTAATTATTTCGATTCATTTTGTTCTTGCTTAATAACACAGATTATCTTTTTTCCGTTATTTTTGGAAAGGATATCCTTCTCGGGTTGTTTGCTATATATTATCGCTGGATTTCTCTTAGTCCACCGTGCACACTTGTACGATATTTTGATTTTTCAATACCAAGCGTTGAAATAAAACCCACATTAATTAGCAAAGTAATCATATCACAATATCAAACTATATTTTTACTTTTTTCTAGATAAATACCGCACTACAACACTTTCTTATTGGTGTAACCATAATACATCCCTTCATCCACTCAGAAATCTTATCTGCTTCCATTATTCCAATTCAGTAAATTATTCATTTTATTTATTTTTTTATAAAAAGTTTAGATTTCTTGTTTTTATAACAACAATTTGGTCAGGACTGTCATACGTATATACTAAAGATGCTATTCATATCTTAAATGCCCAAAAAAATAGATGATTAAATTGACAAAATCATATTAATAATAAATGCTGGTAAAAATAACATGTATTGGATCTTTAAAATTTTGACAATAACTAAATATAGGTTTAAATATATACCAAGAAAAGATTAAATCAATTCTATATAAAAGTTACATGGATAAAAAATTAAATATAAAAATTACCTATTTTTATATTATAAATATCCAACAAACTTCAAATACAATTATTTTAATTTCTTTAAATCTTATTAAATGTATTTTTTCTAGTTTTGATATTTTTAATCAATTCAATTACTTTTCATCTCTAGATAAAAAATGTTTTAAATTCCAAAAAAATATATCATGAAAACATTAAATATTTATCAGATATTTTAACGCATTTTAATATCTTTTAAAATTTAAACAGAAAAAAATCACATTTTTTCTTCAAATAGCTTTTCTATTTAAAAACACTTAACCCATTCTTATTTAATCACTTATTATTCTTCATATAACCCTAATAAAACTTATTTTAATTTTTTTATTCTTTATTCAAATTAGTTTTTATCATTTCGGGGGGATAAACTCTAGTATTTATAGACAAATGGTTGACCAATTAAACGTCATTTGAATCTTATCAGCCAATTAAAAGTCGTATCGAAATAATTTGATCTTAAAAATAGCGCAAATTAACCTTTTTAGGTATTTTTTAACAAGCACCCCCCTTCTTTCTCTATTACCCTTTTTGGAAATCCCTTTCCCTTTTTAAATATAAATACCCTAACTCTTCTCTCCTTATATTTACATACAAGGTATGGCGCAACTCTGAATGTCCTAACCCTGACCTTTAAATATTATTTAATGGAAAGGGGTAGGGTAGGTAACTATAAATATATCTTTAAATTATAGCTAATTTAAAATATTAGATGATATTTATAGATATAGATATTATCTTTAGATAAGATGTCAAACCTATATAATCATAGATCATCGGGGCCTTCTGTTGCTTCAAATCGCCTGGCAGAGCTTTTAGAAGCAGTCAGAAATGAATTCGATAATATTGCACAAGAAGCCATGGCTTTTCGGAATCATAAGGATGATTATGAACATAAAAGTATGTAGAAAAAAACAAAAAAAGTTCTTAAATATGATATAATTAATATCTTTAAATGAATATTTGGATCAAAATTATGATTAATTTGTGATTAATTTAATAATAGTAACATCTCAGATACAAGAAATGCAAACGATTCGACAAATGATCTATGAATTGGAAATGGCTCACCAAAAAATGAAACAATCGTGAGAGATTCTGAAATGATTGTATAAATAATATTTTCTGAAGTATAAAGTTATGAAGAAGAAATCGCACGATTAAGACGTGAACTTGAATCACGAGGGATTCATCTGCCATCAACATCAACGCAACCATCTCTGCCAAGAATTTCTAACCCTCCTAATCTTCCATTTCCGCCTCCAAATATCGGATTAAATACGAATAATCTTTCCATGGGAGGAAGGACGGGTCATAGTGATCTTAAAACATGTCTTGCTCCTCTAGAAAACAATCAATCAGTTGTTCAGTTGCCTTATCCCAATACAGGGTATCCTTCGGTTAATAACGTTCTTCCATTACAAAGTTGTCCTCAGCATGCTAACAAACGTATTTGTGGCGAATCCGGTGTAGATAATACATATAATGTGCCTAAAGGGTCAAATTACTCGGCAATTTCAGGGTCTTTTTCTCCCTCTAGTAAACGTAATAAGTCGCACACTAATCGCGCTGAAACGTCAAACTCTTTTATTCCTGTTCAACCTTCATCTGCACGCACTGTTGTACCTTCTGCTCCATTAACAACGGCCCCTCCTCCACCATCTACATCTGTTGCACTTGGGCAATCTCTTTCTATGGCAGATATCGATCCTGATATGATTCCTCGCGAATTTAAGAAGGAAGATTCTGATTGGACAGTTTTATTTAACCCAAATGTCCCTCGAGTTTTGGATATTAACCTCGTACATACATTGGAGCATCAAAGTGTTGTCTGTTGTATACGATTTAGTCATGATGGAGAGTACCTTGCAACGGGGTGTAATCGAATAGCGGTGATTTTTGATGTGAAAACGGGTAAACGATTAACGTAGGTTATCATTTCTTTGATCATTTTATCTAATAAATTGTAGGGTTCTTCAAGATGAATCAGTGGATCGAGAAGGAGATTTATATATACGAAGTGTTGCATTTAGTCCAGATGGAAAGTATCTTGCAACTGGTGCTGAAGATAAAAGAATTCGAGTAAGTTTAGGAAACGTTTTAGATAAAATGCTTTTCAACATATCATTTGAATGGAAGAAGTTCTTGTTCTTTATATTCTTTCTCTTCTAGCTCTCGTATACAATTTCTTATCGTTAATAGATATGGGATATTTTAAAAAAGAAAATACGACATTTATTTGCTGGACATGAACAAGATATCTATTCACTTGATTACAGTCAAAACGGAAAGTTTATTGCTTCTGGAAGTGGTGATCGTACTGCTCGGGTCTGGGATATCGAAACAGGACATTGTATTTTAACATTGAGTATCGAAGATGGTGTTACAACAGTAGCAATATCCCCTGATAGTCGTTACGTTGCTGCTGGAAGTCTTGACAAAGTTGTACGTGTATGGGATGCTAAAACAGGTTATTTAGTTGAACGATTCGAAGATCATAAAGATAGTGTTTATAGTGTTGCTTTTTCACCAAATGGATGTGAATTATTAAGTGGAAGTCTTGATAAGACTGTTAAACTTTGGGAGCTTATGGATTCTAAGGCGTCCACTGGTCCTAAAAATGGATTGTGTAAAACTACATTTACTGGTCATAAAGTAGGAAACTATTTAATATTTATTTTTCTCTAATTTCCACAGGATTTCGTACTTAGCGTTGCAAGTTCACCTGACGGGCATTGGGTTATAAGTGGTTCAAAAGACAGAGGTGTTTATTTTTGGGATTATCATGGGCGCGCACAACTTATTTTACAAGGACATAAAAATTCGGGTAAGTTTTTTCTTTTAAATAATACTTCTTCTCTCCAATTTTTGGGCTTGCTTACTCATATTTTATTTTTAGTTATTTCAGTGGCTGTTTCACCGACCGGCCGACTTTTTGCCACCGGTTCTGGCGATTGTCGTGCACGTATATGGGAATATAAGCATTGACATAAAATGTAAGGGAAAAATGGGATTTTTATTTAATAAAAGAGTTTTAATTCATATTTAAATTTTTATGGGTTTACAAAAGCCATTCATTGTACATTTTGTTTAAAGTTATATCTTTGTTCCTTTCCAAGCCTCCTTTAGGAGAGGCTTTTAAGCTAAACCTGAGATTTAGCTCATGCTGGAGGAGCCTGATGGGCTTGCCACGTCGCTGACGGCCAATGGTTTGGACGTTGAGCGAGATGATCTTAAAGGACTGTCATATATTGATTATCTTATGGCAACGGTTCAATTGAAGCAATTGAATAAAAAGGATGATAAGAAGGGTTTGAAGATAAGGGAATTGGAAGAATCCCGTGATAAACAGCGCTATCCATGCTCTTTTGAGGGGTGTCATAAAGCTTTTCAGCAACAAGCACATTTGCGTGTTCATTTGCGCTTCCATTCAGGAGAAAAGCCGTTTGTCTGTGAGCATTATGGGAAGACGTTTGCACAGTTTTGTAATTTAAAGGTTAATAGAGAGAAAATAAGAAATAGAGTGAGGCTTATGGGTAAACTATGGTAAAAGGGTTGATAAAGGAAGAATTAGAGAGAATTTTGGTTAATTTGGATGAATTGAGGATGAATCATTCTTAATTGTACAATTGATTAAAATCACTGTGGTTTTTAGGCTCATCAGAGACGACATACTAGAGAAAAACCTTATATTTGCACTTGTCCAAACTGCAAAAAGAAATTTTCACAGAAAGGGAATCTTTGTGCTCATCAATTGATTCACAAAGACATTCGTCCGTATGTCTGTCGACTTGACAATTGCTCAAAGACATTTACACAGCTTGGAAATTTAAAGGTTGGATTGATCATGCAAAAAAATAGGTTCTTATTAAAAAACAAGGCTCGTTAAAACAGATTTCACAATGAATCTATCTGCAGATTGAATGAAAAGCTTATCTCTTTTCAATTGCCAAATTCTGAGGATGAACAGTTACTTGACTATTTTTCAACATTATATCGCTATTCTAATCAAGGTATCAAAGGACGGGGCAAAGAGAGGGCAGAATTGCCATGAAAGTAGGAGGTAAAAGGTTCAGATGGAGCCATGGATGCCTCTGAGGGGTTTTCGGCGGATTCTTCACAGTTATCTGCTGATAAAATGGGTTCTTTAAGTATAAAAAAAGAAGAATCGTCTGCCACGAACGACATAGGCGTTGTAAACTTTCTTCAATTTGATTGAGGGCAAATTGAGCAATCAATTGCCTCACAAAAACCGAAAAAAATGTATCTGGTGACATGCAAGATGATTCTCAGAACACGCTTAAAGAATTGGGACAAATGAGTGTCTGAAATCTTCCGCAGCAGCTTAGCGGTGCCTCCAATCTTATAATACGAAGGGGTTTTGCATTAATTAAGTTGATTCAATAATGGACGAGCAGCAATGTACAGAGAAGGTGCTCGCTAGAAGTGTGCCAGAGCAGTGTTAAGTGATTTCTGATGAACAATGGCTACGCATTGCTCAGTTAAGGGCAGTATTTAAAGAACTGGAGCAATAGGTATATCTTCAGATCTTGTATATATATCAAAAATTTTTAGGCACTTTATTGATTTCTCAAAGAAGATACAGATATATTAGATAAAGACGAGGGGCTTCATGGCACTTTTGCTGTTTAAAGATGATACTATTTTACTTTACATTTTAACTTAGAATTTTTCAAAAACTAAGGTGTCAAGCAAAGGGACTCAATAATCTATAAAAATTAACCAAATTAAAGGGTTATACAGGAATCTACTTTATTAATGAAGGACGAGGCAAGCTATGAGTGTAGCCTGTCTATTATTACACCAGTCCACTTCTACATATAACCTACCGAGCCATAAGAGAAAGGGGAGATATCCATAGTGGATTAAAGTCTTTCCTAAGCCAAAGAGCTTGGCCAATTTCTATCAAAGGGCTTAGCAAAGGGTTAGAGAGGCGGAGAAGGCGGTACCTCTTTTATCTCTTCAGAAAATTCCATTATTCGGTGGTCGCCGCAGAAAAAACGGCGTAGAGCCTAGAAATCACATAAAACTGGGGAAAAAGACACGATTAGGCCTCTTAAGACTCATATAATCAATATAAGACGCATATAATGCGCATATAACGCGCATACATTACGCACCATATACACTGCTTTTTATATATCAGGGCTCAAGAAGACCCCCCCATAAAACAGGCGTAGACGGCGCTTGCAAGACTGGTATCGGAAGCAACTCGTCAATTACAGACTGGATCGTGTATTTTCAAGCGCTGCAAGTGCAGGTTTTATACAAGGCTTTTTGGTACTATGTTTTCTTGATGGGGGAAAAATTCATCAAAATAGGTCGGACAACTAACTGTTTGGCTCTTTATTTGTGCCTTTCTTAGATTCTTTGTCTTTTCAGACGCAAACAGAAAATCTTTATCATCCAGTATTCATAAGCAGGTTGATCAGATTTATATTAAAAATCTTATTAAATATCATTCATTTCAGACAAAGAATAAGTCTTTTGTGCTCAGGACATCTTTTCCGCAGGGAATTCCTCATATACTCTCCAAGTTGTATGAAAATATAGAAACACGGGCTTCAGAGTCGCTGGATTGGTTTAATGTCCTTATTGCACAGGCAATTGTTCTATTTAGGAATGATCATGGCTTTAAAGAAGCACTTTTAGTCTTTATGACCGATATTTTGAATGGTACAAACAAACCAAGCTTTTTAGTATACTTTTAGGGTCAAAAAAGAGTTAATAATTATTTATTAGGGCCATGTTAAAGTAATTGATATGAATTTGGGCGAAGAATTTCCAATCTGTAGCAATTGTCGAATTGTTTCATCTTCTACTAATCCAGAACGCATTGTTTGTTCTTTTTTACCCTTCTTTAGACGCTAACAAATCTTTAGAATGCTGTCATGGACGTTAATTTTGTTGATGAAATCACACTTGGCATTAAAACACAATTTTTGTTGAATTATCCGAAATATGAATTTGGTGTTTTACCCATTGAACTTTCTCTTTCAATGATGCGGTTTTCTAGCACTGTATGTATTTTGACATATCAATTTTCAACTTCTAAAATGTATCAGCTTTCTATTTCTCTTATTCCATGTGAGAAACAGTCAAATACATCTGATATTGCTTCATTTGTCTTTTCTTTTTCTCCTGATTTTCAATTAGACATAAATGTACACTCATTAGTTGGCTCAAGATCAAAATTGCAGGATATTCCTAAGATTTCTCAATTTTTGGAGTTTCGTATTAGAAATTGGTTTATGGAAAATTGTGTAGAACCTCATTTTCAACGTATAAATATTCCAAGTATCTGGTCAGCAGCAAATGAACATTCGAAATCCCTCTAAAGTTTTTGTTATTTTTCCTCTCAATGAGCTATGCATTGACACATATTTATTGGTGAATAGGAACTACACTGCACTTTTCACAATAACATATTTATTTCAAATATTATACAAAAGTATTTATTGGTATTATAATAATATTGTATTATTAAGAAGTGAAAATTGCACTGATATATTATTTTTATATGGTTTATTACAATTATATAATTTTGTTTAAGTTTCTAACTTTTTCAAATATTTCTTTAATATATTTGTTGTTTATAACAGGGTTTAATGAATCTGAAAGATTTGATATTTCATAATAATACTAGAAAAATTAGAAATTTCGTCAATTTATAAAGATGTGTATACTCTTCGTGCAATTTCTTTAAATAAACCTTCAGCCCACCAAAGTTGCCATCCTTTTTGGTTGTTTAATGTTTCATTTTTCTCAATTCCATTACGTTTGTTTTGTGAAGCCTTAGCACGGTCAAATAATTTTGGAAATTTCTCAAAAATTGTAACAAAAACAGCTTCCCTCTTCATGTATACTTCATCATACGCTTTTCTATAATCTGACAAACTTCCTGGTTCATTATAAGAAGTTTCCGTATTTATACGATCTTTAATTTGAACAGGTGTGGAATTGACTTTATTCAAAGCCATCTTGATTAATTCCCAGGTAAAATTCCTGCTAATATATTCAATATCTGCATCTAAAATTACCCATTCTATAATTGATACTGCATCAATAACAGAATAATTCAAAAACTTATTAACTAGAGTTGTTCCAATTGCTGGTTTATCTCTCCAAAATTTAATAATAATATCAACAGTTTGTCGACGTGTTCTGTCATTTGCATTGCAGCGTGCTTGCAATCCTGGCAGATTACGCTCAATGGTATTCAAAGAACTAGAATAAGACTTTTCTCCCAAATGTAAAACACATTGTACTAAAGCCTTAAGAGCTTCATATGGAGGATCACTTTCATTGTTTTCAATGGCTGTTTTTTCTATAATTTCTAATGCAACATCTGTTTCTGATTGCTCAGTATTTACTCTCATTGTTTCAAGTAAAGTTCCTACTTCTGCATAATACTTGGAATCTAAAAACATTAAATTATAATTCAATTATGAAAAATGATAAAGTTACTTGGCAATTCATAGTCGAAATAAGAAGAAGAGAAAGGATTCTCAGGTAATAATAAATGATATGCCTCAGGAAGCGAGTCTTTAATTTTGGAACAATAACTTAGACTTATTTCTTTTTCTATTGTTTCTCTGATAAATGCTTTTTTAGGGTGCATTGAATCAAGATCAAGATCATATACCCTAAAAATAGTTTATAAATGTTCAAATAACCTTATTTTTTTACCATTCATCCCATTTCCAGCTGAAATTAAAATTACTCAAATGATGAGAAAACCATGTCCAAAATCTAAAAGAAATTTCAGGATCAAGACGTGGAAGTGCCTGATATATATATCTGATTAAATATCCTAAAGATGGAGCTATTGTTTGTGGAATTAATTTGCAAAGTTCAATTAAAAGAGAATGATAATATATAAGTGGCTGAAGTGGTTTAGGCAGCCGAAATAATCGCCTAAATATAGTCTCTAAAATAACCTCTTCATATTTCCATTCCGTAAGAGTGCTCATTATGTCAGTGGCTTCACTAGAAATTGCTTCATAAATAAAAACATTGGGTGAAAAATAAAAGGGTAAATCTGCAAGAAAACGTGCTGCTTCTTTTCGATTAAATTCCATAATATCAATAATGTCACCAAGAAGATCCCTTATAATTGAGCTTGCCATAGTTTGATATGATACGTTCAACTAAATATATGAATATGTGATATTATTTTCGATAAAAGATGGATCATACTTGATCTGTTTGGTTAAAAATACGAAAATGAGATTCAGGAAAATAGAATCTCCCAGAATTATCAAACGTTTTCGGCAAAACGATTGGCGGCAATGTAAATTTGGGCGTATTTTCCAATTGCATCTCAAATCTTAACCATGGTCGCAAAAGTATGCTTGCATCATAATTGCCGTTTTTCATATATTGAATTTGATTCCATAATTCCTCAAGAATCTAATGATATTAATATCTTTTCCTTGCAGAACTACACTACTTCTATGCCGTTAGATGGATCATCTTCTATAAATAGCTGCAATAATGAAAGATCCACCGACCGATACCTCATATATGGCTCGATACGATCCACATAGGAAAAAAGCGTATCGAAATTGTGCGAAGCCTCTGTAGAGCGTGCTATCACATAGGGAACCGTAATAAGAAAAACGTAGGCCAGCTCATCCGCATGAAACTATTTGATTAAAAAATATACATGGATTATTGTGTCTACTTTGGTATTAAAATCTCCTCTTTCCGACATGTCCCTAGATATGTCGCAAATGCGTTGTGTCAGCACATCTAGTATATCCAGCACCCCGTCCCCGTCGATAATTGATATAGAATAAGCGAGAAATCGAAGAACCAACTTGAATTTTCTCCACTCCCCGTTGTCCAGAAATGCCTGGACAGCCGTTGCCATAAATTCTACTGTATGTTTTCCGATGGAAGCCTCTTTTGTCGAGGCAAGCGATATAGCGGTCGCCAAAAACGGGATTTTCATAGGAAGCTCGATAATGCTAGGACGATTAACTCTCTCAAGCAACAAGGCCGTCACCGACTGGTCTCTGAACATGCTTAGAATGCCATTGTGCAGCGTCTCGTCCTCAAAATCAGCGATCAGCGTCTGGGCGACAGACTCGATGTTTTCCCCCAAAACCAAAGCAATCATTAGAAAAATTCCGCCTCAAACTATATACCCACTGGGTCTCCAAGCGTCAGGAGGTATTTCTTGACACGATCAAGCTGTATCTCGGTCGTTCCATAGCGCACATGTTTATGACCCTCCTGGTACCCCCAATCGTCTAAAAAAATCGGGAAAAAAAGGCCACCCACTAAACACACCTACCTCTTCCCCTTTTTCTCGTCGCAAATGATGCGTTTCGGTCATATCCGTCCATTTTTGCGCGAAAAACCTGGCGGTCAGCGGCCTCCGTAAATTTGTGACGTTGGCGAGGTCAGTCGGCCTCTATATCTGCGGGCAGGTTTCCGTGGAAACGGTCACGTGATGGCGGCCGATAGCACAGGGCGTGTTGAGGACACGCCGTTCAGGACACGTGACTCCCGGACAGCCGTGTTCATTACAACGGGACAGCCGTGTTCATAAATATGGGACACACCAGGTGTTCGTCGGTACATCTGTGTCACGTGACTCCGGGTGGTGAGGTGGAGACATGAGGTTAGAGGGATATTCAAAAGATAGCTTTGTTCGGTTTGGATCAGCCTCCATGCAATGTGCTGATAAAAGTGATTTCATCTTTAGGCTGAAGTATATAGTGCTTTTCATCATTCAATTCCCAGTCTTCATTGTTGATAAGAACAAGGATGCCAGGGCGTCTGTCGATGATAAATATAGCAACGGTGCAAGAAAATACATACACAGTGTCGTCTTTGATGAACAAGTTTTTTCGAGTATCATTCATGAGATTTTGAGATAAAAAATGTATCAAATAAGCAATATTAGGAGGAGATCCCTTTAAAGCAGGGTCGGATAATGATAATTGAATGTGATGAGTGTGTTGGTTACCAAATAGGGTCTGCAACCCTCCTCTAGCACAATAATCAGCTGAAAAATAGGTTGTAAAAAAATTACGAAAATTGAACTGTAATCTCCAGAATATCCTTCATGAAATATAAAGTGTCTAGATGTATTTAGTTATAAGCAAAAATATGCAAAAAAGCTAAAAGATAAAAAAACAATATTGACTTTAATATCGAATGAGTAAATATAGGTACCAAGGAAAAACTATAATTCCGATATTAATGATATCTGATAAAATACGATCCAAGTTCTTAAATGAATCCTCCTGTTGTATATTTTTGTATTTATTTGTAAAAGTTGTCAGATGTAAATCTTTCTCCATAAAGGAATATTGATATATAGATAAAATAGAAACCGTCACAATGAATGTAATTAGATATAGCAAAAAGATATAGTATTGTCTGGGTAGAAGACATAGCTTTGTCTGAAATGTTTGTTTTTCTGTTTTTTTGAGTGATGGATTGTATAACGAAACAAGTTGTACACCAGGCTGGCTAATACCCTATATATAAGAATACATTAGTTGTTTTTAGTCCAATATATATAATACCATAGCCATAGAGAAACTTTTAATACTTCTTTCAATAATTGTTACACCATATTTTTTTATTGTTTGTTCAACTTCACAAAAATCATGATCGTCACCAGAAAACACCGCAATTGGCCGCACAATTTCAAGAACATGAGTGGATATGCTAGATAAAATAACATTTTGATATTGATATCCACGCTCCAGTTTAATTGATGTATTTTTTTCTCGGTTAGGACCACAAGGAGTGTTTGCTGGACGAAATAATGGGACATGCGATAATAAAATACGAGGAAAGTCCTTATCGTCTTGATCCATTAAAGGGTTAATCCTTTAATATTTTGAAAATACTTACATGTATTATTTAAATCATTTAACAATTGTTTCGTATATTCTGAAACCTGTGTGTTAATTGTATTTGAGAGACTAATTGTGTCCAGAAGCACAAAGGTGTGGTTTCCTAATACGTATGAAGAGCTAGATTCTCCAAAATATGCACGAAAACGATTCAATCGTTTAAGTGTTACCCCATCAGAAAATCCTATATCGTGATTTCCAGGAAGGGTAGATATAACTTTGACACCAGGAGGCTGAAAAAATACATCATCGAATCGTTTGTATTCTTTGATCCAGCTATCATTTTTTCATTTTTTTCACTTTATACATAAATTTTCTACCTTTTCATCTCCAGGTCTCTGCCACCATCCAACAAATCCCCGAGAAAAATAAGAGACAGCGGATGTAATTCACTATTGAGATATTTCCAATTCCTTTTCATGTATTTATCTGTATAAAAATTTGTAAATGCCGTCAATATAAAACTTCTATTATATGTATGTTTATCGACGAGCTGCGGGTCTCCAATTAAAGCCATACGGTATGGTTTTGCGCCCTCATCCTAAACCACATATATATATATTCAAAAATCAAGGCCCTATACCCATTTCTCCCATAAAGACCACGAGCACCGAGAAACCGCCTGCTTGAATACATTGACTTCTCCATGCCATAGGACGAAGAACCAAGATATAATAATGCATATCTTTAGCTTAGACAAGTGTCTCTTTTTCTTATAAATCATTATCATCATTTCTTTCAGTTTTTTCATCAAATTTTGGCCAAAAAAACCGGGAAAAAAAGAGGCCCTATACTTCTCAAGAATCCCAATCATTATTTTACACTTTTTCCTCTGAAAAACGCTTATTTTCCAGTCAATTCGACGCAAAAAGGCTACTCAGATATCCTAAAAATAGAGTGGAGGTTGGCATCGACGGGCTGGTTTCTATGGTAACACGTCTGGAGAGCCAACGTCAGGATTTTTGAAGGCAGAGGATGGAGGCCAGTTTATGGCCAGTATTGCTCAGTATTGGGTGCAATATCTCGCCAAATTGCTCGGACTGGGACGTATATTCAGGGATGGTCGCTTTTGGAGCGGGAAAAAACGTGGCACTCTACGATCCACTAGTGAGTTTTTTTGAAAAGGATGAAAATGGCTGATAAGTCGCGAAAAGGACCAAGATTGCCGCGGAATCGTGCAGATTATGAAAGGTCATGAGGGTTTTGTTACGGTGGTTCGTTTTTTCGGGGCTTTTTTTGGCGGTAATCCGGGTATTCTGTCTGGGTCAGCTGATTCAACCGTTCGAATATGGAGCAAGGAACAAAATTATGTATAAGTTCCCTTTAGAAGGGCTGCATTAATCTTTTAAAGTACAAATGTGCTTATACAATTGCTTATCATACGGGCTCTGTTAATATTATCACTGTACACGGTTCCTATGTTGCTATAGGTTCTGCAGATGGCTTAATATCAATATGGAAAATTAGTCATAAAGATACACAAGATTTGGTCGTAGAGAGAGTTCAGGTTATAGAAAGTGTTAATATGCTGCCGTTGGCTATGTGTTTTCATGTTTTTCCAGAGTCTTTGAACATGATGCTTGCAGTAGCAGGCTCTTCAAATTATATTGACCTTTATGTTTCTTCTATTGTACAGGGAAGCTTTGTTTTTTCATATAAATTGTCAATTGAAGGACACCGTGATTGGATCAGGGGCTTGGATGTTACAGTTGAGCAGAAGACGGGTGATTTGCTTCTTGCAAGTGCAAGTCAGGATAGATATGCTAAAATTTGGAGGATAACTCGGAATTGTGTGGTGAAAAGGGAAAGATCAAACGATTCTACATCTGAAAATCATGATGAGATGTATATTTTATGTGTGGAACTTTAGTATTGACATAAAATAGTGATTTTGATCTGTTTCAGACAAATAAAATATCTAGCTTTTCTCTAGAAGATGATGAGATGCATGAGTACGTTGTCTCTATTGTTTTGTCATAATTGTTTATTAATTTTAGATATTCTATATCTTTTGATGCATTATTGACTGGCCATGATGACTGGATATTTACATGTTTATGGCATCCATGTCTATTTTATATACATAGATATATGTATTTCTTACTGTGTTAGGTGGTGAATTGAAACTGTTGACTGCATCTGCAGATACTTCATTAATTATATGGCATCCTGATCATCATTCAGGAATCTGGATATCTTCATGTCGTATTGGAGAAATTGGCTCTTTAAAAGGTGTTAGTTCTGCTAGTGGGGGCTTTGGTGGGTTTTGTGGAGGTCTGTGGGGACCCAATGGCAAAAGCATTGCATGTTGGTGCAAAAGTGGAGGATGGAAGATATTTTCAAATATACAAGACAATTGGGTCCAAAAATTATCCATTACTGGACACACAAAGCCCGTAAAGGGCATATCATGGAGCCCATGTGGCGAATTTTTTGTTTCAACTAGGTTAATATAGTTAAATGTACACATTTGATGCTTATTTTTCTAGTTTAGATCAAACAACTAGGCTTTTTTCTCCATGGACTCGCTCAGATGAGAATGGTGGTCTGGTAGAAACATGGCATGAGTTCTCAAGGCCGCAGATCCATGGTTATGATATAAATTCTGTTTGTATGTTGGATAAATGGAAGTTAGTTAGTGGTGCAGATGAAAAGGTTATTCGAGTCTTCAATCCTGTCAAGCATGTTGCATCTCTGATTACTAGGCTTTCTAATTTGAGTCCTGACAAAGCAATTGTAAGCACTTTTTCATGAATTTTAGAAATTGATCAATTTATATAGGAAAAACTTTCTGATGTAGCCAATGTTCCATTGCTTGGGCTATCAAATAAAGCTGTTAACTTCAGCAATGAAGTTCTTAATGGTGCACAGCATTTTTCTGACAATAATGATCCATTGCATGTCTTAAATGATGGAATTTCTTCTGACAATTTTGATCTTAGTCTAGAAACACCACCTTTAGAAGAGTATCTTCAAAGATATACACTTTGGCCAGAGATTGAAAAGTTATATGGTCATGGATATGAAATTATAGCTGTTGCATCTAGCTATGATAAAACTTTAATTGCTACTACATGTAAGGCGACTACATCTGAACATGCAGTCATTCGTTTGTTTGATACATCTACATGGCAAGAGATTTTGCCTCCATTGGCAGCACACAGTCTAACTATAACACGAGTGAAGTTTTCTAGTGATGATAAATATATATTAAGTGTTGGAAGAGATAGGAAATTTGCATTATTCTGCAGATCAGATCAGAAGAATGTTTATAAATTAGTAGAATCTATGACTGCGCATTCAAGAATTATATGGGATTGTTGTTGGGCACCTGATATAGCAGGAATTGTATTTGTAACGGCATCAAGAGATAAAACTCTAAAGATATGGAAATTTGAGACTGAAAAAATCAAGTGTGAATGCATCACTGTCTTAAAACTTTCATATGCTGCCACATCTGCAGACATCTGTCCTTATTTGATAAACAATTCGTAAAATTGTTCATTTTTATTTCATATATTCATTTATATAGATGTTTTCTGGCCATTGGCATGGAAAATGGGCTCATTGTTATTTTAAAATCCAATGAGAAGGACATTTCTCAATGGGAAAAGCCATTTAATATTGGTGAACAGTATGTTTTATATTTGAAGGGAAATTTTAACTTATTTAGATTATTGCCTGGAGGATTTATATCTCAGATTCAATGGCGTCCTTACACAAAGCCAAATATACATTATTTTGGAATTGCTAGTGAGGATCATTCAGTAAGGGTATATGAAATTAAATTATAATTTCAAATATTTATTATTAATCTAATGCATAAAATATATTAAGTGATTTCATATATTTTACTTTGAGGCATTATATTATTATTTATGACTATTTTAGAGACTTGGATATTGGAATAAGCCTAATGAATATTGCAAAATCACTAAAAGTTTTGTTATAATTTAGAAAAATTCTGGATAAATTTATATGGATCTGTAGAAATATAGGGACTATTTGCCAAAAAATATTATTGGAAGAATGAATTTCTATATTTCTTCAATTAATAGAGTTTAAGTTGTTCTTACAATGATAGCGATCTTAATTGCTATGTTTAATGAAATAATGCAATTGATAATCGTTGCCTTGAGATTATAATAAAACACCCCTCTAACATGCATTTGCAGGAAAAATATAAATATCAAAATATTATCTTCCAAAACTTGAAAGTGGAGGAGGTGGTGGAATAACAGGATATGAATTCATCATAGGAACACCTGTTGCAGGAGGTTGTTGTGCTAGAAAATATTTATTTCAAGAAGAAAAAAAGAATAAATACCATATCCTTGTGGAGCAGCTCCTGGATAATTTTGATAAAGATATCCCATAGATGGCTGAGAAAATCCCTGCTGATTTTGAGGAGTCTTCCCGGGATATCCAATAGGAGCCTGGCCCGTAAACCCAGGGGGGAGCGCAGGAACTCCTGATGACTGTAAATTAACATTATTTTTGCGGGCCTGAGAAGCAAGCAGCCGTTCTGCCTGATCGCCATGTCGTTCGCCTTTTCCATCCCTCTTAAAGGCATAACTAACGCTAATAGACTTGTTCATAAGAAATTGGTTATTCATCCCTTCTATAGCTGCATCTGCAGCCTCAAATGAATCAAAAGAAATAAAACCAAAACATTTAGACTGTCCATTGTCATCTCGAGCAATCTTTTGATTAATAAAAGAATCCAAAGCGCCCAGCCCTACCTTTGGAGGTGCTATCAACATTCCAAAGATGCTAAAAGTATCATAAAGGACCTTTTCATTAACCAAAGGATCCAGATTTCCAACGAACAGCTCTGCGCCTATATCGATTGTATTTTTTTTGTCTGCGCTCGCCTTTCACAATGATCAATTATGATACAATAAAACCAATGAAGATAGTACTTTGTTTACACGAATAGGCTTTCCATAAAGCTTAATTTGGTTCATAATACGGCAAGCATAGTCCGCGTCTTCTATGGTCAAAAACTCACAAAAACCAAAGCCCTGGTGCGTCTGACTAACCCTGTCCTGAATCTCATTAATACGAAGCCACAAGTGCCCATAAGCCGGCGAAATTCACCTTTGGCAGGTGAATATTAACAACCGGGCCACATTGAAGAAAAAGCTCCCACAAAATGGAATCTGTCGTTCTCTCGTCCAAATTGCCGACTGGATGTGCATAAATGAGTCATTTTATAACGGTTTTAGGTGCTTTATTCACCATATACTGTAGCCTCTTGGTTGCGCTCATCAGGCTTAAAAGTCGCCATTTTTCAGCCGTTTTTAACCAGAAAAAAACGCTGAAAAAGAGAATCCTTCCTAGAAAAACATGAGAAAAACGAAAAAGCGCTTTAAAATATCTAATTCTGCCTTTTTGGGGGGCTTATTTGCGCAAACAGCTTGCTGTATTTTTTTTGACGTTCAAGGGCTTATCGCCAGATCTAAGATTAGATAACCCCTGTCCAGAGACCAGGGTTAGGGATAGGGATAGGGTTATATAGATAGTTAGAGATAATTAGAGAAGGAGATAATTAGAGAGGGAGATGCAGATTGATCATCTTTAAAGTGCGTTGATTTAGATTTTGGCGTTTTCTGTATTTTTTTCTTTTTTGGGGCTAAAAATGATGGGCTATCTTTAATTTTATTTCTGGTCAAAGATTGGCTAGAAATACTCTATTTGTCTGATTTAGCATATTTCAATGATTTTTATGAAAGGATCAGGATATTCTGAGCAAATTGGTTATTATGTCTAAATATACGTGCGACACGGGCATTTTTAGCGATGCTTTAGAAAATTGAAAAGCAAAATGAATCGCTAAATTGTACTACCCCCTCTCTGTATATCCTTGTTTTTCTCTATTCTGTGGATTTTTCTTATTTTTGTATTTTTTATTTAAATATTTCTTTACTCTTTATCTTTGAATTGATAATAAAATACACGCAAGGCCATCTTTTTATAATTCCATCAAAACTCTTTGATTTCTTGCTGCCCTTTGTATATTCTTGAAAATATTTGAGAATCTTTTAATATACAGAGAAATATATTATACAATTCCTTTTTTTTCTAATTTTTATGAATAACAGAATTTACTGCACTCTGTACATTGAGATTTATCTAGAATCTTGTATAAACCAAGCTATACAGCGTGTACACTACATTGATGCTGTTCATCCTACTCTACATTTTGAAAACACACTAATTTTTAGCCACTTTTTGATTAAATTTTTATTAAACGTTTCTTTTTCTACTCTATAAATACATTCTTTTAATACATTTATCTTGACTTTTAAGAGCCAAGTTTAGCTTTGCATCTTTAGACTTTAAAATTCATTTCTATTCTACATTTTATCAACTCGAAATAAAACATAAAGGACAAAAGATTGAGTTATAAAGCTGGTTATAATTGATAAATGTATTTATTATTTTGTCTTAATTATCGCTGTGATTGATCTTTTCAATCATCAGACAGATTTGTAAATAATGTAATTGATTTACTGTTGAAGAAAAAAGAGAAAGAAACAGTAATTCATATTTAGAATAGACTGGCTTTTAAATCTTGACAAGTTTGTATAAAACAAAATAATCCTTAGTATTCGTCCCTAATGTCTTATCTTATCTTATCGCATCTCATCTAATCTTATCTTGTCTCATCTTATCTCATCTTATCTTATCTCTTATCAATTTCCGACGACCTGCCGCAGCCCATCAGACTTCAACAAATGGCAGATCTCCTGACAGGCCCCATCCGCGAAGGAAACCGCGGAGGTCTCGGCCTCTTCAGATGGGAGAACGTCAAGGAGGACAAGTATCGTGAAAACTATCTGGGCCATTCACTTCGCGCTCCAGTTGGACGCTGGCAGAAAGGCCGGGATCTTACTTGGTATACAAAGGATAAAAAAGAAGCACCCGCCGCCTCTCTGTCTTCCCGCGACGAAGAAATCAGGCTAATAAAACAGGCTGAAAAAGAAGCACTCGCGGAAGCACTGTAAAACTATCCTCTTATTTAGTCATATCCTGATTTTTTAAGAGGCTTTAAGACTGAAAAAACACCTGATTCAAGCACAATATCACAGGACATTGCAGCCGCTATACGTCGCACAGAGATGGAGAGCAAAGACACACCCGTAGACGCTGCCGTCAAGGCTGCTGATAACCTTCTGGGTATAGGGTTTCAAACGTAGGTCATCTTTCTATTTTATCACGTGACTTATAACGTGACAGGACGAGTCGACATTACAGCGAAGAGAGAAAAGATAAGCAAAATGTATTGGATGTAAGAAAACGCAAGCGAGATGAACATTCACATGTGTCTCGTCGGAGAGATGAGCCGGAATTTGCAGGAATGCGGGGATCCAGCGGAGATGTTGCGAGATCTGGTTATCAATCTCGACATCACAGCCGTCATCGTAGTCACAATCGACGGAATTAGGATAAAGTAATTGGCACAGGTATCCTCGTTTCGGTGCAAATGTAAGCGCCGGGTATGATCTTTATGATTTGGTTTTTTGGTAAATTTAGAGATGGAATTTTCTGTATAAATATAAGAAATGTCAAATGAAGTTTTCTTACATCGGCTGGTGTATTCATAAAATAAGCGTATAAAAGTTTGATAACACTAATATGTGCAATAATGAGAATATCATTACTTTCTTTCTCGATTTCAAAAATAACGGGCTCAAGTCGATGTCTTAAGTCGTTCATACTCTGTAACAATCAGTTTTGCAAATGCAATATATATATATACTTCTCCACGAGGAAAACGATGGGTATTTGGATTTTCTTGAAAACATCGAATTTCTAGAGGATATTTTTCTTTTATTTCCTCTAATGTCATATCTTCAGCCATACCCAAATTAATTTGTCGTAATTGTGGTCGTTGGTATATTATATACCCATCATTTCGCAAAAGATCTGCAATATAACATATTTTATCTCCAATGGGTGTCCAAATCTGCAATTGCTTAGCAAGAATTTATGAAAGTCATAGTTTAACCATTAAATCTTTTATTCCTTTGTTTTTATCAAAACCTGGCTGATTTTGTAATGTTTCTCGATGTTTTAATAATGTATTTACAAGTGCTGTTGCATATTCGTATTTTTTTTGATCTGAAAAATCTTCTTCTTTGAAATTGGAATCATGCAAAGAATTGCAGGTCTTGTTGTATTTAGTTATTAAAAAATATTATATCAATATTACTCTAGCAAAATAAATGACCCTTGGTTTTATATGTAAATTCATCAGATAAAATATAATTCGTGACTAGAATATTATTAATGCAATGTATTTGAATTGCTTCATTTACATGTAAATATCCAATATTTGCATTATTAATTATTAGCTTTTGGTTTATATTTATGATCTAGATATATTATAGATGTTATTAATAAATAAATGATATTTACCTTGATATAGCTTAAATCGTGTTCTTCCATTGTCTCATAAAATGGTATTCTACTGTTAATACGTTTAAAATAGTCTTTAACAGCATCTTCTGGTTTCCATCCAGCATACTCAAAACTAGTAAGAAAAAATATATGATAAAAGAATTGTTACATCTGGAGAGGATATTTTTAAATTTCTAACATTCTCCTCTATTATACTTGGATCATCACATAGTGATTCTATAAAAAGTGGCTAATTTACCTATATTAATAATTATATAATAATATATATATACCTGAATATTCTTTTTAGTAAAAAAAGCAGCTAATCCTTGGCGATCTGAGATCCTAGGATTAACTGCATCATAAATAGCAACTTGTCCTCCCTCACAATCGAAAAACTTTATTATATCTGTTTTGCAGCATGAAAGCACAGAATTACGAAATTCCTTGGTTTTTTCAGATGCTAATTAAGATCAATTACATCCAATGGTTTTCTATAGGTATATACGATTTGCATGGAAGTAATCTTCCGGTAAAACTTGACCTTTCTTTAAATTTTTTCGTCTATAATCACCTAAATGAAAGACATGAGTCTTAAAATCAAGCCTGAATATCCAATTCCTATTAAAATACAAGATATAATATAGTTATTAAATACCATCTTAAATATCTGCAAATTGAGACTGAAAGATGTGTTTTTCCACGAGCTGGAAGCCCAACTATAGAAATGGTAAACTATAATACAAACAATATACAAGTTTACCCATAATAATTACCATTTTTCCTACATGAAATGATCTTAAATACATCAATTAGTTCAATATCTTTTAAAAATACTAATCTATCAATAGATCTATCTTACTTTTCTGTCTGTACTATATATGATTGCCCTGAGGCTGAAAATTCTATATTTTTATTCATTTTTTCTAGCTTTCTATAAGAGATGATTCTATTTTCTTCAAATAGACAGAATTCTTCTTATTATTTACTGTTACTATCTGTCTTTTAAAAATTTCTGGAAAAAAGCAATTCTATAAAAACAATTCTAATATATTATTTTTTATTATAAATATTGAAATCCCTTTATTTTTGGCTGTTTTTCTAGGAAAAAAAGGTCTTCAAATATATTGTAAAGTTGCATCTCGACAAAATCCTACGTTCATCTCAACGTCTCTAAAAATTAATATTTCAGCGTAAAAAAATACTGAAAAAAGGGCCTTTCTGGCCCTTTAAACACTTTATAAATAGCCCTATATCTTCTGGAACCTTGGAATATACTTGTATACTTTTTTTCCCCTCAAAAAACGGCTAAAAATAAGTCATTTTGGTTAAGTTATTTAGAGATGGATCAAAAAAGCTGGTATGCCCCTTTACTCCCAATTGGGAAGTATATCAGGAGCAGCTTTAAGGCCTTTCGTGATATTCGAGCGTCTTTGGGCCTTTCGAGCCCCGGAACAGTCGAATTTTTGTCAAAAGAAGTCCAACAAGATGTGTTATTAACTCGCATGATTTTTAGCGGCGCAAGAGCAGACTTAGGGAAAGTTTTTTCTTGCAAGGATGATTGTACGTTTCAGATTACACACTCGTTTTTCTTGGGGACTCAAATGTTTCCTCCATATAGTTTTGGAACAGTCTTTGGGACAAAAAAAGTAATCGCTATTTATACATGAATAATTGTCTTGATGTCATTATTAGTTTAATGCTACCGGAAATATGGATTCAGATGGGCAATTGTCAATGAGGTTAAATTGTCAGTGGACACCTAGTATGGCATCGAAGATTCAGATGCAGGTAAAAAGGGTCTATAAGTAGCAGTTAATGCTTACAGAGTAGCTAACTTCAGTTTCTGGGCAGTCAGTTGCTCAGTTTGAGCATGATTATCAGGGTTCAGATACAAGTATTAATGTAAAATATATGAATCCATCATTTCTAGATAACGGATTAACTGGGATTATTGTTGCTAATTTCCTTCAGACAATTACGCCAAAATTAGCATTGGGTATTGAGGGCGTTCTTCAGAAGCCTCCTTCAGCAGCAGGACCTGAAGATACTATGTTAAGCTATGTTGGACGTTATGTTGAAAAAGATTGGATTGCAACAGCACAGATAGCAACTCAAGGCATCTATTCCTTTACTTATTGGCGACGTTTGTCACCAAAAGTTCAAGTAGGAGCAGAATGTCAACTCGTAGCTGCTTCACCTGATATGACACCTCTTGGTGTCGTTAAAAAAGAGGGAATCACTGCAATTGGTGCAAGATATGAATTTATGAACAGTGTTTTTCGCGGGCAAATAGATACAACGGGCAAAGTTTCATGTTTATTAGAGAGGCGTTTGGCAAATACATTAATGTTTACATTTTGTGGAGAACTCGATCATTCTAAAAGTTCTATTAATGTGGGAGTCGGTATTACGCTTGAGAATAATAATAGTCGTGATGAATAGGCAGGATATTTTGGATTATCTAAGAAATTCATGCATTTTTCAAGAGAATGTCCCCTCATAGTTAACCCCAGCCCAGAACCCTCCTAAAGATGAGCCCTAGCCCCGAGTTCTTATAAGGGTTTAGCCTTGTCAGGGCGAAACCCCTTCTTAGGTATGAGCCCTTTCCAAGACGGACTCTTCAGGGCTAAACCCTTTCCGGGGCTACGCCCTCTTTTAGGGTAAACCTTTCCTTCGGGTCCAGCGGTAGATAGAATTAAGAAAAGCAAAAGCCACGGTTAAAGCAAACGAGATAACAAATTCTCGATGGCCTAAGGAGATAAGATAGCAGGCTCTTTATTGCGGGAATTGGATTGTGTTGTAAGGCGTTTGAAAGGGTTTTAAATATTAAGAAATTAGGGTAAAATTACTTGGCAATAATTTTTGGTAGTAGCATTTATAAAGGTAAAAAACAAAGGGTTTTTAGTCGCGTAAATGCTTATAAAACGGGCTAGATTTGCGCGTATTAGTAAGCAAAGATAGGGTTTGGTGGTCCAGCAAAAAATCTGGGCGCATATAGTCGGATATAGAGGGGGTTATACAGAGTGCATAAAAGTCGCTATTTATACAGCAAATATTGGGTCTACATATATAGTTAAGGGTTTTATATATTTGTGCGTGCATATATTGGATATTAATAGAAATATAAATTTTGGTGCATATACTAGGCATAAAGTTTGATTCAGTTATTATACACAAATTGGCCTATTGGACATATCATTCGTATATAATACGTCTATATCTCTTAGAATATAGCATTTTGTGCTGGTTATATTTAAATTGAAAAACGATCTGATACTCTATACAAGGCACATTAGGCGTAAGATATAGAATAATTGGGCTAGCTATATCTATATATACGCTTACAGGGCTTTCTTTTTCAAGTAGGTATGGGTTTAGGGGTTAACAGTTGTATATTGATGAATATTTTAAAGTTTATATATATCTAATCATGTGTGAAGGGTTACAAGGTTTAACATTTAGTAAGATATAGATAATGGGATAGATATGAAGCGCCAGAGAGCCATGGTTATGCATTAATGGGTTGTATAATGGTTATTTGAAAATCATTTTACTTTATGAAAAAAACAAGTGACGAAAACTAAATCATTATTAAATGAATGAAATGGCTATTTAATTGTCAGATAAGGATGAGAAGGGATCTAATAATGGGCAGATGGAATGGCGATTTGATGGCGCTTCATTTTCTATCAATTGAATTAATCAGACATCTTCTAATATGTATAGATCCTTTCAAAATTATTAAACAAGAAAATGTTCATTATCCACGAGATGGAAAGGTTCGGGAACTTAATTATACATCATGTAAAATTGTAGGAAGTGGTTCTTTTGGGGTTGTTTTTCAAGCACGCTTAATTGATACAAATGAAGATGCTGCTATTAAACGTGTATTACAAGATAAACGGTTTAAGGTAAAGATTGCAATTATTGAAGATATTTTTTCATTTTTTATAGAACCGTGAGCTTCAGATTATGCGCTTAATTCGTCATCCTAATATTGTTGATCTTAAAGCATTTTTCTATTCGAATGGCGAACGTGTATGGAATCCTTTTTTTCTTGATTAGATATTAATGGAGAGGTATATTAGAAGGACGAAATTTATCTTAATCTGGTTCTTGAGTATATTCCAGAAACAGTATATCGTGTGTCTAGAAATTATGCTAAGAAAAAACAAACAATGCCTCTTTTTGATATTAAGATTTATATTTACCAGCTTTTTCGTTCTCTTGCATATATACACTCTCAAGATATTTGTCATCGTGATATTAAACCGCAGAATCTTTTACTTAATCCTGCTATAGGTGTTCTTAAACTTTGTGATTTTGGTTCCGCTAAAGTTCTTGTTACTGGAAAACCTAATGTTTCATATATATGTTCTCGCTATTATCGAGCACCTGAGCTTATTTTTGGTGCAACAAATTATACTACTAAAATAGGTTTTTTTTGTGTTTTTTCTTTTATAATATGGTTAATACGTTTCTAGATATTTGGTCCACTGGATGTGTTCTGGCAGAACTTATGCTTGGTCAGCCTATTTTTCCTGGCGAATCGGGTATTGACCAGCTTGTTGAGATTATTAAGGTGTTGGGTACACCAACACGTGAACAAATTAAAACAATGAACCCCAATTATATGGAACATAAATTTCCACAAATCAAATCCCGTCCTTTTAATAGAGTATTTATTCTCTATGTTTTTTTTCTATTTCTATACTTAATTGTATATAGATATTTCGGCGAGAAACACCAAATGATGCCATTGATTTAGTCTCTCATCTCTTGGAATACACACCGGGTGCTAGGTTTTCAGCGATTGAGGCTTTAGCTCATCCTTTTTTTGATGAATTAAGGGATCCTAATATATCTTTACCCGATCCTTCTTCTGATGATAATGGTTCCATGGTGATTCGGAAGTTGCCTCCTCTTTTTAATTTTACTGAGCATGGTATAAATTTATATTTCTTAAAGCCTTTTCATACTTTTTTATAGAATTATCTATTCGTCCTGATTTAATTGAAAAACTGGTTCCTCCACATGTCGTTCCTGAACTTAATGCAAGAGGAATTGATATTTATAATTTTCAGCCAATATCATTGGAAAAAACAAGAATAAAGTTGGATTAGCAAGCAATATGTAAGAATATTTAAGGATGTTATATGCGATTCAAATTTACATTTTAAAATCTTTTTAATTAATAGTATATGTATACACTTTTTGATATATGTCGTATATAGTATTGTACACTTTTTAGTATGCTGGATATTTAGATAATATTTAATATTATCTGAGGATGGTAGAATGAACATATTTTTTCTATACTGTTATTAAAAACTATATTAATGTTATTTGACATCTTAGATTAATACAGGCATTAGTTATTTTGGTTTATACTGTGAAATAAAGTATTGTCGGCATCTCTATTGCTACACATTAGTTTAGTGTGAGATTGTAATGATATTGACTGTTTTCATGATTGATTGCTGCCCAAAGAATAATTGTGCTAAATTATCGGTATAAATATATGTATAACATAAGAACTACCTCAATGCAATCAAGCAATTCGCAACTGTATTTTCGATACCAAGACAAGATATCTCAAAGGGATAATTGTGTACAAGATATTTAATGATAAGCACCGTCTGATCTGTTAGTAATAAAAATTATACAGCAAATTTACAAAAGATCCCGCAACACCGCCCGCTAAAAGCGAGAATCCAAGAAACAGCAGCAGTCTCTCCTTCCACACCATGTCATATCTGGTGTATGTAAAAGAGCTCGAAACCAGTCTGTCTTTGTCCACTGAGTTGACCCTACCCTCATTGAGAATTTTTTTTTCTTTTTTAACCCTCACATAAGCATTCCCGCAGTCGATAGAATACAGGGAATCCAGTCGACCAGCGTGATGTGTATTTTTCCTGCATCCACCACACTGCTGTACAGCACTGAATCCACGAAAAACCACCATCCCAAAGAAAACTAAAAAATACATAAATAATCCCGCCACACACCACAGATCTCGCAGATAACCGTCATCCCAGAGAGATATACACAGGTCTCCCTCATATATGTTTTCGAGAAAAAAAGGCCCATATATGTGTCAATATCTGTCCGTTTTTTTCCGAAAAAAAACGAATCCTATACAAACATCAGGCGAATTATGCATATTTTGGGTCCAAAATGCCTCTTTCTACGCTCAATCTCCGTCTAACGGCCTGTCAAGTCCAAGTCGCTTCTGTGCAGTCTGGCCGCTGCCTGTTGCCCGGACAACCCCTTGTCCTTGCCATGACAACCCAACGTCAGACATTCAGATGCAGACCTATGAGCCGCCCAAGCCTGAAGAAACCGACCCGAATTCCTTCAGAAAAGCCGTCGAGATTGTCTTTAATGAAGTCTACTCCAGCGTTGTTCCGGAGGCGTCGGTTGAGCGGCAGAATCTGATGAAGTTTGAGGAGAAGTTCCGTCAGGCAATGATGCAGATGAGTGCGCCAAAGGCCGAGCCAGGCCCCGAATATCAGCCGTATCTGCCGGAAGACACAGTGGACAGCAGCGCATTGAGGGGCCAGACCAGCCTGCTGCGGCCCAGGGGCCGTCCCAGCCATCGGCGGTCGCAAAATCCCGAGTCCAGAAAACAGGCGCTGGCGCCGAAGCAATTCAGGCTGGATGGCCGGCGGGCCAGACCAAGGGCAGTGGACAGCCCAGTCCTGGCCCAGCAGAGCATCTATAACCCCAAAAGAAGGTCCAGGTGGCGAAGAAACCAGAATAAATCGATTCTGGATGGAAAGCGCTTTTTGTCTCTGCCAATTATTCCAGACGTCACAGAAGTAATTGTCAGTAAGCACCGCAGAGAGGCGGATACGCTGTATAGACCGTTGAGAAGAATCAATTTGGATTATCTGTGGATGATGCATTGGAAATTGAAAAGCCAGAAAAAAATACACAGAAAGTATTCAACCAGAGATATATTGTTCAGAATGATGTCAAAGTGGCGGAGGATGCGAGATAGGCGGTAATCTTTCTGTACTGTCAATGAATACCATGCTTTTTGGAGGGCGATTTTAGATGTGCTTAAAATAATTGGTATATAGTGCTTGTGCTTGAAATACGCATTTTTATACAAGGACTTAGTATTTTTCAGACAAAATGTTGACAATCAAGCTGGTCCATCCTGTAAATCCTTTTGTTCGTTGACCAGCTCCCGATGCTTGGTTGTATTGCTCCCAGGCAAAATGAGTGCGTTTCCATTCATGAAAAACTGTATTAACTACATTTACTCTTAGTTCATCATATATTTTTCTAGCTTTTTCTTGATAGGGTCCAGGCGTATGAATATAATTCTAGTATATGTTTTAATAAAGAACAAATAAATCATAACTTTACTTTATACAAACTTTGAAGAGCCATGTAATTGATATTTATCCAAATAGGACCTCTCCAATAATTCTCATCTTTTCCATAGTATGGGCTTTTAATTGAAAGACTTCTAAGTCCATATGAGGACCATAGATGATCTGGTGAATATATTATATCTAATAATCTATCAAAACGAGGCGATGATGCTGACAAAAGGCCTGTCAAAAGAGGAAAGATAGTAACATAGCCTATATGACACTCGTGAATGCTTAGATCTAGTGAAATGAGCCGGTGAATATATATTTTTTGAAAAAATTACTTTTTTCATCAATTGTGCAATCACAATAGGCATTATGTTCGTCACTCCAGTGTAGATCTGTTCCATTAAAACTAGAAAAACATAGATCTTTCTTTACCATCAATATTTTTAACAATTGCGTCTTCAATGGATATATATTTTTCAACATCTTCTTGATAGCCAATTTTTTCAGCAATCATTCTTAGTCCTTTAGTAAAAAGCCCCATCCATGATAACAAATCTAAATGCAATTCTCCATTGTGTGGATATGCTCTTGGATAGTCGTCCAATCCACTAGCAAAACAATGTTGAGGAGTACATCCTCGCCATCGGTATCCTTCATCAGAAGAAAATGCATTCCTATTCCATCTTTCTATTTCTCCTTGTTGGGTTCTTCTATACCAATTGTATTGACGGCTAATAAGTGGATAAATTTCTTTTAGATAATTAATAGCCAATTGCGGATATTTTATATATTTAGAATAGATATTCTCTTCTTTGTTGCCTATGCAATTGTTAATTTTAGTACTATTAAGATTTGAATTGGAATTGACCTTGATCTATTTAAGTTAATAATGAAAATGTTAATAAAATACTAACCAGTTTGATTTCTGTTATTCTGTTCAAGTTTTTCAATAAAAGAAATGATAGGCAAGATGAGAGTTGGTGGATTAGCGCAATTGGAATATTGAATTATGAATTCTTTGGGTACCTTGCTTCTAGATTCGTCTCCAAGTATCTGTTCTCTTGCAATCCATCCATCTTCATCAATTAAAGAGAACCAACTCTTTAATATTTCAAGACTAATTATTATTTAATAAATAGTGTTAATACATTGTTTATAAAGTGCCTTAAATCATTATCCCAATGTCCTATGAGTAAAAGATGAAATCCTTCATCCCAATAAAAACCTCTTGGAAAGAATGACCTACTAGGAGTAGATGTAAACAATGAAAAAGGTCCCTGCACCTGTGGAGAAATATATGAGTTATATTCTTCCAAAATTTCTTGATATTCATAAGTATATGTTTTATCAACAATAGAATCGCCATAAAAATATCCAATGTTCCCCAAGAGATTTGAAAGAAGATTCTGTGCAAATACCATGTATTTATCTGAATTAAATGGATCTTTAAAAGAAAATATTTCCATGAATCTTTCCTTGAATAGCTTAGAATTAGAAATAATCTCATTTTCAAGCTGATAACCTATGATAATTAGTAATATACAAGGATTGATAAGATTTAGACTAGTCATTGGATCATCTGTTGATGAATATAATATATCAAACTATTTTAGATTATTGAAATAGAAGAATTCTGCTAAAATATTACTTCAAAAGGTCCTTGAAATACTCTTTGGACAAGATGGAAATTTCCTTCCTCATCTATGTTTGGTAATGTATAATAAAGTGCAGCTGGTGGTGTATTTTCATTATACTTTTCATAATAGTCTTTTGCAGCTAGAATCAATACTGAATATAATAAATCTTGACATCTTATTACATTATAGATCAATTGTTTATAATAAATGAATACCTTTTGCCATCCACATCTTTTTTTTTGAAACTTTCATACTATGATACATAAATCTGTCAAGATATTTTTCATTTTCTGCTTCATGGGTAAACAATGGGTGTGCATTTGTGCTAGGTCCTTGTGTAATTTCAATAATCTTCTTTTTTGATGTTTTATTCATAAAAACAACATCTCCCTTAACTCCCTGACCATGTCAATGAGTAAAATTAGTTAGTTTAAATATTACTTTCTTCTCAAGCTTAGAGATTAGCTTTATTTCATTATTACCAGATGCTATATAAAAAAATATAGATATTTTGTTGTGGACTATTAGACAATTGTAAATAAATATATACCAATCATAAGAATTGTACCATTGCTCGTCTTTCCTTTAATACGCAGACCCCAATTCCCATCTATTATATAATTAGTTCTTTTTTTTTTGCCTAAAACAAAATACTATGTTTTTCTGTATATATTTTTGCAAATTCCATTTCAATTTCAATATTCATTCCGTCATCTTTTATAATTTGACGTCCACCTTTCCTTATATCGAATTCTTCCCAACCATACATCTTTATATTATCATTTTGTTCACAAGTATGTCTCATTTCTAGACAAAAAATACAATATCAATATTAACCTTTTTTTGCACACTGTATCCACAAATTCACCTCTAATTTGTGTATAATTGTCCACTCCTGTCCACATTATACCCATTAACATCCCATCTGGATCTCGACTTCGAATCCCCATATACAGATTTGGACGATAAGGTCCCCAAAAAAGAGAGGCATTCTCTGCCATCTCTGCTTCTTTAACTAGCCATTCTGATGTATCTGTTTCTGTATAAATTATCTTCCATTCCTTGATCAACAATATTATAAAAATAAGTTTTCTGTAAAAAATCATTATTGCCCTTTTCTAAAAAAATAATGTCATTAAATTTTTAAAAACAAATCTTTTTTTAATTTTTCTTACATATTTTTTCTAAAAAACTTAGCCTCATATATCTTATCTTTATAGATAACCTTATGATGAAGTTATAAATATATGAGTCCTGCCATCAAAAGTCGGAATCACTAGATATCCCCTCATTAATTAATTGGTACGGCTTGTTTTCTTTGTTATTTTTCTCTTTTTTTTGAAAATACTTCATTTTATCTTATATTATCATAACCTTCCAATTTTTGTCAAGTTTCTTTGCATAAATTGAATGCTGAACATCAATCCTTATTTGTTAGAAGCCATATTAAAGTTGGTTAACCAGATAGGTGTATAAAAGTCAACTTTGAAAACAAATGAGTAGAAAATATTCTTTAAAAGATGATCAAAGACGGGAAAGAAGCCTTTCTAATACAAGAAGATCGAGATCAAGATCAAGATCACCTCATTATGACTCTAAACATGCTTGTCCGAAAGATAGATCCTATGAAAGTATGATATATATATATATTGAGTTGGTATTGACAGACTTTTTGTTAAGGAAGAAGAAGTAGAGAGCGATATTCAAGTCATAGTAGTCGAAGCCAAGCAGTATCTCGTCGCTCAAGTAGTAATCCACGTGTGCGCAGACGTAGTACTTCACCTTTAAGCAGATATGATATATCACCTCAAAGATATAGAAATACAGGCCGATCTTCAGAATTGAAAGGTTCGAGATATCCTTGTCTTTGTATCTTGTTAAGTTTTTTTGATTCAGATGATTCAGTATCATCAAAACATTCAAAATCTGATACAAAAACATTGAATGATCTTAAAATTGATGATATCGAATATGAGACCTCACAAATGGAAGCAATGCTTGGATTTTCCGGGTTTAAGACCACTCATCAGCAGAAGATTGAAGGTAATGATGTTGGTGTTGTATATAGAGTTAAGCCAACAAAATACCGACAATATATGAATAGAAAAGGGTAATTGAGAGTGATATTTCAGTCTGATCAGCTAAAAATGTGTTGTAGAGGATTCAATAGGCCATTAGATATCGATCATGCCAAGAGATAATGTTTGAGAGAAATTGATTTTGTGTTTATAATATTTATAGATTATTAATCCATAAGATGTTTCTTATTATACCATTGAGATGGTTTTTTGCTTTTAGAATATGCAATTGATAATGTTTAGATATTAAAGATTGTTTATTTGTTATGTTATTGTTTAAATTGATCAGGAAATGAATAATGATGATAATTATAAAAGCGTATCAATGAGCGAAGTACATATTCCTTATGGGGTTAATTTTCTTCAATGTATAGATTGAAACAAACCATAGATTCTTCTGTATTTGCGTCTACTTCGATTCCTGAAACCCAATCGTTTTGAAGTTCTGGTCTACAATGAAGATATATAGATGTTATTATCTTCATGTTATCTTTTATGATTAGAGATGACTAAAATAAAGTTTTTGTTGTATACTTTGCTTCCATTTTTTGTTACAATATGGAATTTGCCCTTTGAATAATTTTAATGTATAAAGTTGTACAATATCATTTGTTATTTTTGTTATTTTTTGGAGATGAGTCCATGTTTTCTTCTGAATAAGTATTAAGTTCCTGTATGTCTTCTTTTTTATAATTTTCTGAAGGATTCTAAGATAATTGACTAAAGAAAACAAGTTCCTCCAAGAAAATTGAACAATTGTATCATTATTTGTTTCTTTATTTTCTAAATCATTGGTCTTAATGTCCTTTAAAGAATCCCACCTTATTTCTGAATGTTTATCTGAATTCTTTGATTGCATATTACATGTATTAAAATAACTTTAATAATAAATGTTACAATTCATCTTTTATAAAGCTATTACCTTAAATAAGGAATCTCTGAAATGTGTGAAATAGATTCTACCGGATCATATAAAGAACAAAGCTTATTAAATATATCAATATAGCCAGAATCTAGTATCAATTGAGAAAGAAATTCAAATTTCAAAACATCTTTCCACATAAATTAATGAAAAACATGAATTGTAACTTACGACTTAATCTAAACAACTTTAGAAGGAGCAGCAACGTTGAGGTGATTGATTTTGATGCTATTTCTCTCTTTCGTATATGTAGAATTTTTTCTGGAGAAAAAAATTCAGAATCATTATTCTCTTTCTTACTTTCTTCTTCCAATTGAGTCAATTATTGATAATAATCTTGAAATTGACAAACCTTCTGAACCCTTCTTTGTATAATTCTGTTCATCATCTATTAAAAAGTCTAAAAATTTCATCATTACATATATAAAGGATTCTAAATGTGAAACTGATGATGCCTAAAATCTAAGAATTGTATTATATAAAGTGCTTACTTACATATATAACCTCAATTGTATTCAATTGAGAATCATGCAATGGATCATTTTGAATTCCTAAAGATGGAGATGCTTCTGTCTGATCTAAATTATCTTTAATCCATCCTCTTTCAAATCTCATAAATTTATCTGTCTCCTCCCACAATTGCATTGTAGATAAATCAAGATGTGTTTTGCTTTTAAACAATTCACTAGCTTCTTTAATACTTGTAGGTATCTCCAGATCAAAAGAATCAGAAAGAGGAAGCAAAAAAGGCAGATTTTGGTTCTTTTTCAATACTGATTGCTTTATTTTAGATGAAAAATGTGGTGAAGGTAATGGTGTGACATAATGTTCTCCAGTAGATGAATCAGAATCCTTATACATTTTCTTAGATCCAGTTTCTTCTTTAAGTATAGGAAGTAATGTAGTATATTCTAGGTCAATATTCAGCAATGTTGAGGGAGGATCATATGTTGGATATTTTGAAATAATATTTTGTCTGAATATATGATAATCCAGAGGTGTTGCTATAATTTCTTTCTTATCAAGCTCTGGTGGCAACCCTGATAACATTCTAAGGTATTTCTTTAAATTGGAGAAATCTTCTGTATTTCCAAATACACAAAGTACAAGTTTTTGAAGAATTTGAATTGTCTGTTACAATTGATTAAATAGCTCTACAGATTTATGTAGAAAAACCTGAATAATAGGGAAATATAATCTCCATATACTAAGATTAATTTTCAAATTTGCAATTTCTTCAATCATCCATGATATGATAGGTGGAGAAAGATCAACTAAAATCTTAATATAAATGTACAATTGATCAGCAATCTTACCAACATCTTTACGAAATTCTAAATCAGAACAGAATGTTTCAAGGAGAAAATAGAATGATGTCATTTTGCAGCTCAATTCAGCCTTTAACAATGTTATACTATCCAGTTCAAATGTATCTATTTTCTCATAAATAACTGGCCTAATTTTCAAATTAGTTAAACAAATACTAATTCAATACCATACTTGTAAGTGTTTAATAAATCAACACTTTTTCGTATAGAATTATACAATATTTTAAGCGCATTACACTCACTTAAAATTTTGTTGTTTTCAATTATCCAGTATATCTGATCTTGTTGATTTTTTGTTTCTCCATAATTTCCTATATCTTAAAAAAGTTAAAAATAATAGTAAAATCAAACCCTGAGAAATATAAAATAGTATGAAACAAGACCTTGTTCGTATCTTAGCATCCTCTGAGTCCAAGTTCTCCAATTGATGCCGGATAAATTCCTTTTTTTCTTTAGTTTTACTATTTGTCCACTCTAAAACAATTAAACTAATTAGGCCATTTTAACAAAAACCTTTGCAGAAAAACATCTCAAAGACTTTCTTCGCCTGCAAAATAGACACTTCATCGTAATCGTACCACTCCTCAAGCTCGTTTTCAAGATTATTTCTATTCTTATATTCGAAGTCATATTGCACCGTCTAGATCCCCATTTAACCCACTTCTAAGACCAAAATATGTACCTTCTGCTCATGCACATTCGATATAATCCTCTTTAGCTCCACCAATGTCAGCGAATCTCTCGGTAATTCATTTCCCTCCTCTCCCTCATCGCCCTCGTTTTCGGCCATTTCTTGGTCGTTTTCTGACAAAAAACTCATCATTATACTTCTTTTTTCAAGGCCAATCTCTCCAGATAATTATTATCTCTTTATAACCCCTACAACTCTAGATTTTTGCAATACTTTATCGTCAAAATCCCTTATATTTTTTTTTGACGTTGGCGTTGCTATGCTGAAAATCAGAAATTATATGAGTTGCCCTTGACAACCTCAACGTGTTGCTATGCAAGATAAGCTGATAACCAAGATCCGACTACAAAGATAAGGCTTTGCTGAGACCTCAGATATAAAAGATAGGAAGACTGATAAACGGGATGGAACCATTAGATTTTTCTATGAAGGTTTTCAGGAGAATTGGCCTCTCAGGAGTCAAGTACTGGCGCTGTGGCTTGGTCTCAGTCAGCTCGAAAAATATTTTTGTGGGTTATTTCCCTAGAAAAAAGTATTTAAAGGCCATGAGTGACATTTTCAAGGAGTGGACGATGCTATACGTGTGTATGAAAAGTCTCAGTTCGACGGGCTGGCAGAAAATTTGTTTTGGGAGCTTAAATGTCAAGTGGAGCCCAATTCAGTTATTTCTGGAGAAATAGATGTTATGACGCCTCTCTCCTTTAATTCTATTAAGGTGGGATATATCGGTGATGAGGAGGTTCTTGTTTGCTGCACCGATTCTGGGTTTGTCAATGTTTGGTTTACCGAAGATCTGTTGCGGTCGCCTTTGATCCTTAATACCGGAAGAAGTGCATGGGGAATTGCTATGCATACTTCTAAACGGCTTTTGGCAATAAGTTCTAATTCCCATGATATCTCTATGTGGAATCTTGGGGTTGCAAATCCCTTTAAAGAGTGGAATACTAGTAGTGCTGGATGGCCTCGTAGGTTTTATGGTCATAATGATAATATACCAAGTATTTGCTTTAATATGAACGGAACTATTCTTTCAAGTGCAGGCATTGATGCAACATGCAGGCTTTGGGATGTTGTATCAGGTACATTGCTTCATGTTTATATGGATTCTCAAAGGTAGGATGTTGTCTGCCTTTGAATATAAACTTATATCAACAACAGGGGCTGGTTTGTTGGTTTTATTGATTCTTTAGCGTTTAGGATTTTGAAAAGTGCAGATTTATCAAAAAAAAAGGCAAAGTCTGGCTCAAATAAGGCAAATATCAAATCTATGAACAAAAATCATACAAATCAGGTAGATCTATTACATAGCGTCGACGATTGTTCAGATTTAAATGATGAAAGAGATGGGTCTTTTTATGAATCAGATACGGACGATTCTTTGGATATACAGAACAGCTTTTTTTCTACCCTTAGTGTTCGAAAATTGTTTAGAGAAAGTCGTTTTAGCAGTTCAGATTGTTCGGATTTCTTTTCTTCTGAAAAACATGTAGGATTCTATATTAACATTGACTATAATGATTTATAATTACAGGATGATTTCTTTACATGTTATACTTCAATAAATTACAAAGAATTACTTTTCTATGTAACTGAAAAGAATGTAAAGCTATGCTGTATTAGAGAAACATTACCAATGATTCAATTGTCAGCAGAATGCAGAAATATTTTTGACAATAATGAGGACATTGACAGTATTTTAAGGTATATGGACAGAATTAATATGGTAGAGGTAAAGCCACTAATTAAAATGGATAAGTTCATAAATATTCTTATTAGTTTATCCCCGAATTATCTCTCTGTATTGTAGCTTCGCAGAAAGGAAAAGCTTGTTTAATGCACATGGCAAGAAGTGTAGTCAGGCGCAAAAACGGCTCTGTCTTATCGAGTTATACTATCATTGCTGATCAGCAGTTTCCAGAAGATCCGCCTTTGTGTGGATTGCTTGGAATAGGTGTAGAAAAAGTTTTTTTGAGATTTTATAAACTTTATGTAAGATTATTTAATTATGTTTTCTAAAAAATAATATATTTAGATGCTTTATTATGACGGAACACTGATCGTTTATGAAATTAAAAAACCTATTTTTGATATGACAGATGTAGATAATTTGATACTATGACTGTATAGGCACTACTTTTTTTTGCAGCATTGCCTGTTTCTGCTTCCAATCTTGCCATTCTTTTTCTATTATTTGGTGTTCCTCGTTCATTGTATCTTTGATGCAAAAATATCTATTCGGCCATGAATGAAGCAACCAATTCACTAATCCTAGATGGCGTATAACCGAAACAAGGAAAAACCATATAGTAGAGAATGCTGTTCCGACTAAAACGCCAACTATTACTTGCCAAATTGTGTGATATTTGAGATATACTCTAAAGTATATTAATTATTTTGAATTATTAAATAATATATTTATTATATAAAAACCTGCTAAAACAAACAGATATTAAAAGAATAGCAAGAATAATTATGTTTCGTATGTAGTGTATTTTTGGTAAATATCGTGCTCTAATTCATTGTCACGTTTTTTTATGTATTATACAAATCTTTGCCTGAAAAACATCCATAATGTTATATATCCCGTAAAATATGATGTAAATTGTGCATGATTACTTGGCATGCCATAGCCTTTTATTAATGCTAATTTTGTATTATTTTTATGATAGGTAAAAGATATTTTATTTACAATTCGGCCGTGGCTGTTGAATTTTTTCTTTAAGATGAACATTTAAAAATTGACAAATAATTTGTCCAATATAGATTAATATTACTTCAACCTCTCTCCGACAATAAATATGTGTTAGATAGACTGCAACAACTTCAAGTGGTAGTAGTGCAAGAAACGCTGAAATTGTTGATAAAAAATCCACTGGATTATAAAGAATATGTGTTGTTTCTATGAAAATATGATTAATCAATGTTTTTAAAATTAGCTCTTTACCAAGTGGCGTAACATTATAAAATTCGGAATGTTTCGAATATATTGATTGCATTACAGAGGCAATAATATTAAAGAAGTCGAAATTTAATAATATGAATTATTGTTTACTATAAGTAAGTGCATAAACGATGTAGAATACGAAAAAATGTGTAAAATCCAGTTTAACCCAAAAAAATTCCGGTGCGGGGAATCGAACCCCGAGCTTGGCTGTGCCCTAGTTTTAATGAGAGAGCCAAATGTTGACCATTACACCACGCCGGATTGCTCTTAGTGATAGAGTAATATTGATTATAACCCTTTAATTTAATATCTAAACGTATTATTGAATATGGAGTTCAACTAAAAAATATATAAATACTTTATTGTATAACCCTAATGATAACATGATTTTTCTGTATTTATTTATTGATCTGAATACATAATAGTTTAAAAAAATTGTATCATTGTACACAAATTTATGTATCTTTCATGGTCAAAGAGTTCGTTTTTGTTTTTAGCCCAGCAACAATTTTTTTATGCCTACGTCCCTGTACATGAATCGTCCATTGAGGAAGACCAACTGTTACAAGAGGTGCGCCTGATGAAGTTTTGCAAACGTCGCAGATATAATGTTTCCAAAGATCTGTTTGAGAAGAATAACTAATAATTTTACTAAATTATGAAATATATATATGTATATTCAACATACTCAAGTATTTTTTCTGAAGAAAGTAGTTCTTTTGCAACTGTATTAAGTGAGAGAGGATCCGGACCTTGCTTGTTTTGTAAAAAGTCTAAAATCACATTAGATTTGACCTTTAAAGCCTAACGAAAATTTATAACAATATATGTTCTCGATATTACCTGAAAAAAGTGAAATGGCAAGATTTTGTATTTGAGTATCCCAAAGCGATAGATCAGTCGCATCTAAAAGGTAGAATCGAATATCCGTCCCAGTCTCTTTGCAAAGAGGATATAATTTGTTTTTAATCCATTTTACCTGTTTTCTAGCGTATTGACGAGTTGCAAGTTTCATAGATGCAATTGCATTTAAAAGATATGTATTTCTCGTCTGCTCCTTGGAATCTTTAGGTAGTTGAAGGTATGGCAAGAATTCTTTAAATCCTAAGATGTATTTTTTAATGTTTAATATAATTCTTTATACCTACCAATAGCTTGCCAAATTCCTTTTTGTGCATTTAAATCTAGCTTCTGTTTATCAAGTGTATTCCATACATCATACATCATATTAATTTCATCGAATAAACCCGAACGACACATTTCGTCAACTCTTTTATCAAGAATTTCGTCCAAAACTTTATAATCACAATATACCCAAAAAACACATGTTCTAAATCTAGGAATTTCACGTTTATTACTATGTTGTCGCTGCTCATTGTACAAAACACTAGGACGAGTTCCCGTCTCATAGTAGATTTCAAGAGAACGCTGAATCTTGCGTCGATCATTTGGATGCCATCTTTTTGCAATCAATGGATCAATTTCTTTCAAACGACTGTATAAATCTGGTGTAGACATGTTCAATAAATGATCAAACATAGACCCCTCTTTTTCCCCTTTCTCATCTAACATTTTCTCTTGCCCTGCTTTTTTCTCTGATAAAAGCGCATTCTTAAACAAAACGGACTGTATATAATAATGAGTTCCTCCTATAAAAACTGGCAACGTTTTTTTTTCATGCAAACGCTCTATCTACATTTATTACTGACATTCTACACGCCATATCTATAACTACAATATAAAGCGCTTCTTTTTCATATTGAAAAACATTATATGCATCCGTTATATTTAAATATCCAAGTAAATGATGCCTGACATCCTGTCGCTCCTCCAGGGGCTGTTTATTAGTAAGAATGTCCAGTCCTTGATAAATTTGCATAGCATCTCCATTAATAATTTCCCCCGAAAATGCTTTAGCCAATGCGACACCTAACTTGTATGATTAATTCTCAAATTCCGGCGCATATATAAGCAACTTTAGACTTTCCTACGCCTGTCGCCCCTAAAAACGTTCAATTGACGGAATATATGCACTGAACCGACCTACAATAACACAAATATTTTGCAGTGATCTCTGCATACACCCAAAATTTTCCAAAAAACTCTATATAATAGACATTCTCTCTCCTAAATCACGTTATTTAGCCCCATCCAGTCTCCAAATACCTTGTATATGCTGCCTCAAATCCTACAAAAGCCCTGATATAGGCATATTTTGATTTGTCTGATTTTAATGATTTTTCCGAGGACGTGTCGTATTTATATTAAAAACCAGATCATATGATACCTGATAACGGATCCTCACTTTTTAATACATAAAACACTGGTTTAAATGAATAAATAAGCTCCATTAAACTATTCTATTCCGTTTCATACATTTATATGGCTATTTCTCTAAAACAGCTGATCTGTGTGTATCCCCTATATATATCTATATAGTCGTCAGCTCACTGCCAACAAATATGTATATTATCTCTCCCCTAAAACTGGAATATGAATGACTATATTGACATATTAAATAAAAGCGCGTTCAAACTTCGCTGCATCTCTTATTTTTATACATATTTATGCCATTTGAATAAATTTTCTCGGCCATAATCTGCGTCGGCCTATATGCATTGGACGGGTGCATATAAAAGAGTGTGTACACAAATATACATAAATATACATTGATTTTCTGCTATTCTTACTATTTATATTCATTCATACCTGGCCCTCCTTCGTTCTGTCATATTAGCCCTATTCCTTGATATCCGGAAAAAGGATTATATAAAAATATAGTTTAAAGCTGCATCGCTCAAAATCAACTGTAAAATAGATATATAAGCCTTGGGTTTCTGGATTAAAGGCAGCGCTTGACATAAATAATACATATGACCCCCCTTATTTCGTGGATTTTGTTTCTTGGCCTTTCAGGAACCTTTTATATTGCTTTAAAGGGCGTGCCATGCTTGAGGTTCTCTTTAGAGGATAAGTCGGGATCAGGCAGATTCGAAGGGGAGATATTGGGCCAGAAAGTACGTAAAAAGAGGCGCCTGGCCCTGGATAAGGTGCTTTTGGACGAAACTGTGGCAAAATCTCGGAATGTATGCGCTCAGGAAGTAAGAAAATGCAGCATTTTATAGGAGGGGGTAATAAGGTATAGAATACTCATCAGCTGGAGGAGGGCTCAAACCCTATATCAAAATACTCTATATGCGCGTCAAGGCCATTATCACGTGACTCCAAAAGCCCTATGTATGCGTCTCTGGATGAGGACAGAAATATACAGCTATCGGTGCCTAAAAGGCACGAGGAGCTTCTATCCTCAAGGAAGCCGGCAGATTCTGCTTCGTTTAAGCAATTAGTCGATAATGATATTGTAAAAACGAAAAAACAGAAGCAAAATGCTGTAAAACGGGAGAAACAGAAGCTATTAAAGGCCCGTATTGAAGAAGAACGCCTTAGAAATTATCGTCATCATCAGAAAACTCTTGAGGAGGAGCGGCTTAAGGAACTAGTTCGGAAGGCATCAAGTTCGCCTTGGAATCCGCAGCCAGAATCGGGAGAGTGGATACTCGTTGCTGGTAAGGGGAATCGTCATTCAGCTTCAGTACTTGCTACAACGGCTGGGTAATGAATATCATGATAATTAATGAAATATAAGTTTTTTCGTCCCTCTTCTGTAATGTAGTGGAGAGAGGTTTTTTTTACAATTTTAATCTTAATTTAAACAGCGTTAAGTGTGTGTTTTACATTAATTTAATATAGGGGGTATGGATTTACTATTTAAGGATAGTATTATGTCTTATTATATATCATATACATTTGCCACTGCAATGGTATGATAAATGTATGATGTTAAAAGAAGTTGAGCTTCGGGCTTATGACTTGGGTGTTATAGAGCGCTGGCTGCTTTTTTATTACTGAAAATGAGGAAGATCCTATACTCTTAATATTCAAATTTTTTGCTTTCATTTTTAATTATTTTAAGATATATTTTAATGTTAATAAGTATAATAATAGTTTTATTTGATAAAACAAATATATTAGTTTTCTTTAAATCAATGGTCTCTTTTAATCTATATCTGAGAAAACATTTGTAAATTTAATTAAATATACATTTATTATAAATGCTATCTTCATAAAAATACTTTAAAATGTATAAAAAAACTTTATGATAGTCGGCCTAGATCAATTCATGCCTATTAATAATAATAAACTATATGTTCGCTCAAATATGTATTTGTATATAAATTCTGTACAAAGTTATTCTTCAAATTGTCCTCCATTTTTTAATCCAATTTTTTTATTAGTTATCCATTCTTCTCCCAAAACTCTTAGTCTAGTTGCATTACTTCCTTTGTTATTTCCTGCCCATTCGTTGACTGCAAGTCGAATTAACTTATCTGCTTGTAATCCATAATGTTTCATGAAAGCATTTCCTGCGATATCTATAAACGTGCTAATGATTGCAAAAACTGTTTCAGAAGAGGGTGATTCATTTAGAATTTTAGCAAGAAGAGTCCATCCGAAACGTATGGGCAGATGATTAGGAATATATTGCGTCTGCATAATTGCCGAAAAAACTGCAAAAATTCCACACTGTCTTTCTGTATAAGATGTTTCTTCTTCAAATTTTCCATTCTTTGAACGATAAAATCCTAATGCTTTTCTTCCTTCTTCTGTATTTTTATTGTACTAAAAAATTATATGATTATTTATTTTTATAACTTTTAACAATCAAAGCCCTACATTGAAATATGGTATTGTATAAGGACATTTTTTAGCAAAGCGTGCCAAAAGTATATCAACCAAATCAGGATGACTAGACATCAAAAAAACACAAACAGTAGCTAAAGGATATGCTGAGTACAAATTAACAGTGACTTCCGTTTCCGCTTGTTTCTGTAGTAAATTAGAATTAGAAGTATAATTCATACCCTTTACTATAACTGCTTTTGATAAAAAATTCAATATCCAATGATACACTGTTATAGCTACTTCTTTAGACGTTTTGATAATTTCTTCCAAATCTTTTGTCTATAATAATTAGTATCATTTTTTAAAAAACCATATTAAATACAATGCGTGCTATTTGTTGTTTCGAATTTGTTAATTGACCACATTTTGGCGTAATTTTACGCTTGTTTTGAAAACAAAATGCCCTCCATGCCGCATTTTCTGAAACTGGCTTAAGAACATTCAATTTAATATCCTAAAAACATGTTATAAATTAACTTAAACCTAGTTACCCACCTCTATCCTCTTTCTATACATTAATACACGATCCATTGCATTATATACATATTCCTTTTTTAATTCCGGAGCTTTCTTTTCTTCAACCGTGGGTTGTAAAACGTTAATTATCTCTACTTTATTCGCTTTGTTTTTTTCATTATACTTTTTTTCCACTATTTTTTCCCTTTTTTCTTCAAGTTTCTTTCGACATGTCATCTCTTGCTGCTTCATTTCAATATTTTTCCGTTCAATCTCCTTTTCTTCTTCATCCGCTCTCTTTATTGCCTTCTCTATATTCTCCACAATCTCTTTATTTCTGTGTTCAAATAATATACTCTCCTTAAAATCCATTTCTTTATGTTTCATTGTTATTTTTTCTAAATGTTTTTCCAATGTTATATCATATCTTGAGCAATCTTCAAAACGATGTGTATGATTTCCAATTAAAGAGAATGCATGGTCTATTTCTGATGCTTTCTTCTTCATAGCCGACTGCTCGTATTAAACATATAAAATCTTCCCTAAATTCTTCTCACATGGACAATTTCTTTAGTTTTTTCATTATAAAGATGCCATGAATCAATATCATAACTTTTTCAAACGAATCAGACAGAATCTATAAGTATAATGTCCTTTACTTTCCAAAATTTACCGGATATTCTTCGTCTTCGCTATCATATATATCATCATCTGCATCTTCCTTTGAATTTTTGAAATTATTATCAAATTGCATAGTTTTATATACAGAGTCGAGGCCTTGCTTGCTGATATTTTTGGTTTTTTGTAGAATCTTGGTGGGTTATCAAGGTATTTATAAAAAATTTGTTATTTCTTATGCCGATCAACAAAAATTTATATCAAATGAAAAATGAAAAATACTTGAAATTTTGTATTTCATATTGAGATGTATGAGAAGGTGCTTTTTTGAATAAGACGAGTCGAAAAGAGGTGTGATTTCTATATAAAATTTTCAATAAAAAAAAGCATGTTATAATATCAAAATCAGTTAATTCTTAATGTTTTATAGATTTCGTCTGTATTTTGATTTGATTGTGTTCTTTTCTCGAAAGAATCTCTTCCTAAATTATCAGGGCTCTTGACTTTATAAATCCTAACAAGCCAGTTTTCGGTCGTAAAGGCCTCTTCTGTAAATCGTATTAGCTCTTATTAATGAAGATGGTCTGGCTACCCAATATATTCAATGAAATATCATCCGAAGGTATATTTTGTTGTCTTACTATATCATATGAATATTCTCTGCCGTATATTTTATTAAAGCTATTTCGATTAAAATAAAGAAAGATGAAGAAATAAACGAACTTGTAATAACACATTTTGTATAAAAGACTGTTTCTCATAGCTGGAGTTGCATGTTCGTCAACACGGTATCCATGATAAGAATAAAAGTCACTTTCTTTTATTTCGTTTGGCCAGACACCTTCTGCCTATAAAACAATTAAATAATAGATACAATATTATTTAGACTATACAATTTTAATCATCCAAAGAAACTTAATGTAATTAGTTAAAAACTTTTGATTCATTATTTTTGGTTTTTACCTTATTTATATCATCTCCAGAATAACCTAAATATCCTCCAAAAATAATAAGAATATAATCTACATCATGTTTTCTTAAAATTGGATATGAAATTTCTTCCGGACTAGCCATTACTTTGCCTACTGTCTATATCTGAATTAGTCATAAAGAAAAATAATAAATATATCTACCGCTATATGAGTATTATTCCAAGTGTTATTATCAACTAAGGTAATTCTATCTGCCATGCCAGTAATTTGATAACCATAGTCCCACCAACTCATTATTTTTGCATCATATGGAGTATTTTTCTTTAGCCAATAATATGCTTCTCGAAAGTCGTCAATAATATAATCCTTTCCTTGTGAGGTTGTCCCTGATAAAACTACAGATGGTGAAGAGTATGCATTAGATGTGACCCATGTAGAGTGATTAATAAACATTACTAAATAATAAAAAAATGTGACTATTAATATAACCTTTGGAATCCATGATTTAACAAATTTATTGGGTGTGCTTTTTAATGTTTTAAATGTGCTAGATGTATAGTATCTTTGTTTTTCTATAGATTTCTGTGCCTTTTGATGAATTATTTTTGAAATTGATACATCTGATTTTGTTTTAAACGAGCAAGACGTTATTGCATGCCAAATTTCTGGAAATACTAAATAATTATCTAACAATAATGATAAAGCAAGTGCAGACGAGACACAAATAATAGGTGCTAATACTAATACAAGACGAACCATTACTCCCGAAAAATAGCTAGCCATAATACTGTAAATTATAGCAAAAACATGTTCGTTTTCTAATTTCTGAAAATAATAAAAAACCCCGACAGGAAATAGCCACAATAATAATGAAAAATCGAAATAAAAATATGACCAAGAAGTAGGCTGATGCTCTGAAACAGAAACAATGATAGGAATGTGAATTCTTGCATAATCAACATTCCATAAAGAATAAAAACGACCTGTCCATGGAGAAATAATTCCCATCATTGTTAATATTATTAACAAGAGAAATGATACTAAAAATATAAAGAATATACCGTATTTAAGGAGATTATGAAATCTCTTATCAGAGATATGAGATCGTATGAAGTTTGTAATAGCGATAAGTTGTATTAGACCAAAAATACCTAATATCTTAATTACGAATATTATCTCTTATCAGAAAAATTACCGAGAGCACCCATATGCTCATTAGAACGAATTGGTTGGAATCCGATGAATGGAATTTGCATTGACATTAGTGTGCCTAAAGTATAAAAGCTAGAGTACGCTACGTATATTTTTAATGAATAACGCCCCACTAAAATAAGACAAAAGCAATGTAAAGGAATCATGTTTATAATAAAAGCGTAACCACCTTTTATTTCATTTAAGTATTTAAATGAATAAATATATATATATATATTACCCCAAGCTGCCGCCATATAAAAATAAAAAAAGGCTGTTAATGAACCAAAGAATGAACTTCCTGTCTTTATAGCTTTGTTCCATAAACAAAAGGTTAACATAAGAAGGGTAATAGCAATCGCCTCGTTATCGTAACTTCCTGAAACAGACCTTGAAATGTATCCAGGTACGACAGCAATTAATGCTGCAGCTAAAAACCCTGACGTTTCGTCTTTCAAATCTTTTGTAAAAAAATATGTTGCAATTGTCGTTAAACTAGAAAATGCTGGTGCAAAAAAAACGCAAATGTTACGAATATCAATAGGATAATTGAAAAAATGAAATATTGAATGAATAATGTACGATGATACCATTAGCCCTGGATATAAAGTTCCACCTGTTACACGACCAAGCGGATACCATCTTGAATATTTATCAGCATCTGTTAAAGGGAAAAAATAAAATGGAATTATACGTTCGATCGTCAAACCAATTCCAAAATTCATCTAAAGAAGAAGAAATAATATATTTCGTAGCTCTGAAATTAAACCCTTTGTATTTCAATATCAAATCGTAATATTATATATAAATTTTTTACATGGATCAAATTCATGAATAATAGATTCATATCTTATAAGCTTATTAGTACAAAAATTAAGCATTTAGAAAAAAACATACCTTATAACAGAAAATAGCCTAGGAAGAATAGATGAAGCTTAAAAGGAAATTTATTAAATTTATTTTCTTGTTGAAAGCGTACCTGATATAGTTATAAAAATAAGTATCTATAAAAATTAGTCAAATATTTAAAAATATTAAAAGCATGCCTTCAGCATCCCCTTTACATCCTTGATCGTCTCCTTGGAAGATGAAGAGGTCTTGGAAACTTGATTCATCTTAATTAAAAATGTTTTTTAAATTGGTAGGGTTTTTCCAGCGTAAACGGAGAATGTCAATAGAAATAGAAAAAATAGTGAAACAAAATGTAGTAAAGCGCTAACGAAATAGTTACCGATGAATTGTGCCTTTTTCCGGAACAGATGTGTATATCTTGATGTAAATTTCTTTTTAAGAGATTTCAAATTTATGATTTTTTTAAATAAATGTTAATTATTTCTATTAAAACATTGAAAAATTGATAGGATTGTGTCTTTATCTTTCTTTTTTTGATCATTATATACTTGATTCGCCTTTATTCAGCCTCGATGCATTCCATTATTAGCTTGTTATATTATACAATAAAATCCCTCTTATTTGCGATCCTGATGTCACGTAGAATATCCTATTTTAGTTTCGACCTGTATCTCTTTTTTTTCCTGTGGATTTTCCTCTTTCCATTGTTTATAATAAATATTGCCATCAAATCCATGTTTTTGACCTGGCCCAAAAGATGAGCGCATTGGCCGTACTTTTAACGACACAAATGGCTTCAACTAGACCCCATTAACCCATTTCTTCCTGCTCTAACACAAATAAGCAAGTACTGGCGTCGTATCAAGACCACTTGGAACAACGAACGTTCTGACCTTATTCCAATCAATAATATAGCCACCTAAAGTTTTTAGGAGAAAAGGGCATTTATAGCGATTCTAGAAGAATAATAGACCTCGTTTTGTGTGTCTTCCCATTGAGCCTGTGCGAGACCCTTTATAAAACTGGCGACCTTGTTTAGAAGTCATAGGAAACCTTAAAATATCACTTTTTAGCCCGGAAAAAAAGGGAAATATACTAACCTCTTTGCGCCCTTCAAGATTTGAGACGGTTTGAACATTATTTATCGCTTTTAGACCCCTTTTTGCCCCAAAAACAGCCCTTAATTAGCTCTTGAAATATTCGTGACGTTAATCTCGATGAGGTGGGCATACACGACGCGCATACAACACGCATACAACACGCATATATAACGCATACAATGCGCATACAGCCTGTGTAATGCGCATACAGTCCACTGGTATCAGATAGACCGGCTATGAGATGCTTATTTAACGCGGCACAGCGAATATCTGCATTCCATGTGCTAAAAATATGAATAATGTATATGTAAATGTGTGTATATAAATATGTGTATAAATGCATGCTTTTGCATGTCTTTCTGTTTATGAGACCGAATTATATGCGTAATAATATCCATTTTATGTTTTGTGTCGCCTTTTTTCCTTTTTATGCACTTAACTCTATGCTTTATTTTGATGCATTGATATAAAAGGGTATAAATATATGTTACAATAGGACCAAAAAAAGAAAAGTCTAACTCAATCCACCCCAACCACCCCGAATTCTCCGCGCTAGCTGTATATCTTTTTGCATAATCGTAACCCGTTTTGCGTGAATGGCACATAGATTGGTATCTTCAAATAAATGAACAAGAAAGGCTATGCTTTCAGAGAAAATTGATAGATACTCTATAGCCCTAACCTTCTGTAGCCTCCTGTAAACACAAAATTGCTGTAGACTGCCAACGAAGACCAAAATCAGTCGAAAAACTAGCGACATAATCTGTCGCAATATCCCGGACCTAGATTCCCATCAATAACCCCCCTCTTCTACCCTTTTAACCCGTACAACACGTGCAAATGGTAATTTCCGTATTAGAAGGTCTGTACTCTTCTGATACTTCCTAATCTCCTTCAATGCAACTGTACCAGGTCGATATCGTCGTGCTTTTCCGCGCGGAATTGGATCCCCAGCTATGCACGGACTCCCATCAGACCATTCATAGCCCCTCTCTGCTACTTACGCTCTATATTTCCTGATGCTCCTGCTAATGTTTTTCGCGCTGTTCGCGTACTTCCTTCCGATAGTCGCCCCGCCGACTTTCGTGCTGTATTTTTGGCTCTCGCCATACTATCTCCTCACTGATGCCTCTCCCAGTTACTGCCTTCCACGTTTAAGATGGCCTTCTTCCTCTGGATCTTTTTTGATGTTTTTTTCTAAGTCTGAATTATCTCCAACGCGACCCGGAATTTTCTGTTCACGTGCTTTGTCACGTGATCCGGCTATCTTTCCACTTTTATACACTTTTCTCTCTATTTTCTTCTTTGTTTGGATCTAATTGCCTCTTGTTTTGTTAATTCATAAGCAATCTTTATACAAATTTTTTTGAGCTCCATTAAAAGTGCTCAGCAATTTATTCAGCACGATTCATACGCCCGTATAGTGCTGATTTTTTATATGAATGTCTGATAATATTGCTTTTCTGTCTCTTTTGAAGGATTTTCATTTGTCTCTGCAAACATTCCAAGAAATATATTGTTTCTGTGTCTGCATTGCTTTTCCCCTAATAATTAACCTTTATATTACCTCGTTCGATCTCTGTCCAAAATCATCAATTGAACAGGAAAAAATGAGTTTCTTTGTGCAATCAAAATCAATTCGTTCTTTTCTACATATATTCTAATATTTTGAGAAAACTTTATCTTTTTTCATTTTAGCTCTTGGACAGCATATAGAATCAAGTATCGTATGTTGCGTTATTATTGTTTCTTTTATAAATTCATGATATCTTTACAATTCCTTTCTTAAACACTTGGATCACCAAATTTATTCTATTTTCTTTTTAGCTAGTTTTTATTTTTCGTAAATTATTCCTGAAACTTAGGTCTGGCTATATTGATTTCGTATTTATATACTGGTTTGCTTGATTTACAATACATACATCACATGAATTTTATTTTGCCAAGAAAGACTTTATGTTTTCATTTCAGATAATCATATACACCTAACAAATTTATTACGCATTTTAAAAATTAGGCTCAATATTAATTGATATCTAGACTCAATTGATTCTAAATACAACTAATTCTCTTTTTAAAGCAAAAATTACATCTCGCTTTTATCTTGATTTAAATTATTTTAATGTTTGTTTCTTCAATCAATTTCAATCTTTCAATGACTTTAAATTTCATCAATCTACCATTCACTTTTATGTACTTTCAATTATTCTCTTGAATTATTTCATCGCATTACAACCATTTTTACCTCTTGCTTTCTCGATCTCTCGAATTCAATTATACCTTTATTTTAATCTATCAGAGGATGTTTTTTCCTCCTCTTTCCTCACTTTCCTCCCCCTCCATCTCAATTCTATCCCAATTCTTCCTTCCTTTATCTTTCTAACTCTCTCTTCATCCTCAATTTCTTTTTTCCCTCCAATTCCATCCCCTCCCCCCCTCCCCCCAACCTGATCTTTTCTACACCCTGCTAACCCCCTCAAACTCCCTCTCAAACAGCGACTTTCTGTATTTTTTCCACGCCCTATCTCATCGCTGCTTGTTCACGACCTTGCCTTTTCTTAAAAATACATCATTTTGCCCTGCAAAAATATGAATCCCGCTCTCCTCCCTCGCCACTCCTCCCCCGCGTCCGTCTTCCCCCAATATTCGCTCCTTTTAAACATTTTTTTCACCGCTCATTCGCACCCTCCACTCCGCCCGTTTCTCGGCCCTTTCTTTTCACTCCTCATTCCATGATTAATTTCAAGACCTGCCGAGTCTTGCGCATGTCCAGACGGCCTGTCCAGACACACTGGGGGGTCAAAGACAAATATATTAAAATATACAAAAATACAAAAATACAAAATATGTACAAAATATGCAGGATATCAACAGGACACAAAGAAATACACAAGGCCCCTCACAGAGTCCTGTGCCACCTTCATCAACGTCTGCCGCCCTTTTATACCTCCACCACTCGCCTTTTTTTCGGGCACGTTTACGAAGAATTTTTATACTTAAATGTTTTTAAATATATTTTAACCTTTAAATAAAGACCTTTAAAAGGTCTCTAGAGATTATAAGATGAAGAAACAGACAATGCCAGCAGAGCCTTTGAACTATGCAAGAGCGGTTTCATCAGGAGATGCTAATATAAAGCGAGGGAATCATGAAACACCAGGTTTAGGAGGCCTATTAAATGGCTCAAGCGCAAGAGGTAGAAGAAATCATCAGTCCCCAGGGAGTCCTATGAAGGGGAACGGTAGCGATAAGCAGCGCTCAAGAGCAGCTTCTACCGTAACTAGCGTTACTACGGATAGCGTAAAGTCACGTGGGACTAGTATAGGTTCAAGAAATGTCGAAACAAACGGTTCTGCAGAAATTAGAGAAAATGCAGGAGATGATATAAATGTATGAAGTCGGTCAATTGCATCGGAATATGCTGATTTGTTTTTTTCTATGATTAGAATGGGTTAAATGTTAAAATTCCCAGTGATTATTCAATTTCTACTATATCCCATCATCGTAGAAACTCTTCTATTCATTCTATCAAGTCGGAAATGTATCATTCGAATCGATCATCATTATCTCCTTGTCACCAGAATCAGGTGGTTTATCCATATCCATATCAATCGTCGCCTTATTTTTTTGGTATAAAATCGTCTTTTATAAGGTTGAAGATTAAATTGTTAAAGTGCCTCAAAGTTATCCAGGGACCGGATATAATGCAGGCGTCGCAGCGTATGGTCCCTCTCATTCAGGGTTTTCACAGCGAACTATGAGTGGTTTTTCAGGTTCTTCAAATCATCCATTTAATACAGTGTCTTCCCCCCAAGTATCACAAACTTCTGGATTTCCCGTAGTATCGTCACAGCCTTGGCAACAAATGAATCAGCATTATGTATGTTTGGTTTTCATAAATCTGATGATTTAATGTAATATTTAGTTTTATCAGGGTGGTTATGATCAAACAGCATTTTATCCTCCAATTTATGGAATATCGCCTCATTCGTTTATGCGACCAATGAGTTCGTACCCTAGTATTTCTTATTCGTATTCAGGACAGTCTTATCAGACTTCATATCTTTCAACACAGCCCGCCCAGATGAGCAAAAGTGTATCTTCTGCTTCGGATTGCCCTCCTACATCAACAATGGCGCCTCCTACGTTTTCGGAAACTAATACATGGTCTTCGCAGGCAACAACAGATGAAACAGGGCCGTCTTCTGTTGTTCGTCCTCAAAAACGAGTCAATGCAGCTGTTAAAATTGTTAATCCCAAAACAAATATGGAAATATCTATTTCACCAACATTACCTGCGTCTGAAAAGGAAAATCTTTCACTTCCAGTTGTAGATGAAACCTCCAAAGATGTTTCTGACTTATCTGATATTTGTGAACAAAAGGATTCAGAGGTTTTGGCAGAGCCTGAAAATCAGATTCAAGATGGAAATGAACCATTGGAAACCAAAGAAGCAATAAATGATAATAACGTTGATGAAAAAATGAATGTTGAAGAAGAAAACAATCTTTGTGTATCTGAGAAAGAACAAAGTGATGATCATGATAAAATTGAAGAGGATTTAACACCTGAAATTGAAGAAAGTAAAGAGTCGATTGAAAATGGCCATGAAATATATGAAGATGCGACTGAGTTGACTCAGAAAGCCGAGAATATTGTTAAATCGGAACAAAAAATGTATAATGTTATCGAAGTAGCTCAAGAAGAAGAAAAAATGATTGAGACAAGTCAAGAAACAAAGGATACTTTTGAAACAGTTCAGGAAGATGCAATTGAGATGATTCAAGGAATGGATATCCTTGAGCCGGTTCAAAATATAATTCAACCTGATCGAGAAAATTTAGTTCAAGACTCGTTCGTATATGAAGAATCTTCACTTGAAAAGAAAGACATAGAAACGTCTACATCTCAAGAACTAGACTTGAATTCTACAGAAAAAGAACATTTGGAAATTATAAATGAAGATAAATCTCAAAATGATCATAATAACGATAAGGTTCAGGATTGTGATATTAATGAATTTCAAGATAAGCTATCAATAAAAAATCATGAGACTGCTGCAGGACAATCTGGACCTTCATCTACTGGAAAAACTAAAAAAAAATCATTACTTATACCCCTTGGCCATTCTGAAAAAGATAAAAACGATACGCATGTAGTTTCAATGTCTATTACATCTCTTAAGAATTCAGTATTTATTACGGATCTTAAGGCTATTGTATATCCTGAAGGATTCAACCCTCCAAAAACATCTTTAAATGTAAATTCATTACCCGGAAAATTTAAATATGATCAAGAATTTTTGCTACAGTTTCAAAAAGTTTATATAGATAAGCCTGATTTTAATTGGGATGAGCGTATAAAAGATACTATTGGTGATGGAATGGATGATAAAAAACCTTCCAAAAATAGTCTTGGGGGATTAACTTCAAGATCAATATCTCGAAGTATTGGTGTTTCAATGACATCTACTCCTATAGGTAGTTTTGGCCTAAATAAGCCCCTTTCTTTAGGAAAATCTGCATCAAATCAGCATTGTTCGCATATTAATACTCAAACGCAACAAATGTCTGATTCTTCGTCGAATATATCGGAGGAATCATTTGGAATTAGTAAACTCGCCTCTAATAAATCTGTATCTGGAATTACATCAAGTGAATCTGGAAGTCCAGTTGGTTCTAGATTTCCTTTATCATGTTCTGGTAACTCATCTTCACATGGATTTTCTATGTCTAGATCTGGGAGTCCGGTTACTTCTAGGATTCCATCTAGAAAAGGTGGTAGTCGTCGTGGAACAGGACTTACACAGTCAGAGTCTAAAGCGGATAAACATGATCAAAAAAGTGGATCTAATATGCTTTCTGATCATGTGGCTCCTTTGGCATTATCTGCAAATAGATGGCAACCGAAGTTAAAATCTCTGCCAATTCAACCAGGCGAACATATGGATCCTGAGATGGTTCAGCGGAAAGTTAAGGCTGCTCTTAATAAACTTACAGTTGATAATTTTGATCGAATAACTGATCAAATTTTAGAAATAGCTTCTCAATCAAAAAATGAAACGGACGGACGAACTTTACGACAAATTATTCAACTTACATTTGAAAAAGCCACAGATGAAGCGAATTTTTCAAGTATGTATGCAAGATTTTGTAGAAAAATGATGGAAACTACAAGTTCTGAAATTCGTGATGAAAAACTACAATTAGATAAAAATGGAAGGCCAATTACTGGAGGCATTCTTTTTAGAAAATATCTTCTTAATAGATGTCAAGAAAATTTTGAACGTGGTTGGAAAGCTAATCTTCCTTCTAAATCTGATGGCGAATTTAATACTCAGGAAGCAGAAATGCTTTCTGATGAATATTATATACTCGTTACAGCAAAACGTAGAGGATTAGGTCTCATTAAATTTATTGGTGAACTTTTCAAGTTAAATATGTTAACTGAGAGGATTATGCATGAGTGTATAAAGAAACTTCTTGCTAATGTTGTTGATCCTGATGAAGAAGAAATTGAAAGTTTATGTAAACTTTTAGCCACTATTGGTAAAGATTTAGAAAGTACTGAAAAAGGGCACGTACATATGAATGTATATATCGAGCGTATGGATAAGATTGTTAAAACATCAAATCTTTCAAACAGAATTAAATTTATGGTTATGGTAAGTTTTACAAAATTTCTAATTTTCCTTTCTCATATTATTAGGATATTTTGGATTTAAGAAAAAACGGATGGAAGTCTAAAAATGCTGACAAAGGACCAAAGACAATTGCTGAAATTCATGAAGATGTAAATAACGATTTTTATTATTTCGAATATTGCTTATTTAGCCTAGATAGCTAAAGAAAAAGCCGATGCCGATGCTATAAGACTTGTGAATCAAAATCGTGGGCAAAAATTAGAGTTTGGGCGAACGGATAAGAGTGGACGTTCTTGTACATCATTATTTGGAGTTCCTGACTGGCAAAATACAAAAAATCTGAATTCTGCTGATTGCAAAGTTGGAGATTTATCAAGACTTGGACAAATACGATCATCTAGTCAAAGTTCATTTGGGCCTGGTGGCCAGCTTTCATCATTAAGTTTAAGCGAAAATAAAAAAAATGCATCTGAAACACAAGACACTCAAAAAGAATTGACTGATCTCTCGCAAACATCTGATTCATCTATTCCAGCTTGTGAGCAAGATTCTTCGAATACGTATGAATTAAAATTTATATTAAGACAACTAACTATTTTTCAGTTCATTTATAACTAAATCTGACTATAATCAAGAAAATAATGAAAAAACACAACATGAAAAATCGCTTTCTGATAATTTATCATCATCAAATCTACCATGCAAAACAAAATTATCTGATTCGATGGAAGATATATCTGAAGAAACCTTTAATCATAATTCTCAAGAAAATCAACTTTCTCCGACAGAACCACCTCAACTAATACTTCAAAAATCTGATTCTGATGATCAAAATACTTTGGAAAAATTGGCCGATTTTAAAGAATCTCACAATGCGTAACATTTCTTGCCAATCAAAATACTATTTATATATATAATCCTTCTCACACTTTTTGACGATTGAATTTGACTGTTCATAAGCTTGAGGATTTATTTGATTTCTAACATTTTTATTTTTTTGTTGATAGACCAAGATTTTTCAGCCGGGTATTTTTTCATAAAAACCCTCTTTCTTAAAAATTTATTAATTTTGTCTTTCAGATTGATTTTCCATATGAAAGGTTGTATTTTTTAAGGTGGTCTTATTGAATATCTGACTCGGGTTATTTATAGATAGGGTGAGGAGTGCACCTTTAAGGCGGGTATACTTTGAAAAAACAGGCTTTGAACGTGTAAAAAAAAATACAAATTTATCATTAAAAAAGGTGAAGAGCAAGAGGTTTAAGGCTTTATCAAGGTCTTTGACCATTCTCAGCGTTCTTTTGATGTTAATAAGAAGTGGGTTCATGATCTCTATAATGAAAAGAATGAATCAATTGCGTTAAATGAAGAAATATACAAGAAATTGGCCTTAAACCCATTGTTTCAGCGTTTACAGGGTAAAAGGGATGTTGAGAAGGGTGATACAGTTGTAAAGAATCCTTTGTACGCACGTTTGAACGGCTCTCAGGTGATAATTAAAGGTTCAGCTCAAGGAAAAAATTCATGGACGATTAAAGGCATTTCTGGTGCTACTACAGTAATTATATCCAATCTTGTTCAAGGAACATCAGCGGAAGATGTAAAAGTCTGTTTTTTTAGGCTTTTTTCATATAATTAATCATTATTAGACATCTCTTTCATCTTTAGGTCATATTCAAGCTTGTTCTGTTTATACAATAAATCATGGAACGTTAGTTCAGGCAGAAGTAACATTTTCATTGCGATCTGAGGCAAATACGGTAGTAGAGAAATTGAATCAAGCCATTGCAGATGGTTTTTTTTATTATTTTTATTTTTTATGATTAATAAAGTGTAGGTAATGTTTTAACAGTTTATATTAAGGAGAAATAGAATGACTATAGCATTATCCTATTTTTGAATAACTATTTAAGTGACGAATAAATATCCATTTTATTTTATATATGTTTTATTTGATATATTCATTTTATTGGTTATTGGTATTTTTGTGAATAAGAACTAGCTGAATATGGATAGTGTGATTGTTGTGTTTTAATGGATTGTTTGTTTTATTAAATATTTTAAAGATGAAATGAATGAAAATTGCCATGATGTCTTGATAATTATGTATTAGCGTACAATGCATCTACTACGCCTTTGGCGATAATATTTCTGCATTCATTTTCATTTAAAATGTCATATGTTTGACTATGATGGGATTGTATATGAAGTTTATTAAAAATTTGTGCCAAAATCTGTAAAATTGTTATTTATTTGGACAATTAGAAATTCTAAATACCTTGCCCATATATTTACTAAATTCATAAATAATATAATTCTCAGTATTTTTAAGATGAAATGGTATCCAGTCATCTATTCGAATAATGTTGTTATTCTGTCTTAATTTTCCTCCAAACAATAATACAGATAAAGGATTTAACAAAGTAGTATCTCTTAATATTACGTTTTTCAAAGAATCTGTCTTAGATTTTGAACTAAAAGCATAAAGAGTACCCGGAGGAGTGATATCCTCAGATATGGGAGGCCCGTAAAGACTTTTATTGCTGCTTTTTGGAAAATTAATAGATGATGGATGTATTAGAACTGTATTATCATCGCAAGTCCTTAGTAGTCTCTTATTTGTTATAACAGCTATATTTGGATGAAATCCTGCACATATTAATGATCTTATAAGAGGAATACAGTCAGAATATTCATTTAGTTCTTCGCCACCTAATTCTTCAGACGCTTCTTCTTCATGAGAAATAATTTTATGATCAACTAAAATATTTAATATTTGTTTAGCTACATTTCCAATAGTTTGAAGAGTATTTTTATGTAAAAAATTTTCCTCAATAAAGTTTGATGCAGAAACATTACCCTCATTTCTTTGAATTGAGCGCCATTTTCTAAAACAATTGATAATAGTTAAGTGATCACTTTTATAATCCATGCTCAATCTAGTACGAGCTTCACGGCTTTCTTCTTGAAAATCAATAGGTTGTACAAAAATATTTCTTAGTGATGCACTTGCAGCAAGAATAAGAATTGGATCTAGGCATTTAAAAATTGCTCTATGTTTTGTTATTTTTTATTAATATTTATAAAATTAAACAAACCCCATCAAACACATTTTTCCAAGAGAAGGTTCAACGGGCCTAATGTAGTTAGTTATGTCTTTCTATTTTCCACGAATTGCTTACAAAGTAGCTAAAATAGTACCTAAAGGTGTTAAATTTTCATTTTCATCTAAAGCACCCAAAGAATAAAGTCTTTGAAGGCCATTTTCTACCGCTTTTTTTGAAGGAACTTCAATTGTTTCTGATAACACTTTTGATACTGGATCTTTCATTCCTATTGCTTTTATTTGCAAACATATTTCCTGTAAATCTGATCTAAGCATTTCCGGTAGTGATGCAGCTGCTAAAGCATCATACCGATTTTTAGATATTAAGGCATAATAATGTCCATCTTTTACTCTTCCTGCTCTTCCTGCTCTTTGTTTTGAATTCGAATGGCTAATCCAAGTAGAAAGAAGACTAGTAATCCGTTTAGTTTGATCATATATTTTTTCTCGGTGTTTACAAGTATCAACTACATGTACAACATCAGGAATAGTAATGGATGTTTCTGCAATATTAGTAGCAAGTATTATTTTTCTTATCCCTGGCTCTAGTTTCTTAAAAACTTCTTGTTGCATATGTGGAATTGCTGAATGAAGCATGTAAATACGATATTTGGACCTATCTGAAAAATCAAGGCCTGCTCTACCTGATAGTAAGACTTTGTTTAAAGAATTGATTTCAGAATATCCCGGAAGAAAGACTAGGATAGATCCATCATCAGACGTTTTTACTATGTATGAAATCGTAGTGGCAATAAGGCCATCTGAGATATCTTTTTCATTCATAAGAGATAATTCTTGATTTGAAGGATTCTTTAAGGGCCAATCTTTGGAAGAATTATGATTATCCAATTCATTTTTTGTAATTCCCATTTCTTTTTCCTTAGAAGAATTGCAATTGAATGAATTTTCAGATTTAAGATATAAAGTAGTATCTTTATCAAAAAGCGCTGGTGCCTGTTTTTTTGAAAATGTATTTTTTAGATTTTCGTATATATCTTCTAAAAAATATGAAGATACAGGAAAACTAAGACCCGGTATAAATATAGAAGGGGCCTGCTTATCTGGAAACTCTTCCCCAAAATACTTGCAAAACAAAGTTGGATCTACCGTCGCACTCATTAGAATAATTTTGATGGGAGCTAATCCAGAAGATTTTCTATTTTTCATAATTTTTTTTAAGACAAAAAGCAAAAAATCTGTTTGAATATTCCTTTCATGAACTTCATCTACAATGATATGACTTACTCTATCAAGTATTGATGATGATAGATCTTGAAGTTGTCTTAAAAGTATACCTGTTGTACAATAATTTATACTCCCTGCAGGCCTTGCAAGTTTATTATCAAATCTTACTTGATATCCAATAGACTCCTGCAATTTTTCGTTTCTTTCAAAACATACTCGTTGAGCTACTGAAATTGTCGCTATTCTTCGAGGCTGAGTACAGAGTATATTACACTCTGCGCCATTATTATTAAGAATTGCATCTTCAAAAATAAATTGTGGAAGCTATTATTGTGTTAAAATAATACAAGATAAACAGTTGACATTGATACCTGAGTAGTTTTGCCACTTCCAGTAGCTCCTATAACCACACAAACAGGATTTTCTTTGATTAGTGTTAATAAATTGTTTTTATAAGAAAAAATAGGAAGCTTCTGTTTTTTTTCAAATAAATCGTTTAATGGTCCATTTTTGCTCTTTCTAAGTGTCTTCAATTGTTTCAATAGAGTTTCAGAACGCTGTTTTAAATATTCCAGGCTAGGTTTAAAAGGTAACCAGTTAAAATCTTTTTCTTCTTGTGAATTTATCTCTTCAACATTCTCAAAAGTTTGGATATCTTTTAATTGAGAAATAGTTTCCTTCATGATTTGTAGTGATTTATCTGATATAATGGTTGGAATAACTGGTACTGGCCGCAAAAACTCTCCATTCCCTTTTTTAAGTTCTTCAATATATTCTGCAAATAAATGAGGCATCTCTTTACGAATATTAAGAGCGTAAACAAGAAAACATGCCTCTTCTGAGTCTTTTTTACTACAACTTTTTACAATATGTACTTATATAGAAAAATACTTACGTATACATTTCTGGAGACACTGCCAGAATTTTTTCACCAGCTTTTATTGATGCAATCCAAAAATTATTTTTCATTTTAAAAATAGTTTCTGTTTTTCCTCTTTTTAACTTGTATTCAAAAAATAGAATAAATTTTTTGACATTAGATATATTTAAATTCTCCCAATCTTTAACTAAAAGATGATTCTTATTATTTTCTAGATGCTCTTCTGCTATTTTTTTGAAATTAACACAGGCAAGAATTTCTGCAATCCTATGATCATATGACCTTCCTGTACCTGCTAATTTAGGCTCTTCAGTATACGCTGTAACTTTATAAACTTTTCTTTTTCTAATCTTTGTATATGAAATAGATACTTCAAATTTTGGTAAAGTTAACCAGCAAGATGCATAATTTAAAATATCCAGTTTAGCATTGGCTTCTCTACTAACTAGATCACTATCATAATTTTTGATTTGATTCTCTTCAATCATGTCAAATAATAATTTTTTTTCATAAATTTTTGAAATAAAATAAAGACAAGCATTATTTCTAGCTTCTTCTACTGTTTTTCCATGTCCTCTCCCTATAAACGCTTTTCTATCTATTTTTCCTGTACAAAAAACATAATAAGGAAAATTTGCATGAGATTTATCTGATTTAATTATCAACTTTGGCTTCATACCAATAATTTTATATAAAAATATTTCAGGATCAGCAAAAATGTCATCCAATACTCCACTTTTACCCAATTCTTCTGTGCATGGAAATAACATGTTTTTCTCAATATATGTCTTATTATATAATATAGGGCCCGTCTCCCAATGTTTCTTTGCCTCATATTTTGTATCTTTTACATATTCATGATTAAAATTAAAGCCTTTTATTCTCTTATTCTTAACAAAGCCTTCTCCATTCCTATCATAGGATTTTTTGATCTTTTTCTGAATGATTTGTGTTTTATCTTTAAAATGCATCCATCTTGCTAAATTGTATGAATTTAAAGCACTAATGGTCTTTTTTGAAGCGGAAAAAAAGCGGTTCATACCCTCCTCTTCTCCCCTTTCTGTTTTTACTACTTTTTTCCCTTTTTTCCTATCTTTTTGGCGGGTTTTTTGTTTTTTTGTATTTTTTTGTGCTAATTCCTGTTTTGCCTTTCTTTTTCTATTCTCTTTGTATGTCCAGGCCCTGTCCTCAATGTCTGTATGATTCTGCATATGAATGGCTCAATAACATCTCTTCTATATCTATTTTTTCCATATTTTGCGCTCAATTCAGCGAGCAGAATGACAACCCCAAATATAAAGTCAAATTAGCCCAAAAAACTAACAAAATCCGCTTTCTACCCTCAAAAACTACCAAAAAAATTCATTTCCACTGTATTTTTTTTAATTCTTGACTTTTCTGTTATTTTTTACTATTTTTTTTAAGACTTTTTTAACTCGACCACCTACTTTACTTAAAAACCCTTAAAATATTAAGAAATATCTTTAATCTTGACCCCTAAAATGAGCGTATTAATAAATACTTTGTTTTTTCTGCCACTTTTGCCCTCACTTTAGACATTGTCTTAGCTATTTAAAGTCAACAAACGGGTCAACCTCTCTCTTCTGCCTGCTTATCTCGTGTTTCTTACTTTTTCATAGATTCAGGTCTTGCATAGAAAAAGGGCTCAGAATGGGGCTTTTTTGGGCAGATTATGGCTCTAGTGTAGAGCCCCCTCCTTGTTTAAATAATAAATCTAAAAAATCCAATCAAAATTGCCCTCTTTTTAAGCTAAAACACACAAATACATGTCCTGCAGAGGATGACATTAATCCCCTCAATAAAATGCCCAGGACGCTTCCTCAGACCATGGACCATCATCAGAAGAGGCATCTTTCTACACAGCGTACCGTCTCTTCAATTCCTAGAAATGATATCAATCAGAATTGGGAGTATCCATCTCCACAACAAATGTATCATGCAATTCTCAGAAAGGGCAGAAAAGACGTCTCAGAAGATGCGGTAGAACCTATGGTAGAGATACACAATTTTTTGGTGAATATTATTTTCATCTTATATTCTTGTCTTTATATATGGATAGAACGAAAGTGCTTGGAATGAGATAAAAAAATGGGAGGAGAGACGTGGGTGCAGCAATCCCAAACTATCCCATTTTAAAGGGAGGGCTTCTGATTATACACCCAAGTCTTTGTTATTTTATTATATTGGAAAAATTTATCCTTCAAAATTTGGGTATTTTATCAAAAAATATGTCAATCTGAAATATAACCTTACATAGGTCATCTTTACCTTTTGATAGACATGATTGGTATGTTTCTCGTGATGGAAAAATTGTTCGGTATGTAATTGATTATTATGATGCACCTCCAGAACCTTCGGGTCAAGTAGCATTTTATTTGGATGTGAGACCAGCTATTGATACGCCGATGGCTGCATATGATAGAATCAATGCATGGACTTCTAAAACATGGGCTCGATTATTTGAAAATTCTGGAAATTTACATTCTTGAGCTTGCACTATACTTAGGAATTATTATTGTTGCATTTTATTATTAATGATTGTTTGTATATCATTTCTTGTTCTTTTTTAATAATATAATGTGGTCTGACTTATAAATATTTGTAAAAATTGCTTTGTATTATATTGAATCAAATATTTATAAATGATGATAGTTTGTCTCTATTTTCCCTTGTTTTTATCTGTCAATGAAAGTAATTAATATTAAAAAATATGTTAATATAAGACTCGTATGTAAAGAAATGCTATATTCGTGTTATTGATTTCAAAATACGAAAAATGGGTATCTAATTATGATCCACTACTTTGATTCTTAATTGAATTCACAAGCCAATCAAGACCTTCATTTAATCCCTAAGACTTAAGTACCAAAAAAATAATAACTTGTAAAATATCTTTACCTCTCCCGTAATGGCACATGTAGGTATTATAGTCCAATTTCTTCCCTTCATATCAACCAAATTAAGTGTTTCTGATATTTCTTCTATATTTAATGCATTGGGTGCATCTTGTTTATTGGCAAAAACTAAAAGATCAATATTTGATAACTCTTTTTCATTTAAAATTGCATTCAATTCTTTCGTTGTTGCTGATAACCGTTGTATATCTGTTGAATCTATCACATATATAATTGCTTGTGTACAGGTATAATAACATCGCCAATAACTAATATATATAAACTTTCAAAAAATACAGAAAATATAGATATTTTACGGTCGAATCGATGTTTGGCCTCCCAAGTCCTGTTATTTGGTCAACTTATGTGTATTTTTTTTGCTTGTTTTTTAATACCCAAACATTAAATTTAATATTTTTATAACAAAGAGTCTCCATATTAAATCCAATAGCTAATATAACTTAATCAAACATGAAAAATACGCTGATATACTTGGCACTGTTGTAATCACCTCTCCCACCTTAATATACTATATCAGAGAAACAATAATATATAAAGATTAGAACCTGCATTCTATAAAGAATAGTAGTTTTTCCTGCTAAAATATAGTTAGAAATAATGCATAATAATCATATATATGCGCACTATATGCGCACTATATGCGTATTGTATGCGTATTGTATGCATCTTTTTTAACTGTGTTTCGCATACCTCCATCCAAACCTAAAATTAATACACGAATTTCTTTTTGTCCCCATAAATGTGATAATAATTTACCAAATGTACCGCCTTATAATATTATTAGTTAAGATTATTAAGAATTTCCTCCAACCCATTCTTAATAAGTCTCGTTTATTTTTTAAGCTTTTCACTTTGCGCTCGTTTTTCGATAAACATTTTTTAAAATTTCTTATTCGATTTTCAGTCTTTTTTTGATCATTGAATGCCCCTTATTTCTTTCTGTTTAGCTGCGCGCTTTAAATCTCCTATCTTTATTGACTCGGGTTTTTTTTGGTTTTTTAAGCACCTTTTTTTCCATCCTTTTTACTCAATTTTATCATTATTTTTCACTATTTTTATCTATTTTGATTGACATATTTTTTCTTGGTTAAAGACTTAAAATATTGGTTTTAAGCTTTATCGATATTTCTATGCTTTATGGGTTCGGAACAAATACTTACGGTCAGCTCGGGGCTTCGAAATCGCCGGATATTCGTTCGCCAACACCTATTCTTGAAATACCGCCGTCAATTGTCTCAGCAGGTGGAAGACATACCCTTCTCCTCTCACAGGACGGGCTGCTTTTTGCCGCAGGGGACAATACCTTTTTTCAGTGTTGCACATCATCTAGTGTGGATGGTTTTGTACGCGTAACTGATCAACTTTGGATTTTGGTTGCTGCAGGATGGGATTTTTCAGTTCTTGCAACAGAAAATTCAGTTTGGACATGTGGCAGAGGCGAACGGGGCGAGTTGGGTCTTGGACAAGGTATTTGTCTAGCCGAATTGCAGCAAATACCAAATTTCCCCCCTACTGGACGAAAAATCGTCGATATAAAGGCTGGAGTATATCACGTAGTATGCTTACTTGAGAATGGCGAATGTTGGGGTTGGGGAGACGCAAAATATGGACAATTGGGTCCAGGGAAATGTGAATATGTATTTAGTCCTAGACGAATGGATCTGCCGGACGGCGTACAGACAATTGCATGTGGAAGAGGGTTTACAGCGACACTAACAAGAAAATTGGATCTTTGGGGACGCTTGCGAGGATGGAAAAAGGATGAACTGCCACAAATTTCTGTAGATGACGTGAAAGCGATGTATGCATCATGGTCAGCACTGTATTTTTTGATGCAGAATGGAAAAGTGATATCAATTGGATGTAACGATTATGGACAACAATGTCCAGAATTTTTGCCTAGATTGAGTAAGTTAGCAGTAGGAAGTGAGCATTGTTTAGGGCTTGGAACGGATGGAAAAGTTTATGGATGGGGATGGAATGAACATGGAAATATCAGGGAAGATCAAGATGATGTTAGGGAAGCCTATCAAGTAAAAACACCAGGAAAAGCAACATTCGTTGCAGCAGGATGTGGGACAAGTTGGATTTATATTGAAAAGGCTGAATTAAATGGAAGATCCACAAGTTAAATATTGAAAATTGTGTAAAAAAATCACCATTTGTAAAGAACTGTTTGAAAAAGAGTATTTAAAATAATTGTTTTAGAAATGCGGAGTTTTTATGGATTCGAAAAAATGTCATGACACCGGACTATAATGATATTCTATTTCTTTATATTTCTACCTTCTTGTCAGGTCACTTCCTATCCTTTAACATGGCTAGCGCACTTTTAAACATTACAGTACAGCGGACCCTTATCGATGTATGGTATCATGAAGAATTGTATAATATTTTTAAAGCTGCATAATACACCTCCTTGAGATACTCCTTTACGACTCAATATAGACATTGCTACCCTTAAACATGTGTTTGTCAACTGGAGGGTGATTTTTCTTGCGTTTTAGCTTATCGATCGCCTGCTTATAATATTCAAGAATAGCCGATAGATTTTTAGCCTTTGTAATAACATTGTCTGGCAATCTATGCCCTGTTTCTTTATATAAAGCTTGTACCATCTTGTTTAATTAGTTATAAAAATGTACTTGTTTATAAATTTTTACACGAAGCTTAAAAGACAAGTCTTCTGTGAGGACTATGGGTGACGATCCATCTGAACGACCATCTGTCGATCTGATAATCGCCTTTTTAACTGCTTTTTCTAATCGTTCCATGCTTTTTATTGGTTTTTTCCGCCCATAACTAGACTTTGTCAAAAAACACTTAAACCCCATTAATTAAGCTACGGAGAAATCTTAAACCCATTTAACGACTCAAAGGAGCATCTGTAGCGCTTTCTCTCTGAAAATTGAGACTCTTTAGGGACCCTAAATATCTCTTTTCCCTCTTCCTGATCTGCCTGTTGAACCTGCCTAGAAAAGATATTTAAAAGACGAATAGGGCCATTGATAGACCATCTCCTCCCCATATTCAATAGTCCTGAGCCCATAAAGCACGGATATCCGCCAAGTCTGGCTCTACAGGGCGCCATCTCAGTATGCACAGCTTCCACGCGGGGAGGCCACCAACGTCAAAAAAAATAGATAATGGTAAAACGTGTTATTGGGCAGATATTGAGCACTTATTTCTTGAGTATGAGATTCGTCTGGTTGTTTTTCATAGGTTTTCTCTTTGTTTCTGGAAAAATTGACCCATTATTGGGGGTGCCAGAGTCAAGTAAGTGTCTATCTTTCTGTTGAACTTTTTGTCTGAAAAAAGTGCCAAAAATAGAGAGAGATCTGTATAGAAATGAAGGCGGCGTATGGAAATGCCTAAATACCTCTCAATATATCTCTTTTTCGCGTATAAATGACGATTGGTGTGATTGCGAAGATGGGTCAGATGAACCAGGTGAATTCTTCAGAAAGTGGTGAGACCGCATGGCTTAGCTATTCAGGGACATCGGCATGCAATAATGGAGTGTTTTATTGCAAAAATTTGGAGCATCTTTCTCGTTTTATTCCATCATCATATGTGGTTTGTTCAATACATATATTCTTGATATTCTTTAAGGAATGGGCATAGAATGACGGAATATGCGATTGTTGCGATGGATCGGATGAGTATCAACATAATTTTCACTGCGAAAATACATGCGAGGAGGAGCATAAAAAGTACAGTCAAGAATTAGCTAAGAAAGACCATATTTATAAAAAAGGATCTAAAATCCGTCAAGAATGGGCAAAAAAACTCGTGTCTCTTGATAAGGATCTAGATAATGAAATCAAGGATATCTCAAATAGGCTGAGGAATGCAATTCGTGAAAATCAGGAATCAAAAAAGGCAAAGATTTTTGAAAATTTAAAAACGTTTCAAACAGGAAACATCTCCTTTCCAACTGTTCTTAATGAGAAAATTCATGGCATTTTTGAAAATCACAAAGATAAACTTTCATCTTTTATGTATTTATGGCGGGATAAAATAGATCTTTTTGATGAGATTTTAAAAAATCTAGAAAAATTACATGATGAGGACCCATCAAATATTGTTTTGAATGATGTAATAAGTTCATTGGAAGAATTGAAAAGCGATATGGATTTTGAAAACAATGGATATGATGAATATATAGAAGAATTGAAGAATGAATATAACAAAGTTTTTGAGTTTATTCAAAGAGAATATCATTTATTTCTGCTTAAAGAAAGGTCTTTTCTTGACTCTATAGAGTACTGGATTAGGCGTAAAATTAATCAAATAAAAAGATATCTTATATCTTATAAAATTTTGGTTGATGATGAAAAAAATGATTCTCAAATTATAGGTAATTTTTTATTTTTATGATAAATTGTTGAATATTTAGATGATTATTATTCTTCTGGTGAGTCAAATCAAAAAATAGATGAATTGAGAGAGGAATTGAGCAAGAAAGAATTATTGAAAAAGGAAAAATCCAAATCTTTTAACATTTATTATGCTGTCAAAGACGAAACCATTACATATAAGTTTAAGGACTATGTGTATGAGTTTTCCTTTTTAAAAGATGCATATCAGATCTCTAACAATGATCGTAATCGTATTTTGCTTGGGTAAGACCATTCTATCTTTGTAAAAAAATAAACCAAATTAGTTCTTTTTCACACTTTGATGGAAATAATAAGCTTTATTATCACAATGGTGAGCGATGTTGGAATGGGCCATCTCGTTCTGCAATTATAGAATTATCTTGTGGTGTCAAAAATGAACTTATTTCCGTAATGGAATACCAAAGATGTGTTTACTTCATGAAAATATTAACACCTGGTGCTTGTACTTTACCTTTAAATGAGAAAATAAGGGACGAATTGTAAAACAAAGGACAAAAAATAAAAATATTTAATTATTTAGGGACATCCAGTCAAATAAAACATATACATTTTTGTGTATGGGTTTTTAACATATACTAAAGCTTTTTTTCAGTCTGTTTTATACAAAAAAAAACACTCGTAATCTTCATTGTCTTTACGTCATGGTTGTTCAAGAAATCCAAACATCTCAGGACTATGATCGAATTGTTCATAATACAAGCAATATTGTTGTCGTTGATTTTTATGCTTCTTGGTGTGGGCCATGCAAAGCAATTGCACCTGTCTTAGCAGCCTTAAGTGACCACCCGAAATTTTCAGATATTATTTTTATCAAAGTAAATGTTGATCATCTTAGAGCGGTTGCATCCAAGGCTAGAATTAGCTCTATGTGAGCATTCTTTATCCAGATATATCTTTTTTTCTGAAGAAAAAATTATAATATAGGCCTACTTTTGTTGTTTTTATGAATGGAACAGAGGCTGAACGAATGTCAGGCGCAAATCGCCAGCAATTAGAGCTTATGATTGAAAAGTATTCTAATATGGCTAGTTCAATGAAAGGAAAAGGTATTTTGTTTTTTTTTTTATTTGTCAAGTGAGGTTATATGTATATATATTAGAGTCAAAAGATATGAAAGGGTTTTATCCTTTGGATTGCTTTGTAGATATTCGTCAGGTAATATCTATGATTGGAAGACTATGAAAAGTATATGAACGCTATATAGTTGGATTCTTTAAATACGGACAAGAAATATCCTTCTAAATGTATTTTTGAAAAAGAAGGATATATACAGTCGGATGTTGATGAACAATTGCTATTATACATTCCTGTATGAATCAATGGAAGGAGATGCGTAGATTAATCTTACGAATAGTTTAAATCGACCGTTCGTATCTATTCATTAACATTGGAGTGCAAAAATCAAAAACAAGCACCATCTTGTCTTTCTCTGTATATAAATATGACTTCTCTTCCATCATTTGATGATGTGTCGAATTCAGGAATTAATCCAACTCAACGTGTTGAAGAAATTGTATATGATGCATGCGGTCGTGCGACAATACCACTTAGATTTGTTAAATTTCAGCGAGTGATTAGTCTTGTTCTTTTTGTAGAAGCAAATCAAGATGATGAGGTTTCACGAATTGATAATTTGACAATAGTCGGTGAAACAATTGAAGAAGCTATCAACAATGGAATTGTGCAGAAAATGGAAGAGTAGCTAATATTAATTATTAATTATTTTCCGAGTTTTAGTCTTTATAAAGTAATACTTTTAGTTGAGCAATTAAAATGTCTGTTCTTATTTGTTATTGTTTAAATTTGATAAGTATTATTATGATATATGTAATATTATGTTTTTATATTAGATATAGGTTATTTTTGTTCTTGTAATTTATTGATAAAATTAAGAGATCTTTGATAGACCCATAATGTAATTGCTCTATATTGCATTAAAAAAATAAATGAAAATGATGTTGATTACGTAGAAGGAGCTGCCTTCAAAACAGATATCCACCACCCTTTGTAAAGACCTAAGAATCCTTCAGATTTAAAAATAATAAGTCCTGTCTTTATGATTTTGTTATAAACAGGAATGTCTTTATAAAAATATTTCTCCCTTGTTGGACCTTGAACCTATAATATGATTAACATTTCTTTGAATACATCGCATTATTTGCCTGCAGGCGTTTTCTAATTAGATCTAATGGGAAAACAATTGTTTTTCCAGCTGTTCCTGATACAATTCCAACAAGAGCGTCTGTCCATAATGATGAATAGCCAATATTTGATAGATACGTCTTTGAATTTTCATACACTCCAAATACAATTGCCCTAAATGGGACAATTAGTAAATTAGTATATAAAATGATAAAACAATATACATATATGGTACAATTTGCAGAATTGATGCATTAATACCACGATAAAACCCTTTAATACCTTCTGAAATGTATATTGATTTAATTGAATGAGGAATAGATAAATATACCTGTATTATATAAGTTTTATAAAATATTGAATACAAAATTCACTTTTGAAACCCCTTGTGCTGCAAATCTTGTCCTTAAAAGATCAAATGGATAAGATATTGTTGTTGCCACTGCTCCTGCAATAGCTCCTGACGCAAATGTTTTACCAAAATCATATGTTTTTCCTGGAAAAATTCTATCTAGAAAGAATTTACATTTTTCATAAGTAAAAAACTGACAAGAAGAATAAGACATATATAGAATCTGTGAAAAGAGGTTCCCTTTCCATAATGCCTTGTTTTAATCAATATTTTTTTCTCTAATGTGTAGAAAGTATACAAATATTCCTTCATGATGAATAACTTGTTTAAATGATCTAATAATTCTTTGATATGGATAATTTTTAGAACTATATTCCTTTAGGGGAAGAACAGGAGATGCATGAAGCTGCATTCTTATTTTAATAACATCAAAAGGTGATATAACAAATCTATAGTATATAAATATGTATATTAAAAATTATTATAATATGTACCGAGTTGTGAATCCTGAGATACAGCCACTGATGGCAGAATTAACTGAAGATGGTATCTTTGTAGATGTGTTTTCTTGAGATTCTTTCATTTAAAATCCTATGAAATTTTGATGTTGATCTGTCTTGGCTAGGGTTGTTAGTTTGATGACCAGATATCCTTTGAATATTGATTAGATATCATGATATTTCATTTATTTGATGTTATAATTTACAGTTGTTTGTGTATTTCTTGTTTTCTTTTTCAATTGATGTATCAACACATGAACAATTTGCTATTAGTCTTAATATGAATGTTAATATCTGTATATATAGATTGTTGTTGAAAAGAGGTATTGAAATTGATGTAAAATTATAGATATTTTGTTTTTTATATCAGTTAAAGAGTAAAATTTGATAAAGTATTTTAATAGATACTATAACATTGCTTGATGATATTTATTTATCAGGAAAATAATCTTATATAACTTGTTTTTTTTATATTTCAACCTTATGTTTTTAATATTTTTATTATAAAAATAATAAATTGTTTATTAATTATTATTTGATATAAAATATATTTGTTAGATTTTAGAATTAGAGATTTAAATGGGTTCTTTATACAATAATTAAGCAAAGTTATAATATTTAATAATATTTTGAGATTTTTTAATCAAATTAATATTAGTTTTTGAAATAAAACATAATTGTTAGTTTTGTTTTGTGATTGTATAAATCTACAATCAATGATTTTGATCATAATATTTTTCTTATACTAAAGGAAATTATATCATTGAGTTTGATAGTATTATCTTTTTATTAATAAAACGTTTCATCTTTGTCAGTTCTATCTTTATGACTAGATCTGGTTTAATTAAAGTACTTCGAAATTAAAAGTTATTTAAACATAATAGTTTTTTATTTTTAAAATAATTTACTTTATTTTTCTTTAAAATGGTCAAGAATATGTATTTTTAAAGAGATCATCTTTAAATTTCTATTTTGAATTCATGTATCTACATATATGTTGTCATAGATTTATTATAATATTAGAGAAACTATATTGAAATATAGTGTTCTTTTGATTTTTCCTATGCTTTTTAATTAGGAATTATAGAATTAATCTTCTTTTTGAATCATATTCTATTGCTAAATGTGGTTAGAATAATAATGATGATAGTTTTTTAGATTAAAAGAGCTGTTTTTAAATAAAATTCATAATCTATTGAATAAATCATATGAATAATTTTAAAAGAGTATATAAGAAAACATTTTGTTTATTTAATAACTACTATTTTGAGAAAAACTGAATGAATCAATATATATATATTATTAATAATGAATAATAAAAGTGCTCAAATATTAGTTATTAGAACAAACTTCAATTTCTAGTAATACAAGGACGATTAAAAAGTTGCAACAGATCATGACTTGTATAATTAAAAAATATATATAAGTGATTTAAAATATATAAAAATATTTTACTTTGTATTGAAAAATAATTAATATTATCAATACAGAAAATAAAAAACTACTAAAATTTAATATGAAATATGTATTGAAATTGCAGTACTGAATTTTTAGAAAGCAGATTTGAAAGTTTTTGCAAAAAAATATTAATTATAATTTATTTTCCATTCATTGAAAAATATAGTGTAAATTGGTATTTTTCTATTTATCTTTATAAAATGTATATGTTTCTTGACAAATAGATGAAAAGATAAATAATATTTTTAATATATCTTTAAAATAATTATTCATTATTTAATCTTCTTTTTGTCTAATAGAAAGATAATCAGAATGATTATGTACTTTTAACATTATTTTTTTCAAATATCTAGATCTAAGATATTTTTTGTTTTGTTACCAGCATAGTTTTTCTATAATTAGCGTATTAAAGAAATTCTTTATCATTTTTTCACATTTAATACTTTAAAAATGGCTGTTTTTACTAAAAATAGTCAAATATTTTTATATAACCCATAAAAAGGTTAATAGTTTTTTGACTCTTTAAAATCTGGAAAATAAAAACATAAAATATTTCTTATTGAACTAATATATTTCATATTTCCTCGTTTTTAAATGTATAAAATCATCTTTTGCATATTAAAAGTATAGATTTGTTTATACAATCAAAAAATGCTCAAATAAATAATCATCTTAAACACATATTTTTATCTCTTAGCTCCTCAAAATTTCTTTAAATAATAAAATATCAAATACATTTTCTATATCTACTCGATTCACATTTTATCAATATAATTCCCTTAAAAAGTGTATACATCATACATATGACTTTTTTATTTTTTTCTAGTAAATTTTATAGAAAATCTCATAAGTTAATTCTATGTTTTTCCTCTGAAAATACCCCAATTCTTCATACTTTTTCCTTTCTCCTTTCCATATGGTTGTTGTCACGTGACCTGAGTGGTATCTTAACCCTCTGAAAATCGCGGTTCCTGTTATGAGAGTTTTTTTGCTATTTTAAGGCTTATAAGAGTATGACTTTGTTGCGTAGCCCATATGAGACTCTATCTTTAGACAGAACAGCTACTAAGGAGGAGATACGTCGAGCTTATAGGCGAGAAGGTGAGGGTTAAACCGATTTTGAGAATATATTAATTGCAAAATAGCATTAGCAAATCATCCAGATAAAGTGCCAGCAGAGCGCCGTGCAGCAGCAGAGCATCGATTTAAAGAGGTAAAGGAGGCATACGAAGTGTTATACGATGGTAAGGAGGGGTTCTAAAGGACATTTGTCCTTTAGCGAAGTTGGAATATAAAAATTAAAGAAAGGATAGACAATAAACGACGTCTTTTTGACATGTATGGTTTATCGTGTGCACCACCTGAAACAGTGCAGGAAAGGTCGGTGAATGTTCACGTAAATGATTTGGGAGCAGACTGGTTTATGTCTGCACATGAGCAATTTATTCAACATATGTTTCCTCGACAAACAATGCACTCTTTTTTTAGCCAATTTAATACGTTTCCGATGTTTTCACGGAATATTTCCACAAGCATCTTTGATGATATTTCTTTTATGAATCAATATATGGATCCTTTTGATTTTTTCGATGAAATATTTACTGACCCTTGGTTTCGGCGTTAAGTGGGCATTTTGCTCTTGTTTAAAGGAATAAAATGAATGTGATAAAGGAAGAAATTGTAGTGTTTATTCATGTTTTTATTTGTTGTCTTAAAATAGAAAAATGAATTTAGATTGAATATTATTAAGTTATTGAATCTTTTTTAGCGGATGCCTTTCGTTCTAGTTCATGTTGAATTGCCTTTAGACGTCGAATCTATCTTAATGTGAATTTTTTATTTTTTTATTATTTTTAATATATACTTCTTTAGCATGGTGTAAACATTCTATATAGTCTTCTATTTCTGCGATACACACATTTTTTTCTTTTGTTCCATCTAAAGATGCATAACACCCCTATGTAACATAATATTAGTCCCTCCTAAATATTCCTTTATTCTTATTTAACCAGAAATTGCTGCCAAAATGGATAACAGCGTGATTGTCCACCACTATAACCATAACCTAATACTTGTTTAATTATGCCACATTAATCCTTGATCTACCCGATGCCATTTGAAATGTATATAGATAATTTGTTAAAATTGCTAATGATACATAAATCTTTAAATAGTTTGTCTATTTATCAGATAAATTTGCTTATACTTGACGTTTATAAAATTTAGTTTTAAAAGAGATAAAAAATAAAATAAAAAGGCGAAAATCATTGGCTTAATAACGTTCTCTAGACGAATTACTCTTTTGTATTGGTTTTTCATCTCTTTAAAGCTATTTTCAAGAGATTCACAAAATGTAAAATAAATGTATGAAATATGTTTTTATTCATATAGAAACGTTTTAAAGCTTAAATTCTATTAACTTTATTCATTTTAATTTGTTTATACATGTTTTTTTACCCCCAGTATATATATATATATATTGATCACGTGAATTTAATATAAAACCAGTTTTCCTCCGATGTCAGTTTTATAAAAAACTACAAGTTTGTAGAAAACTGTTTAAACGTTTGGGTTTAAACAATAGTTGGGATGCATTGTGAGACGACAGGAGCAAATAACGTGCCGTTGGGGTCGCGGCGACGTTTTGGACATGAAGAACCTGGGTCGGAGGCAGAACGTGATGGAAAACAAGACGGGAATCAGTATATGCCCCCATTGCCGTCCGATTCATCCGCGCCTCTGCCTCCTGGAGTGGATGAGCCGCGTGGGTTTAGAACAGGAGGTCCTCGGGTTCGGAAACGCAGGAATAGATGGGGTTCTGAGGGCGCGGAGGGAAATAAAGCACTTGGGTTGATTGGACTGCCAACGGCAATTACGAGTAATATGACAAATGAGCAGCTTGAGGCATATGCTCTCTATATGCGGCTGGAAGAAATAGGTCAGAAATTACGTATCGGTGATCTAGTACCTCTCGACGGTGAAAGGTATGTTAATTTTTTAAATTGATTCGGTATCTTAATAACAACGATGGATAGATCACCATCACCTCCTCCTCAGTATGATAATTTCGGTCGTAGAACGAATACACGTGAAATTCGGTATCGAAAACGCCTTGAAGATGAACGGCATCGTTTGATTAATAAAGCGATGTGTACAATACCCGATTTTAAACCTCCTGTTGACTACCGGCGTCCCACCAAAACCCAGGATAAGATATATGTTCCCGTAAATGATGTATGTTGTTATGACGTTTGTTATTTTTGTCAGTAACTTGTTTAGTACCCGGAAATCAATTTCAGTTTATTCCCCTTTCTTCTTAACATTTTGAGGAGAATACTTGAGCTAACCTATGGAATAAAGTTGGTCTATTGATTGGACCTCGAGGTAATACTTTGAAAAAAATGGAAGCCGAATCGGGCGCGAAAATTGCTATTCGTGGCAAAGGATCGGTTAAAGAGGGAAAAGGTCGCAATGATTCTTCTTCCGCTAGTAATCTGGAAGAAGACTTGCATTGTCTTGTTATGGCGGATACCGAGGATAAAGTCCGTCATGCAATTAAATTGATTGAAGATATTATCGAGACAGTAAGAAAATGTTTATTAATTGGTATTTTCGTTTTAATGCATGCAAGGCGGCCTCTGTTCCTGAAGATCAGAATGATCTTAAACGGCAGCAATTACGAGATCTTGCAACACTTAACGGTACTCTTCGTGATGATGAAAATCAAGTTTGTCAAAATTGTATTTTCTCTATTTTTTGAATAAAGTTTATAAATTCTCGTAGGCGGGAATATTGGCCACCGTCGATTCGATTGTCCAGAACGACAGAATTATACGGTTAATATTGTATGTCGGATTTGTGGAAATGCAGGACATGCGTCCCGTGATTGTATGATGAGGAATGATCCTGAGGTTTTGCGTCAGCTAAATAATGGAAACGATGCTGCTGATCGCGAGTATGAAAATCTTATGCTAGAGCTTGGTCAAGGGCGGAATGAAGCAGGGCGAATTGAGGGTGCTGCTACCGCTCCTTGGGCATCTGTCACGGGTTCAGGTGCTGCTCCTCCTTGGGTTAGTATATATTATAGATATATTTTGTGTATGTTTAATTTCATCCTTAGGCTAAAGCACTTCCTGATGCTCATAATGCCTCTGCACCTCCTCCATGGGCTCAATCTAATGCATCAATACCACCTCCTCCTGGCGTTTCTCAGACCACTCATGGTGTTGCTTCTTATGGTGTTCCTGGAACTGCTCCGCCTACTTTGCCCATGTACGGCCCTCCTCCAGGTATGTCCACATATGGTTCATCGGGCTCTATGTATAGTTCTATGCCTCCCGGATTAGCTACACCTAATCCTCCTCTTCCGAATACTCCTTTTCAGTCCTTGTCTTCATCTAATGGATCATATGGTATACCTCCACCACAACCTCCTAGTGATTATTAGCATCATCTACATTTGTAATATTATTACATGTTTTCTATATTAATTTCATGTAATTGAGAAACAGTATTTTATAGCAGGATAAATTATTCTATGTAAATTATTTTGGTAGCTATTAATTTTTATTAATTTATAGACCAGCTTTTTAGTCTTGGGTTGGCTGTTAAATTTTTATATTAAAAAGAAATAGATACTTTTTTAATTGTAGGATAACATAATTATAAATGAGATATTTATTTTGAATAGTAAATAGCAGAAATTACTTTTTTCTCAAAATTATTATCTTTTATCTTATCAAGATAATAAATTGCTAAAGGGTTGATAAGTAAAGATTATTAATATTGGTGGGGATTCATTAACCTAGAAGTTTTTCTGTATCAAAAAATATTAATTTTGGATCATTTCTAATAAGGTCCATATCTATTGACGGATAATGATTAAGCTTGTTTGATTGAATACAAGGTGTATTTAAAGATATATAATTTAATAAAAGATGGAATAAGATTGCTTGAAGCGATATACTTATTTGTGATTCTGATAACACTTTATTTTGTGATAAAATAAATAATGCCTGTGAGGCATTAAAGAAAGAAAGAAATGGCAATAATATTGATTCTGAAGTCGTTACAGCTAGTAAAAGTGTTATTTTTTGAATCTCTTTTAATGATTTGTAACTATCTTTTAAAAATTAAAAAAATGAATTTGAGAAATTTTTGACATGCCTTGAACATCCCATTTTGATACATATTGTAGTATACAGGTTTGTTTTTTTTTCGTAGGAGAATCAGCCTGATTCGTTTGCTTTTTAATTCTTTCTTTTTCTGCTACCTCTGAAAGAAGATCCTGCAAAGCAAATGTACCATGTTTCCATTCATCTACATTTATTTCTTGATCTAATAGAGACGGCTTGTGTATATTTAAACACATAGATACTAAAGCTATATTAATAGTAAGAATATTGATCTGTAAAAATAATACAGTATGTATACCTTCTGACATCATTTCTCGGTTCTCCAATATAAAACTGAGGCCAAGATGAATTGTAGAATACATATCTTTTAAAAGCTTAGTTTTTAGTATTCAAGATTTTTATTACCTCCTTCTAATAAAGATGGTATTAATATATCTTGTACATAAAATTGAATGGTTTTTAGCTGATCATGATTCATACGTATTAGTTCATCATCAAAATAATGTTTATATGCCTCTGCATAAGATAGATCTCCAAAAAACATTTGCCAATCCGCTTGTGTAACCACAGACGGGCTGGATTTCCAAGGACAATCATCAGGCATGATTTGATCATATACAGCAAGTAGATGTTTTGAAGATATATTTAGCAAGTATAGAGCGGGGATGTGCTATTTATGTCAGCTGGAAGTGGGAAAGAGGATGCACCCAAAGTTACTTGTAAAAACATGTTGGGTGTTCCTGATTGATGGATAACTGATATATTTGTATGATTGGCACGGATTAGATATTCTAAAGTATGTCGTTCTGATTCTGGATATGTTGGCAAAGTAGTTGTCATAAATCGCACTGTTTTAAAAATTGAAATTATAAGACCCATTTTTATGATATATAATGTTAAAAAAGTAATGTAATATAGCGAAAGGTTTGATTATTGGTATAGAAAAGACGTAAATAGATAATAAGCCGTGGGTTGCAGACACAGCTATTTTAGCGTAATAAATCTGGTAGATGTTAAAAAAATATAATAAAGAGGATAACTGACTTTCGATCTTTGTAATACTTTGATCAAGAATTTGTTGCTGCATTTTTGGCTGTTGCAATTCTTTTTCAACTTTTGAAATGACCGTATTTGCAAGATATGCCTGCTCCCGCTGCCTAAGAGCCGATTCATAGCGAACCCATGAATCGAGAACAGCTTTGGCCTGTTGCTGAGCAGCAACAATCTGCGAAAGCTCAAAGGCTTTTGCCTCCATTTGCACCGTTTCCTAATAAAATATACTAATATTTAAATAAAAAAATAAGTTTACCCTGGATATTTCAAAAAGATTTTTTGTGACATCAACTATATCTTTCAACGGCTTAATTTCTTTGATGCGCTCATCAACTGCTGCGGCATGTTGCTTCCTAGACTCATGCAGTAATGAGCGCACATGATTAATATGACCATCCATCCAGTTGAGATAGTGTTGTTTTCCTGACCTAATGAGGAACCAAACAATACTAAAAAAACTGCCAAGAATAATTGTCTCCTCATTAACCACGTAAAGCTCATTAGATATCGCTGCTATAGAGAGCACTGCGCCTGTTGCAATCATTCCTGTTTTAGATAAAAATGGAGATTTGGGCAGCATATCAATAATCGCTGATGCCCTCAGTTTCGGGTCAGTTTTTTCCGGAATACCGCAACTATCCGGTCTACACCGTCTATTAGAATGCCTGTAATCCACAAAGTGCCCTTTTTAAGGGAGTTTTGGGTACTTTTGGCGATAAAAGGCCGACAATGAAATGGGCCTTAAACTCGGCAAAATTCCTAGTAAAACGTGTCAGCTTTTAATCAAAGATAGTACTAAGTGAGGGACCTCTAAGGCCTCTTTTTGCTGCTGGAAATAGCATCTTTTTGTGCCTTTTTTAAGTCCTTAGAAAATGGTTTTTTTGGCAGGTCCGATCGCTGACTCGGACATAAGCTTAAATTAAGGTGAGGGTTAAAAGTCTGTAAAAAGAGCGTATAAAGTGGCTGACTGCAGGTCTGTAGATGTTCTCTCTGTTGGGCAATGGGTTTGGCGAAAAAAACGACTAAAAACGGCCAATTTTTGGCCCTAAAAAAGGGTGCTAATCTTTCTGAAAAAACCCATCAAATTCTCGAGTTGTTGGAGTTATCCGAGGTATGGCGGCCTGTGTCCTCCTCTACAGGACCCTTATGTCCGTTTTGTATAGGATTCCTCGAAAGAAGCATGTCTCCAGGCCGATTATAGCGCTTACAAGATATTCTGTAGTTTATTCGGGTTAGGGGCACTTTGTCACTCAAAAAATACATCTGCAGACCCCCATAATGGGGAAATATGTTGTTGGTATAGGGATGCATATGCTTGCTTTTTTGGGGGGCTTCTAAGGAAGCTTTCTATGCCTGAATTTCAACAGCAAGGACATGCATTCGTATTGTTGCTTGGGTTGATTCGCAGTGAAAGCGAATCTGGAGGCGGGGGGTTGGCCAATGATCAGTATTATAGAGTGTTGAAGTCTGTTCTCTTCAATAAAGATATCGATACATGTTTGCTTTATTATATTGTAAAGGAGTATTTGGATCGATATATGGACTTGCAGTATTATTTTTATGCAAATACATAGTAGTATTGTATCGGCATTGTTTTTGGTGGTTAATTTTTATAGTAAGCTTATTAAGGAAATGACGAGTTGTAAGGATCAAAAATCAGTTTTAGTCGAAACGTTTACGGCGAATCTTGTCGTTTTTTTAATAAATATGAAGCCTGTTTTTTTGGATATTGGGAAATGTTGGGTCTCTCGCTCTGATTCGTTTGTAGAAAAGTTTGAAATTTCAAGGCAGAAACGTGTTTTTTCTAAATGTTGGATGGCTGCTCTTGAATTGCCCTTGAAATATCATCACTATAAGAAAGTCTTGAATATTATTCACTCAAATGTTCTTCCTTTTTTGTTGAAGCCTCGGTTATTAATGGATTTTCTTACAGATTCGTATGATGCTGGTCAGGTTTTTATAATAATTTTTCTATTTTAATGGTTAATTAGGAGGAGTTGTTTCTATTTTGGCTCTTAATGGTTTATTTTATCTTATGCAAAATTATAATCTTGACTATCCAAACTTCTATACTAAGCTTTATACATTGTTTGATGAAAACTTGTTTCATATTAGATACCGTGGTCGTTTTATAAAGTTGGTTGATCTTTTTTTATCTTCTACGTATGAGCTTATTGTTATTAATCTTTTCTAATTTTTTTAGGCATTTGCCTGCAATTATTGTTGCTAGTTTTATTAAGAGAATTTCTAGACTTAGTCTTTCAGCAACTCCCGGAGGGATAATTATGATCATTCCTTTAGTTTATAATCTTTTGAAACGGCATTCGACATGTATGGTCCTCATCCATAGAACATCTGCTAATTCAATTTTTGATGGTATTTTTATATTTATTGGATATATTTTTCTAATTTTGTAAATAGATCCTTTTTTAGACAAAGAATTGGATCCTAGTAAAACAAGGGCTTTGGATAGTAGCCTGTGGGAGCTTTATGTAATTTCTTTCTGGTTTAATCATGCGTTTTTGCTAATTATTTAGACGCTTGTAGATCATTATTATCCTTCTGTTTCAACACTTGCTAGGATCTTTTTAGAACAATTTACAAAAACTAGCTACAATTTAGATGATTTTCTTGATTATTCCTACACAAATGTATGCTCTTTTGGTAGATTAAAATCTAATTGTTATAGTTAATTGATACAGAAATAAATTGTAAAGTTAAAGATCCTCCTTCGATAGAATATCAAAGTGCAAACGGTACCTTTGTTGCAAAGGAAGGTAATAGTTGCATATTTACGTCATTATGGAATTTGAGTGATATATCTGTCTAATAAAAATATCTGTAATTTATAGAATATAAAATTAAATTCATTTTTTTCAATATTTAGGAATTATTGTCTATCAATATAACTGATAACTATCTCTTTCTTACAATAACATATATTAATGATAGAATTTTTAATGATTTCATAGAAAATGTATTTAATATATTTTGTCAAGCAATCATATTTATTTTTGTTATTTTAACTATTAAATAGTATTCAAGAATCTTTTGTTTATAACTAAGCTGTACTAAAAATTCTTAAATAACAATGTTTAAAAGATATAGAATGGGTGAAAATTGGTTTGTTTTTATTTATATATCAAGTCTTGTTCCGTATTGGGAAAGTATTTGAGAGTATTAAAAAAATGACTCTCTAAGAATAAAGATTCCTGGGCTTTAAAAAAGAAAAAGTAGTGACTTGAAATAATGAAACGAAATCAAAATTAACAACGAAAAAAGTTATTGTCCTGTCAAAATTGTCTATTTTAACTGTTTATTGATTTTTAAAATAATCTAACAAAACATTCAGAGCCTCTGATTCTTCTCCGTATTCCTTAACAACTACACACGAGCCTAAAAATGAATATCGATACATATAGATTCATACGAAATACTTACTTCGAACAATTTTTCTGGCGTTTCCTTCTCGATCCAAAGTACATAATCCTGCCCATTCCCCAAGTTTTTTTGAATCCGAAACTTTAACTAAATTAATATTCTATTAAAATTAGACGTTTCTTATTTAAAAATAAAATAAAACATGTTCTGCACAAAGAGCTTCTATAAGTTTTGTATATGCTTCTTCATCACAAGATTCCGAAAGAACACATAAATGTGCCTGTCGTCTGCTCTCCAATTAGATTTCCCCTATAAAACCCACTGATAATGCAGAATTAACCGCTTATCATTATTCACCTATCGAGCGCTTTTACACATTCTCTTAATCCACGCGCAAGCCCGTCATGAACCAGCGCCTTCTTCAGCACCTCCTGCAGTGCCTCTTCGACTGACATTGAGCTTCGGCATGCTCCTACTTCTGAAGCCTCATCTCCTTCTGGCATGGTGTATTTATATCTCAATTTAACTTATTTTTAAGCGGAAAAAAAGACCTCTCCCGGAAACCAGTACCAAAAAACCAATTCAAGGGCTTATAAGGTCCTCTGTTCTTCAATCTTGGCTCTTAATCTCTCAAATTATCAAAATTCTGACGTCTTTAAGTGAGCTCTGCTCGAAATCTTAAATTTGTGACCTTCAATCGCCTTTATTCACGTGATCTCTTCGGTCTAGGTTAGGGTTGAGATTTAGGGTTGAGATTTAGGGTTGAGATTTAGGGTTGAGATTTAGGGTTGAGATTTAGGGTTGAGATTTAGGGTTGAGATTTAGGGTTGTGAGGGTAAGGATATGTTTTGAAGGTTAGGTCTGTATGTGTTCTGTTGTGTGTTTAGGGTTAGGTCTTATAGGGGTTATTTACAGTGTTTGTACTGAATATTTTTAAAAAATGGAGATTTTTAATAAAACTTATTTAAAACTGGGTTTGTCTGGACATGTATGGCGCAGTTATTCTTAGTCGGATGTATTTTGTTTTTTTGATAAGTGGTCTATTAACAGCAAGAACGATTCCATCGACGAGACAATGGCTATGTTATGGAAAAACATTGGATTGTGCAAATTATAGGGGGAAGTTTGGATGGCCAATATTTTATCTAAGGGTTCCTAAAAAATGGTTTATTCATTTTTATATAATTTCTATTTTATCTACATGTTTTTGGACGGTGGAATTATGTTTTTGTCGTTTATACAACAAATGTAGCTGGATTGCTTATTTTTCTGATGGCAAGACACAATCTTTGTGCGAGGTGTATATATCTTTGTTGTTTATGGGTCTTCATGGAATCAGACGTTTTTATGAATGTTTTGCTATTCAAAAGCACAGCGATTCCCAAATGTGGATAGGACATTATCTGTTGGGGCTGACGTACTATTTGTTCTGTAATATAAGCATGTGGTGTGAGGGCGGTGGCAATCTACAGGATCCGGGTAATAAAAAAGTCCTTTTATAAAAAGATTTTATGGATAATAGCTCTGGCGGCTTTTGATTTTCGAATTATTCCTGCCATTCGTGTTTTTTCTTCTGTTTTGTTTTACTGTTTTTTTTCTTGGATGCAACACTCTAGTCATATTACCCTTTCGAAGCTTCGTATACATCCCAATTCTCCCAAATATTCTCTTCCTACGACTGGATTTTTTAGATACTTGATATGTCCTCACTATACTTCTGAAATAGGCATTTATTTCAGTCTTGTTGTACTGACTCGTGCTCAAAATAAGACGATTCTTCTTATTTTTATGTGGGTTATTCTTGTTTTGACTATATCTGCTTCTCAAACCTATGCCTGGCGCTTAAAGACATTTGGAATGGATGTTTCCCCATCTCCTTGGGCTATTTTTCCTGGCATTTATTGATACTTTTTTTTATATACTTCTTTTTTACATATTTTTTTACAAAATAACATAATGGATTTCTTATATTTATTACATTTACAGGGCATTTTATTTAATATTTATAGATCTTTATCAACACACTTTATTCTATTATGTAGAGGTTTCTTTATGTATATAGCTTGTTTTAAAGGTATCGTTTATACCTTTTGTCTGAGTCAACAAAAATTTATTAACGAGTAAAGATTATTTGCTTTTTAAAGATAACTTTTTCTTATAAAACAGAGATAGAAATTGCTAGAAGGTCCTTTTGTTATGAACCAAGTGCCTATTATAGGATCTCATGATGGAACAAACGTCTTACCAGATAGAAATTGGAGGAGCACTTTAACCCCATCAGAGAAATATTCAATTATATTTCATCTGTAACTGCCTTTTATTCTGTCTTATATCTGCTTATCTTCTTAAATACAGGGTTTCAGCACTGCGGGCAGCATCATCTAATGTTTCTCAGGAACATCTGCTGGCTATTGTCAACGCTTTTGAAAAAAATGCTTATGAAAAGGCAAACAGCAAGGTTGTTAATATTTGGTCTTCTCTTACTACTTGATTAATTATCTCCAGACGGAGTATATTAATATTTGTAACAATAAATTGATGTATATTAAAGGAAGCACCGCAGCTAAACATCATTTAACACAGGGGCAAAATCAGATGCCATCAATGCCCTTTTTTCCTCCGATTCCATTTCAACAGCCTGTTTCAGGACAGATGAAGAATTTTGAAATGTCTGGAGCCTCTAATTTACTATCTCCACCTTTTACACATTCGCCTCGAATGTCTCGACAGGCTATGAATCCACACTCCCAATTTCAGCAAGTTCCTCCTCCGCTCATGAATCAGCAAATGACTCTTCAGCAGAAGCAAATGCTAATGAGACAGGCTTCTGTAAATCAGCATCTTTCAAATCAAAATTTAATGCAAGGGTTAAACCATTCTGTAAATCAGCAAAGCCGTGTTTCAAATTCTTCTCCTGATTCATTGAAGCGTTCGCCGTATTCTGTTCCTCAGCAGAAGGCGCCGCAAATTCAACAAATGTTAACTCAATTACAGACACAAAATAATCAGCAGCAAATTCCGAAATATATGTCTCATCAAGCATGTGTTTCTCAAGGATTGGATGAAAGGCATCAGGCACTTAATCAACAGAAAATTCATATTTCTCCACAAACAGATATTTATCAGCAATATGTTGATAGCCCTTTACTTAATTCCTCTGATGTAAATTTGCAAAAGCTTTTGGCAATGAATCAGGCAATTCAATCTCAGAATAAACAACTTAATCAGCCTCTTTCACAAGCTAAACAGTTGCATCCTAATCAGGCATTGCAAAATTTTTTGTCGCAGACACAGACACCTGTGCAACAAGTACTTAATCAGCAGGCGCAAAAAATGCCTGGCCAGGCTATAGGATCATCTATGCCTTCTCAGGAATTGAAAAAAAAAATGGATTCTCATTTGAATCCTTGTAATTATCTTATTCCACAACGTATTTTGTCTCAGTTTCCGGAATTACCTACTAATGTTTTTACATGGAACCAAGTTGCAGAACTTATAAGAAATCAAAGACTAAGTCCTGAGCAAGTAGCTCGTATTCATGAACTTTTTTATCAGCACGCATTATATCTCCAGTTGCATTATCAACAAATTCAACATATGTCTAATCATTCTGTTAATCAATTTCGACCTCAGTCTCAACTTCAGCCTACATCTCCGCATCATTCTGTAAATCTGAATCCTCATATTCAGCAACAAATGCGTAAAATTCCGGTGCAGCAAATGCAACAAATATCAAAGGGGGGTGTTTCTTCTGATTTTTTACAACCTGGATGGTCTTCTGAGACTTCAAATTTTCCTACACAATACTCGCATTCTTTTTCTCCTGATGTTAATGTTTCTTTAAATAATCAAACTTCTCAACAATTGCAGCCTCAGTCAATTGATCAGTTATTAACTATGGTTCAATCTGATAATATTTCGGGATTAAAAAAGAAAGCAAGAGTTTCTATGAAAGTTAAAAAGAAAGACGATTTCAGGCCTATTAGTAATCATTCGCCTCTATTGCAAACATCTAATATGATTTCGGTATCTCCTCGGAATCAGCAAACCACTCAGATTCAGCAAGGTATTATTTATTTATAGACATTATTTTTTAATTTTGTAGATTCTTCCAAAAATCGACCTGATATTTCTATTGTTCAAAAGATTTTAATGTGTGGTGGCAAAGAGGCAAATATACAAATGAACATTCGTCTTAGAGAAATTCAAGATAAAGTGGAAAGAAATAGTGGTAAGTTATATTTTATTTTTTATTTTAATGCTTCATATAAGCTATAGTTAAGAGTATTCCACTAGACGATCTTACTCAAATTCAAAAACAACAAGTTTGTCATTTGATTGGAGAGATGAGTCAGATGTATCATCGAATTGATATGCTTTTACCTTTATTTATGATTCTAACTTGGAATGAATCTGCTATTATGCAATTGCTGCAAATGGTATCTGATATAACTGTTTCTATTTATACTAATAGGATTTAGAAAATAATTTATAGGAATCAACTCGATGCTTTATCTAAAGGAATTTATTTATGTTATCCTTCACAACTTATTAAAATTAAAAATATGATTTCTGAATATTTTAAATTTGTAAAAATTAGTGTTCAGGCAATTCAGAAACAACTTGAAAATGGGAAATCTTTACCAGATAAAATACCAATAAATATTTCTGAAATAGATCCAAATATTTCTAATTTTCAACCCTCTTTGTCAGATTTTTCTTCTTCAGAGGCATCTAATGAAGCTTCATTATTAAAACCATTGGAAACTGATATAAGAACTAATGCAGAAGTTGACAATTCTGAAGTAATTTCGATAAATGATGATAAGTTTGGTGTTATTAATAATTCTGACGGAATTGATGTACAAATTCGAGAAAACAATAAGTCCAATTCTTTTGATAAGGCTGACTCTCAAACTTTTGAGGTTTGAAAAATTATTGAATATTTTAATAAAAAATTGATTGAAATAGTTGTCTAAAGATTCTTTTGGTTCTGAAGAAAATAATAAAATTATGGAGGATCCATTAGATTATACCGTTTTGAATGTAACAAATGCTTTAGAAACAGATGATGTCAATACCATTTTCTTAATGGATAAGTCATCTCTTTTTAATGAGGAAAAAAGTGTAGATGGGTTATCTAATAAATTTGGATCAGAAATTATTTCGAGTCTTGTAACGAAAATTCCTCAGTCTTTTACGAATACTCCTTCGAATCATTTCTCTGGAAAAGCTCAAAATGATTCTGATAATATTTCTACTATTGAAAATGATAAATTATCTTCTGATTTAACTATGAATTTTTTTGAAAATGAAAAAGTATCTTCTCCAGAAACAGTATTTTCATTGGTTAGTTCAGATGTCTTGGGTACTGAAAAAATATTTAATGATTCGGATTTTGAACAATATTTTGATTCAACTTTTAGCGATAAATTATATGAAAATAATACGTCAAATTTTGATAAATTACAAGAAAAAGATGTTGAGTCTTTACTTTTTATTGATGAAACGAGTGTGGAAAATGGTCATAGTGAAGAATTGGAACGGGATTTTGGAGTATCTGATATCGGTTCTTTTAAAATAAAAGATTTTTATGCTTCAAATAATGAAAATATATGGAATGAAGAGTTAAAAACAGAAGATTTATCTAATATTGGCTTAGGAATTATAGCCAATGTTTATTAATTACGTTTATTATCAACATTCACCATTGAATATGCAAATGCTTGCATTTTATTATTTGAATATACTTTGATTTAAATTAAGTATTAACTACTAATTAAATTTTTATAGTAATACTTGAGATATTTTGTATTACAATTATAATAGCTATATAGTTATCGAAGGCTAAGAGTACTATTTTTACAATAGTAGTAACTGTTTTTATATTATTATATTTTTGTTGAATATGCCTTTTAAATAATATATTGCAACATATGTTCGATTATTTTTGATTGTCTGATATTCCAAGAACCCAACCTATAAAAATAAGTATTGTTTTTAAAAAAAATAGTTATATACCAAGACCAGATGTAAATTTTTGTGTTACAACATCTGCTATATTATCCAGTTTATTATTTGAGCTTCTAAGCTCTTGATTAGCTGAAACTAAGTCTTTTTCTGTTTTTTTCTCAATGTGTAATATTTTTTGTTTATTAAAAGGAAATGATGTAGATGATAGAGTTGTTCCTAGTACTCGGGCAGCTTTAGATGCTGATGAAAATAACGATTTGGGGATGCGCATAGCATCTGTAGTGTTCGAATCTATAGAAAGATCATCATTAAACCCTGACAGTTTTTTTGATGTTCTAATTGAAAGTTGTTCTTTTTCAAAACGTCTCCAAACATTCAAAACCTCTATTAGATATTCTTTTGGACAAATATTAATTACTTTTGAAAGAAGAAACATCTTTTTTTCAATGCTTTCTAAAGATTCTTTTGTTTCATAGTTTTTAGAAATTTGGAGACAACTTTTCCAAATAATATTTGAAAGTGCTTCTGTAGTTTTAATATCCACTGCTTCAAAAAGAGAAAATAAATGGTTAATACATATATCATATGCAAAATCAAAATCGTTTTGAGATAATGCTGTTTCTGCAATTATACATAATGCCTTTGCCTGAATTTCTTTTTGATTTAGGCAACTTTCGTTCTTGCTGAACAACAAATCATTACATATTTCTATTACTTTATCTATAGATTTATATACTCCAGGATTAGATAATAAAAAATCTTCTAAAATTTTAAAAGAGTTATTATGTAACCGAATTTGTACTGGTTTAAATTTATGAGAATAATGATTCAATGTATTAGTTACTTTTATTAAATATGAAAAGCTTTCTAATTGTTTTGAATTATAATATTGTTTGATTGTTTGTAATAAATTATATGCATTCTTCATATTTCCTTTTGTAATATCTCCATTTGATGAGTTATCAAAAAATTCTAGAAAAACTTCTATGCATATTTTCTCTACAATATCATCCTTTAAAGGCATGTTTCCCCTATTTTTTTTTATATAAATACCTTTTGCAAGATTAAATTCTGGATATAATAATTAATATCATAAATTACGTAAAATTATTTATACTTGTAGCTCTTAAGATATTATAAAGCAGAAATGATTCATATTCAATCTCTGATATATTCCTATAAATGAGACTAACATCATGAAGCCATATGATATTATTTCGTAATTTTATCCACTCTGAATCATTGAGTTTGTTCAAAAATTGAGGGTTTTGTGGTATCATTTTATGTAATAAGGATATCTGATATTTTTTGTCCTTATTTCTGTAACAAACTGCATCTGAAAGTGTTATTTTTCGCATTTCTTTTGAAGAATTAATAATTAAAACAGTTTCTATCATTATTTCTAATAAGCTTAAAGAATTGGAGTTTGGTATGATTAGTTGTGAATAATTTTGAATATTTTCCGGTGTAAAGACGTTCAATGAAGATATTTCTATGTTATCTAATACATTAGTGTCAGTATCCGTTTCAATATTTAAATTTCGTTTAAGATTTTGCAAAATTATTTTCATTGAATGAATATTTTCTTTTTCTGTGCCTTGATAACAATAACATGATGCTATTGCATATTCTGAAAATTTCGCATACTTTTCAGAATTAATTATATTGCTGAATGATATTAATTTTATCAAATTTAGATTTTTTTGTTTAAAGCTGAAGTTTAGAACCCATGACCATAACGAATTCCAAATATTTGTTTCTGATGACTTCTGACAATATGAAATATATGGTATTATGCTCGACTTTATCTCTCCCAATATTTCTTCATCTTCTAGATGCTGAAGAAGAATATCAATCGCTTCTTTATGATCTAAAGTTTCAAATTCCCTTAATGTTGGAACATTGAATTCCAATAAAGGATTGTTATACTGTCTATTTATGACGGATTCCAGAGCACTAACAATTCCACGACCCCATTCCTGAACTTTTGGAGGTATGGGATATTTAGAAGTTAGCACGAGTTTACGAGAAAATGAAATTAGTCCAGTTTCTTCTTCAATTTGTAGAGCTTTTGAAATAAACCATGTATATAATTCTTCATTACTAATACAATTGTCCGTACTTGTTTTATTTTGGTATATATGTAGTTTTTTAAGTTTTTGTGATAATGTTACATTATTTATATTTTGTGTCTTTGATATTTGTGAGCTATCCATATCGTCTTCGCCTTCATACTTTTCATCAAATATTAAGGAAAGGTATTCATCTGGATCTATGCATTCTGGTACAAAATTAAGAATGCTTAATATTACTCTCTTAGAAAAAATATCTGGGAACTTTTGTATAAGTTCTGAAAGTGTTTGTAAAGAAGGTGAAGAAGCATATTGAACTGCTAAGTATAAGATCCATGGAACCGAAACATCTATTGACATGAAATAATACTTTTCATACAAAAAATATAATATAAATATAATTAATTTAAAATTTCGAAAATTTATATATATATTTAAGATAGTTAAATTATATTATAATAGTATATATATAAGTCCTAAATCCATCATTGTCTAAATATGTATTTTGTATATTTTAGATATATTCTTTATTAAGAAATTTTTCAGATGTTATATATTTTGAATATCATTAACTTTTTTGTCATTATAATCAATCCATGGTTTTTTTGATTCATCTTTGAAAGATAAATGGTATGTCAAAAGGCCTAAAATTACAAGAGTTAAAGCAATATAATATAACCAGTGTATATGATAATTGAATAAATAGATTCCAGCGATAAGACCTATATTCGTAAATTTTGTAATATTCTATAATGTAAACTTACTCCAAAAATCACTTGTTAATAAAGACATATTGTAAAATAGAGCACTACTTAATTTAAATAGAATAGGTGAAAGAGAATAGAATGTAAATAATGTAATATCATATCCAAAAATAAGCCCGATTGTCTTCTTAGACCATTGAATTTTTTTTAATTGTTTTCTTTCAAGTAAAGATATTTGAATTGCATCAATAAATATTCCCCAAAAACCTAATTGGCCTATGACTTCATATACAGGTTGTTTAGATAAAAAAAAATCTTGCAAAACATTGCTTAAACCGTATAAACATGCTCCAATGATCATAAAAATGTCTCCTTTAATGATATTTGCTGGATCATGATATTTATTTAATTTGTAATCATTTATTGTTAATGTTACAATGCCCTTAAATTGTTAAAAACTAATATAAATGCAAATAATAGTATACTCCAAAACAAATTAAAATCCCTGATATTTGTGCTATGTTATATGTTACTTTCAAGAAAAAGTAGTTTAAAAGGATAACTGTTATTATTGAAAAAGAATCTAAAAGAATGAACGATAAAAGATTAGTGTATTGATATGCCTACATGCATTATTCGAAAGCAAATGACTTAATCTTATTAACCTTTACCACGAAATAGTTTGCCTCAATATCTATAAATGCTAAAATGAAGTATTTCCATCCGTCTTTTAAAATTATTTTTGCCCATTTTTTAAAGTTATATGAGTAAATTGTAAAAGAAGTATAAACAGATCCCAAAAGGATGTAATTGAAAAGCGTTTGAAATGTAGGTACATTGATATGATAATCGCTTAATTTTGCAGTAAGTATACTCGATGTTGTAATCATTAAGCTGAGAATTTGTCCAATAATAAAAATGATCCAAAAGTGTTTAATACGAAAACCTGTTAACTTTATGTATTTCTTCCATATAGGAATGTATTCTTTATCTAAAAATGTTGTTTTTTTGCTATTTGAATGATAATAATCCTCATTATTGCTCTGTTGGTTTTGAGACATAAGATTTACTGATTTTTCTTTTCAACCTAGTTTATATTTGATTATAACTTGGCTAATTATTAATTTTAAAAAGAAATGTCTGATTCTATATAATAGTTCTAATTATTTAACTTTCTATTAAGAAATAAGTAAAAATATTTAAAATAAGTATTAGTTGAGATTCAAATATATGTTAATAGTTAAATTTTAATACAATTATAGATGTTCTTTTTAGAATCATGTAAATAAGTCTTGAGCTTTAAAAATATATATTTATTTTAAAAAATTAAATTAAAATGTTAATACTATATGCTAGCTTTAGGTATTCTGTCTTTTTCTCGGCAAAGGCAGTTACAATCTGCTACTGGACAAATTGAATGTGTCTCAAACCATCTTGTTGCATGATCGTTATGAGAAACGTGATGACATGATAAACAAAAATTAAACCTAAATAAGTTATATCAAATTTGAAAAATAAGTTTATATTAGATATACCATTTCTCGAATAATTTTTCGAAATCTTCAGGATTTTTTATATTTTTATCAGCAAGATTACATGATGTTCCAAGAGAAAGTAAGCAAACTGCGCATCGCGGAAGGGGTTTACTACAAGCTGGACAAAGAGTGCTCTAAAAAAATTAGATAAAATAATTTTCAGAAATATAATAAAACAAACCTTCTGGATATTTCCAGTTGAAGGATTATTAGAGTTCCGAATATTTGTATGATTTTTTGAAGTTATAGGTTTATGTGTAATACTCTTGAAAAAATGAATAAATTATCAAATTAAATAATAAGAAAACCTTGTTACAGAAATTGCATCTTAAATATACTTGTTGTTGTTGTCTTTCAAGAATTAAAAGTTCTTCTGAATTTCTGGAATATTTTTTTCTTAATACATCAAATTTTGCCCTTGAATAAAATAAACTATATCTATTAAGTAATTGACGATAGCTATTAAAATAATTGTCAAAATAATATGTATAAGAAAATGAGTAACAACTAACTCTTCAATCCATGTTAAAATTCTTTGATCAATGAATTTAGGAATACAAAATGAAGAAACAAGAGCTGCTGTTTGAATATCCGATGTACGATTAAGATATGTTTCTATTAAATTGACTGTATTAACACTTATTCCAGTAAGAATGATTCCTTCTAAATCGCCAGTATTAATGACATTTTTGACAGCGTCTTTTAAATAAAAAGAAAACTTTTAAAAATATCATTAGACTTTTTCTTAAAAGAGAATAATAGGTAATTATACATCATCATCATCTAGAAATCTTAGTCCTACTCCAATTCTTTCTTTTAAAGGTAATCCTTGTTCATCTAAAACATCACGCCAGTCTCCATTTGAAACATACGCAAAAATAGCACGAAGATAAGGATCATCTAATTCTGTACTCATTTTTCTACACATTTCTTTCCACATCGTATTATTTGTATTATTTTTTGTTGAAAATCCTGCAATTGCAGTTGACATTAAACGATGTTTCTCCGTTCCTTTTGATAATACTTGAACTGTGCGATTAAAGTTGTCATGAAATAAAGCTCTACACGCTGCTTTACTATATAACCCTTTTTCTTCTAGTCTTATCATATTTAGATATGTTTTTGATTATATTTATGCCTACTGTTTTATTTTGTCATCTAAGTTTTCACGAGAAATATTCCATCCACAAGATATTAAGGCCAGCTTCCGTATTTCCATTTTTGACGTAACAGAAGTAAAAACATTGTTTTTGAGTTTATTGTTTATTTCTTTTACTGCGATTGTATATGAATTTTTAAAGCTATTTTCATTGTTTCTATCACATTTTTTTGGTGATTTAGGGTCTAAAATAATTTAATTAATATTCCTTTACAAACTCTTTCTTACGGGGAATGCCGTGCCAAATGTTATACACTCCTTGATAACTTAGATTAAAATCGCTCGAAATCATTTTATTTTCCAATGCTAAATTTTCTGCATCTATAGCTAAGGTAAGTTTGAATAGGTATATAAAATATGATACTATCAATCCAGGTCCATAAATCAAAAAGATATGTATTTTCTAAAATTTTTTTATTTTTTTCTGGCTAGAATTATAGTTAGTATTAAATAGATATTAATTTTATAAAATTACCTCCATTCCATAACCATCCTTTGCTCTTTTGTACATTAAATATGATATATCGTTTTCCAAAATATCTTGTATATTAAAACTATATTCTGTGTCATATTCTTGATCAATTTTTGAGTTTGAAAATAAAGGATATGCTTCTGATTCTTCAATTTGATTATTAGATAAATTTTCTTCTATATTTATGGATAGAGATTCTGATACTTGACTTTTATTATCTTCGTTTTCAATTTTATTTTTAGACAGTGTTGTATCTTTATTTTTTTGTGATAAATGGAGATTAATTTTTTCACTTATTACTATGTCGTTAAGGCTATTTATTGATACAGTATCACTGAAAGAACAGATTTTTAATCTTCCTATTTTATCATTTGATTTTATGTAATAAAATTGATAATTTTTGTATGGTTTGCTAGGAATATAATCAAAAGATATTATTTTTTCGCTACATTTTGCAGATGCTATAACTGTTACTTGTTTTTATCGTACAAAATAAAAATACCTTCACGTAAATACATCAAAGAAAGTGGATTGCTTCTTATAAATGTTGAGGATTCAGATATTTCTGATGTTTTTTTATCATTAAATAAAATAAACTCATTATAGTCATCATGATTATAGTTTATATCCCAAAGTTTTATAATGCCTCCTTTTGAAAGTCCGGAAAGCTGTCCAGGCTTTGTTCCGGTAAATTTTAGATCTATGATACGAGAGGATTGGTTTGCTCCTCGATTTAACAATAAACAAGGTTCCCCATTAGAACACTTCCTTCTATCCCAGATTGATATTAAACCTTCATCAGAAATTGATGCGAAATAATTCGGATTTTTTGGATCAATAGTAATACTATGTATAAATCTTGTTGAATATAAAGTTATCAAAGATGTAGATGATTTTTCTCTCAAATCAAATATTTTGATTGACCGTAAATTTATCCCTGACACTAACTGTTTGGGCGAATCTGGAAAGTATGAAAGAGAAAATACTGGTTCTGATACAGCAAGTTGCTGAACTGGTGATATTTTATTATTCAATTTCGCGCCCTGATGAATATCCCAAATCATAATGCATGGCTCATTTTTTATCTTGTCTAAACCTACTGCCAAATCTCCAAGAGTATTTAATGCGATAGCATTACAGACGCGCTGTTGTTTGACTAGAAATTCAATTGGAGGTTTTTCATTATCTAAACATAAAAGTAATGCATCACCCGTAGTTTTACCAACCGCTACCACATTTTTTTGAGAAGGAGAGCAGTCTATACACTTAATAAAAGATATTTTGTTTTTTAGAAAAGTTAAAGAATAACTATTATTTTGATTGTTGACAGTGTAAAGATGAACTTCATTTTTATGGGGAAAGGCACAGACAAAATGACTTTCCTTATCATATTCGGGTGATGCGAACCGTTTTATAATAGATTTTTCGCACATTTGTTATCTAATCTAACCTTATCTTAAGGATAGAGAGATCATCTGAAAAAGTTAATTTTCGGACGTCTAAAGGATGGTTCAAAAAAATGTTAGATTTATAAAGAAAAAGAAAAAAGAGACTAATAAAAGACATGAAAGGCCTTCGTTTGAAAACCCTGAAATAAGAGGCACCAGTTGCTTAAAAAAAAAAATTAGGGATTTGGAACGTCTTGTTAGACGGGTATATCTGTTCTTATGAAATGATGTTTTATTGAATATAAAGGGGTCAATTCCTCCAGATGCACAATTAGATGTTGAGAGGGAACTTCAGAGTTTATATTTTGATTTTAAAACGGCTAAAGAATTGAAAAAAAAGCATGCTTTGCAAGAAAAATACAAGATGGTAAAATTTTTTGGTAAGTTTTGTTTTTGGGTGTATATATTAGTCTTGATGAGGGATGAAAGAGAAAAAGAAGGCGATCCGCTATTTAAAACAGGCCCAAAAACAGCTTATGGAGGCTAATGATGAGGACGAAAAAAAAAGACTACAAAATATTATTCATCAGCGTCAAGTAGATTTGAATTATATAATTGTATGTTTTTATGACATTTTGGGTATAACATAATATTTTAGGAATTTCCATGCTTAAAAAAATATATTTCTTTGTATAAACCCCCATCAGAAAATTCGTCTACAGAACAAGAAAGAATAATGATTTGGAAAGATATAGAAAAAAAAATGGAATTAAGAAAAAATATAAATTAGAGTAGTGGGATTTTTTAAAGTTTTGGTTTATAAAAGTTTAATATATGTTTTTTAAAAGAAAATTATGATGATTATATATTATAGTTGAAATGAGATCGATATGTTTAGGTGTTGGTTTCAAATATATGTGTATAGTTTAATTTTTGTATTTTATATTATAGTATAGTAATTATAAAATATTGAACAATATTCAAAATGATAGTAATTTTAATACTCTACACTGTTTTGTATTTAATTAGGATGTTTGAGATGGTGGATGTAGTATGTATAAGTAAATCGTATAAATTTCAAAATTTGGAAATTGACATTTCTTTTGTTTTGTAATGTAAAAATACATTTTTTTTCGTTATTCTTATATCATATTTTGACATATCTATCTTGTTTTCTTGATCATGATCCATAAATACTCTAGTAGCTTTCATTTTTTGTCTTGCCCAAGGAAACATGTGCTTTTTTTCTATTTGAAGGATCTCATTTTTATATTTATTAAATTCTTCGATTCCATTTCTATATCTATTATATTCTTCAATTTCTTTTATATATCCCGGTATTAACAGTGGAGGTTGTGGTATAAATAATAATTTATCTGGGTTAAATGATCTATTCTGCTCGTTTTTGCAATTAGAGTTGCAAAAAAATGTTGTCTTAGATAAAATTGAAGATAGATCTTGTTCTTCTAGTTGTTTATGATTAAATTTCATTCTATCATATAAAGAAGCTTTTTGAATTAATAGTTCATAGGATATGCTATTTTTATTGATATCATATTCTGATTCTTGACTTTCAATAGTTTTTTTTTTTTCTAAATGTATTTTTTCTTCACAAGACAAGTTGTCGGTATATCCTTGAGGCCTTATGCGACTTCTCTGTATTGATATCCATTTTTCAATTAATTCGTTATATGGTTTAGAGTTAATTTGATCTTTACTTAGTGTCCAAGGTTTTTTTGTTCCTGCAAAATGTACAATTGATATTTTGGATTTAAAGTGATAATATGCCGGGGAATATCTTTTTTTTATGATTTAAATGTGTTATTGACTATATAATAAACTTACTGATAAGAAAACGACGGTACTACGTTGAATATAAAAGGTAATCGCCTCCAATTAGAAAAGTAAAAATTAAGAAGACCTTGATCTCCTCCTGAATTAATCTTTGTTAAAATTTTTAACTAATAAATATAGGATAGTAACCATCAAACGATATGCTATTTTTTGCAAGACTTAGAAGAGAATTATAAACTGAAATACTTGGTTTAGTAATAAATACTCCCTATAAAAATATTATGTTTAAATAAATATGCATTAGAACAAACACTATTGAAAATATCTGGCCAACCAACATCTGGAACTGCCTAATTAAATGTCATTTTTTGATAGAAATAAATAATTTTTTACTGCAAAATCAGTATCTATATCAAATAGCTCATCTATATTTTTTAGACAAAATGCATCTGCATCTATATATATGATTTTTTTAAATTTTTCTTGAGCCCAAACATGTATTTTTGTAAAAGAACAACGAAGGTCTGGTCTACCCAAAAGATGAAGTTTGTCTATGTCTTTGCTATAAATAGGTTCTACATTTATTATTTCATCATATGTTTCCTTTAAAGATTTATTATTTTGTATTTGTATTTTTAAGGATATATACTTCTAATGCCTTAAGAGTAGATTCTGAAAGAGTTTTTTTTGTAACTAGTGCAGTAAGATGTTTTTTGGATCCTGAATCTCTTAAAGACCATGCCAAAACCTGAGAACCTGTAAATATTGTTAAAAACAGATATTAAAATATATTATTTAGGAAAATTAAAATATATGTACCGATTAAATAAGAGTCTGTTAAAACTAATGTCATATAAGTCTCCATATTTATATGTTTACTTATATGGTTTAGTAATTTCTAAATACCCGGGCTTATTAGTATTTTTCTAGTTCTTGATATCTGAATATATAAATTATATTTGGTTTTTTTTAATATATTAAAATTGTTTAAAAAGATTAGATTTAATGTTTTAAAAATTAAATATAATAATAAAGAAATTATAGCCAATTTTCTATGTCAAGTTCTAAAATAGAACCAACAAATGGTATTTCAAATGCCTTAAGAACATTTGGATGAAGAATTCCAAAAATTCCTATATTAACTTCTAACATATTTTCAAATCGTAAGAAAACCTTGGCACATCTCCCCTTAAGAAACATAGAATCTAGTATATTTTTTAGCTAGATATATAAACTATATCCAAACAACCTTCCAAACATTCAATCCAATAACCAGGATCTTTGCTTTCTGGTGCAACTTTATTAGTACTTAACATGCTCATAATTCTATCAAGAAGACCATGTATAATCTCAAAACCAGACGTATTTGAGAAGTATGCTGCACTCCATAATCTTTTGTTTTTACAAAATGTTTCTTCATTATCGTTTCTCAACACAACATCTGATACTTCAAAAATTTTTATAGGAAGAGAATGCTTTTTATTTTCCCGTATAGTTTTCAGTAATCCTGGTATTAAAGTAGTTCGAACAACTTGATATTCTGCTGTTTTAGGATTCTCTAAAATTACAGCTAATGAATCGTCTGTTTTGCCGAGATATTTAAAGTTTTCATCATGAGAAGATAAAATAAGAGACATAACTTCTGACCAGCCCGCCATAGAACACTCCATACGAATAATATCTGTTAATTTATTAAGTGGTAAAGGTTTGCCTATAGTAATGATTTTATTAGGAAACGTTTTTTTTAAACAATTATATCCATAAGCAATTGCAATATCTTCCATGATATCGCATTGATGCAATATATCTGGGCGTGTTATAGGAATAAAAACGTCCAGTAATTCTGGATTAATTATAGATTGTTTTGATGAAAGACCCATTTTTTCTAATAATTTGGTGATTTCTTTTGAAGATAAATTAAGACCACAGCATGAATTAATATACGAAATCTCAACAGACTTTATATTATGATCTATATTTGGCGATATTCGTGAGCAATGATTGTGTGGCGATTCTATTTGAACAGGTTCTATACTAAAAATTATTAGAAATATATCATAAATATATATACTATCATTACGTAAATGGTTCTTCTGAATAACATGAAAACATAGCTACCATAATGTTTGTTACGATTTCTAATTTTGTTTGATCAGTTGCAGTTACTTCTATAAAAACATTTTTTGTATTTAAAGTTATTTTACTATGTTCGCTATTAATGATAGGAGGTAATGAGCATATAATTCTATTAGAATCGTAAATAACAGGATAAACAGATGAATCCTTAATTAAATGAAGAAATTTCCCGAGATGTCTATCATTCTATATACAATAAGTAGCATTAAAAGAGATAATATATTGATATACCTCATAAAGTTTAAAAAGTTCGTCCATATTCATTGATTTTTTTTGATTTAAAGGAATAAAGTTGATTTTTTCAGGTTCATGGGCTTCATAGGAAAAAGGACTTTGAATAGTATCTAAGTCGTGTGTTCCAATCGAAGCTAAGCTACGGTTTCTACAGATATTCGAATGCAGCTTATCTTGTAAGGAAATAAAGCTTTCATATCTTTGTTTAGTAAAACAAACTCCTCTTAAAATAGCTGCAGAAATAAATGGTCGAATTTTTTCTGTCTTTAAAAATAAGTATATACAAAACTATCAAAAAAACGCTTAACCTCCTTAGATACTTTAAGAATTTGAAGATTTTTAGGCCTGGAAAGCTTAAATTGTGGTATTTTTTGACGTCCAAGAAAAATGTTAAGTGCGCTTGCAATTCCTTCAAGACAGAGCAAATCAGATCTATTTATTTATCAATTCAGATCTTTCTGTCTACAAGTGGTGGCTATAACCTATTTGCTGGAACTTCAATTTTAAGTTGAGGACGCTTCAACGTTTCATTAATAGCTTCTGATTCGTATGTCTACCAATAATTAATTTTAGATAATAGAAACATGAAAAACTTTGCATCTTCATCTAATTCCAATCCAAAATTAAAACAAAGCTCACTAAATTCTTCTATTGCTGAATATATTAATTTTTTATCTTTATATATAATATATATGAAAATTACTATAATTATAATCAAATGAATTAAATAAATCCTAATAAAAAATTAGTATATTGTATGATGCTTATATTGATCATTTACCTCTTTATCTACATTTACTGTGGGCATTTTTTATATTTTTGTTATTTTTAAGGTTTTTTTTCATAAGATTCGAAGCTGATAAGATTTAGAGTTCAGAAATATCTGAATATCTTAATATCTTAAGTATTTGTCTTAAAGAATGAAAAGCGAAATAGTAGGGTTTTTTCTTCTAAGAGTTTTAATAACATAAATATTTAGGCACAACCAAATGCTTTATATCCTATAGCAGTATTGATCGACGAATTAAAGGTTAATAAGGGTTTTGCTTAAATTTACACATGCTTATCTATAACTAGCATGATGATGTGGCATTTCGTCTCAATGCAATTCGAAGGCTTTCTACAATTGCACTCGCCCTTGGGCAAGAGAGAACGAGAAATGAATTGATTCCATTTTTAGATGGTTTATAAATAAGCTTCTTTTTCCTATTTAATAGTATAATTAGAGTCTATTGATGATGATGATGAAGTCTTATCTGCTTTGGCCGAAGAATTGGGAAAATTTGTTCAATATATAGGTGGTCCTCAGTATGCACATATACTTCTTAGTCCTCTTGAAAGTCTTTCAGCTGTTGAAGAGCCTCTTGTTAGAGATAAGGTTTTTTTAATATTTTTTATTTTTTTATAAATATGTTACAGGCTGTTGATTCTCTTAATAAAATAGCTGAAATTTTTACAACTGAGCAAATTGAGGAATACATGATTCCTCTTATTAATCGTTTAAGTTCAGGAGAATGGTTTACTTCTCGCACATCTGCAACTGGCTTGTATACGAGTGTATATAAACGCTCAACGAAATCTATTCAGGATTCACTTCGTAGGAATTTCGGTTATTTATGTTCTGATGATACGCCTATGGTTCGAAGGGTTGCTGCAATAAATTTTTGTGTATGTTATTTAAATATATGTCTGTTTATATATTTATTTTATTATAGAAATTTGTGCTTCAAATGAACAAAAGTCAAGTTATTGAGGATATGATTCCTGTTTTTAATGTTATTGCGTCGGATGACCAGGATTCTGTAAGATTATTATCTGTTGAACCTCTTATTACAATTGCAAAAATTCTTGGCTCCACATTAGATATTAATTACTATTTACTTCAGAATTTAAGAAATGTTCTTTCTGATAAGAGTTGGAGAGTGCGGTATATTGTTGCTGATCATTTTAATGAGGTGAACATATATATATTATATATATATGCTTGTTTTAATGAATTTTTAGCTTGCCGGTGCTGTTGGCAAAGAAATAATTGATTCAGATTTACTTCCTGCTTTTCTTCGTCTGCTTAGAGATATAGAGGCCGAGGTAAGAATAGCAATTGTAGGTCAGATTCCAGGTATTTATATCTGTATTTTGTGTTATGTTTTTGTTGATAATAATGAAAGGATTTTGCAAATATGTGAGTTGTCAAGTTGTTTTGAATGAAATTCTTCCCATTGTAAGGGATTTGACGACAGATCCTTCTCAGCATGTAAGAGCAGCATGGGGAAAACAAATTAGTTTACTTTCTCCGGTTTTAGGAAGAGAATTGTAAGATAATTCTGTAGTATATTTCTTACTGAAATTACATAGCACTATAGAACATCTTCTTCCTATATTTCTTCAATTACTAAAAGATGAATTTCCTGATGTTAGACTTAATATTATTTCAAAGCTTGAACAAGTTAATAATGGTTGGTTTTGTGTTTGTGTCTGTACAATATTAAGCATTTCATAGTTATTGGTATTGAATTGCTTTCTCAATCCCTTCTTCCTGCTATAGTAACACTTGCAGAAGATAAACAATGGAGGGTTAGGTTGGCAATTATTGAATATATACCTTTATTAGCTAGTCAGCTTGGTGTTGATTTTTTTGATGAAAAATTGACTGAACTTTGTATGTCCTGGTTAGGCGATAGCGTTTTTTCTATTCGAGAAGCTGCTATTTTAAATCTTAGAAAATTAACTGAAGTCTTTGGTGTTTCCTGGGCAATGAAAAGTATAATTCCTCGTGTTCTTTCTATGGGAAATCATGAGAATTATCTTTATCGTATGACTACAATATTTGCCATTGTTGTAAGTTTTTTTTTTGATTTTATTATAAATTTACATTTTTAAAGTCTCTTGCTCCTGTTGTAGGTTTGGATATAGTTAGAAACTATATTTTGCCTACAGTAAATAATTTGGTTGATGATAAAATTCCAAATATTAGATTTAACGTTGCTAAATCCTATAAAGTTTTATTTGACGTTTTAAAAGATTCTCCTGAAGGTGTAGAGTTGTTTAATGCACAAATTAAACCATCATTAGAAAAATTAAGTAGTGATCCGGATACTGATGTTAGATTTTTTGCTAATATGGCAATCATGGCACAATGAATTTTATAATTTTTTTAGATTTTGTAAATAATAAATACATGACATTATTGATAGAAATGTAAATTCGGTTATTTTTATATTTATTTTGGAAGATTTATTCTGATAAGTCTATATAATTTTAAATATGTAATTACAATTTATTAATTTATTGGCTTATATTTTTTGTTTGTATTTAATATTGGAAATACACATTTTTTAAAGACAATATTTTAAAATAAATTATTATTGTTTTAAAAAGATATAATTTTTCGAAGTTATTTTGAATTATAGAATAGTTATTATTTTATTTTACTTTTTTTATAGATTTTTCAATAATAATAGAAAGGCGAATGAATTAGTCATAGCAATAATTTGTTACAATTGGCCTGTATGAATCATTCTATTTACATAATATATTTTGTTTAAATTCTGGATATTTTCTTCATCAAATTTTTTAAAACTTTTAAACTTATCTAAAGAATATAATATAAACTTATTTTTAATGAAATTCCCAATTTAAATTATATTAAATAGTCGTTTATTAGAAATAAGTCAGCATAGTATTAAAATTCGTATATTTCATTATTCGATAAAATGTAATAAATGTGTTATCAATTATAGAATGAAGATAAAATTTATATAGAAGAACAAATGTTGAAGGCTGAACAATTGTTATTATTGATAATAATAGAATGTATATCATTAAAATTATGTTTTGAAATATTTTTATTTATTATTTAAACTTAGTTATGATAATATACAGGATTACGAGTCACTTGAAAAGGTTTCGCTTTCGTTATCTGTACTTTGTATATCATTTTTATTAGTAAAATATACCAGTTCTGCCCTTTTAAGTAGATCTCGTATGCTAGAGTGTCGTTGGTTTACGAGATCAATAGGTTTTTGTTTCATTTTGTTTTTGATTCTAGAAATTATAAATTTTATAGAAACGGTTTTATATTTATACCTTGGATCAGCACCTGCATCGATAAGAGACTCGACTATTTCATTGTCAAAAATATAATTTAGATGTTTATTAAAAAAAATAAATACCCATTTCCAGTGCTATATCTTTGTCTTTATATTGGTATTCTACTGCTTTATGCAAAGGTGTATTTTCTTCTAAGAAATTTTTGCTGTTTATTTCCAAATTCTTGACATCTAATAATATATTCAAACATGCAATAGAACCCTATTTTAACTTAATTTTTTTTCTATTTTTTTAGAGTCAAACATATTGTACACAAAGATGAAGGGCTGTATTTCCTAATATAATACGTCTTCTAGATCATTTCACTGTAAATTGCATACCTACTCCATCTCTTGAATTATTTATAAGACAAATATCAGTAGATGGATCATCTAATATTTGATTCAGTAAATATGGATTTTCTTTATGGCATGCATTAAGCAAAATTTCACCTAATAAAATATATAATTATTAATATTTTTTAATAATATATTTTATAATTACTTGGTGATGCTCCATCATATTCCATAATTAAAATAATTTAGTTTAAAAGATTAATCGATATCTTATGAATATTAATTTTAAAGATATTTTTTGTATTGATTGTTTTAGAAGTGCTATTGTTTTGGATATTGAATAATTTATTTTGAAATTTTAATTTATTTAAAGAGGAATTTACCTATTTTTGTTAAATGATATTTTGTCCAGCTTGTGGAAATCATCTTTTAATTGGAACTTCAGTTGCAGGATATAATAGATTTGAATGTAGAACATGTCCTTATGAATTTCCTATAGATAGATATGTAATATCACATTTATCTGTTTCTAAATAATGAGATAAAATAGCTATATTCAAAAAGGATAATGAAACAAAAAGAAGTAGATGATGTTTTAGGTGGTGAAAAGGCATGGGATAATGTTGATAAAACATACGGTAATTTTTTTTTTAATATTATAAAATATAAATTTAAGATTTTAAAGCACAATGCCCTGCTACCGATTGTGGAGGTTTAAAAGCATATTTTTTTCAAATTCAAATTCGATCTGCAGACGAACCTATGACTACATTTTATAAGGTTAGCTTTTTTTATATTTATGTTTTTATAACGTTGTTTTAGTGTGTAAAGTGTGGGCATAGGTGGAGAGAAGGCTGATGGGTTTTGATTTAGTAACTATTTGTATTAAATTATGAGATTTATGTATAAATTGGGATATGACATAGATAATATGAGCATTTGCATTATTATAGATAATTCAAATATATATGAGTATATAATTTTTATTTATGAAAAAGTGCTATTTAGTTAATTTAAAAAAGTTACTAGGCAGTTTAATAGCCAAATTCTTCCAAAATTCTGCTGGTAGATACATTCTTTTTTGCCTCAAGAAATTTCTTCTCCTTAGCAGCTTTGATGGTATAATAAGCATGCGATCTAATTTTGCGTTTTTCCTCGAGTTTAGACACAATATTATCATATTTCCAGCCGATTTCTTTCGACAACCTCCCAATAGTACAAAATTTACGTCCAGGCTTAAGCATTAATACTCGAAGAGCATTTGGTACAACCATTCTTTTTTTCTTGTCATATGGAGGTGGAATTCCTTCAAAAACTTTAAGTTTTTCTAAAGCAGCCGAGCCCCGGGCCATTTTATGTGGAACCATTCCACGAATAGCCCTGTACATTATGCGTGAAGGTGCTCTAAAATGAAAAGGACCACGAGTAGCATTAAATCGTGTTCGTTTACGAAGAAAGGCGTGCATTTTTACTAAGAAAAATTAAGACTATTTTAGCAGAGATTACTTCAACTACATTTATTTCTAAAGAACTAAATATTGTTCATTAGCATCTCTGATTTTTCAATGAAATAAGTTTTTACTTCGCCACTAATATTAATTTCTTCGCATCTCACAATTACAATCTTTTGCCCACTCAAAAGCTGTTTTGCGACAACGGATGCTAACCTCCCAAGGAGATGTCCCTTCCCGTCAATTATTATTGGCTCTTTTTGAAAAAACATTTTAGATAATTATATAAAAAAATGTTCTTTTATTCTTCAGGACCGACCTCTGAATTTTCCTGATAATGTGACCCTTTTAGGGTTTTGCCCTTTGCTATTTTGTAAAGTTATACGTACTTGGATTTATTACTTCTTTAAAATATATATATAGCCATTATATTTTATATAGAAAACACTGTTTATAGAGCTTTTTGATGATTCTGTATGTATTTTTTATGAAATGTTCTTATAATTCAGTAAATAGCGCTTGAGTTATTTTTGAAGTTTTTGATTTTTGTTACTATATAAAATGGTAGCTCTTGATATTCTTGTTAAAGGATTTGATGAATATTATGAAATTGTCAAAATGCTATCTAATGTTCATATATTTACAGGTAAGAATGTTGAATTTTATAAAGTCTATAAGATTATAGATGATGAATTACTTCTTTGCGATATTGAATATATATCTAAAAGAATTGATATTCCATTGGATGTCAGGAAAATATATTATAGTTTAAATTTATATTAATTATATTTTTAGAAAATAAATGAATTCATTAATATTGTAATTGTTCCGAGTTGCGCCGCTAAGTCTATTCGTGGTGATATGGATTGTCAGTTATCTGATTTTATGGTTAATATTAAATGCTCTGCGTATAGTATCTGTTTTTTAGATATATAATTGATAATAGTAGGATTGATGATGTTTTAAATGGAGGATTTCCCACTGGTCGTATCATCACGATTTCTGGACCATCTGAAATTGGAAAAACCACTGTATTAATTTCTGATTTTATACTTTTTATGATGTTAATATTTTTATTCAGATTGCATATTCAGTTGTTTGCAGTTATTTATCATGTAAAAATGCTCGTGCTATATGGATTGATACATCAGGCACATTTTCTGTACAAAGGTTAATAGACATTGCACGACAAAGAAATTATGTTCATGGATCAGATTTTCTTGAAAGGATAGGAATTGTTCGTGCTTTTGATATATGGGGGATTATGGATGGTATAAATGAATTTCATCACCTTGTTAATAAATCTATTGATAATCATAACCTTATACCCGGTATCATTGTAATAGATAATATTACAAATCCTCTTAGTTTTTTTATGCAACGAGAGCAAATTAAAGGTTAAATTAATAATATAATTTAATTTCTATTTATTATTCGTTAGGACATAGTATAATGGTTTCATTAGTTCATAATTTACATCGTATTTCTTGTCAAAATAGAAAGGTTCTTGTTCTTCTGATTAATTCTACAGTGAAATTACATTTAACAAATTTTTCTGCATTTTCTTCGACTGAATTGAAGCCTGCATTGGGGATAACATGGTCATATTTAAGTGATCTTGATATTTTAATTACGAAGGCGCCTGATAATGTCGATTATTCATCTGCGAATATATTAGAAGTTATTTTTGATCGCTATGGGACACTTTTAGGTAGATGGGGATTATTTACGATAGTTTTTTCCTTTTCTATGTTTCAGTTTTTGTTTTAATCTATTCTTAGATAAATGGAAATTTAAATAATTATGAAATAAATAAAGATTTTACTTAAAATATATTTATATTAAGCATATGGCGCAGACGCACTTATTTTTGAGTGTTTTTTTGAATTTGATAACACTTTCAAACTAATATTGTCAAGAAGTTTATTCATATCTATTTTTTGAGTAGTATTTTGATTAAACTTATCTGCATCTTTTTGCATGAATTTTTCAGATGATTTAAATTTATTTAATTTATTTTTCGGAATATTAAAGGATGTTTTTATATTGTTGATATTTGGTTCTGTTAATGTGCGTTTTAAATAGTTTTCTTTTAAAGATGGATGTATATTATTTTGTAGAATTTCTTCTTGGTTTAATGCTATTTGTGATAAGGAACTAGATGGAGATAAATGTTTTTTATAATTTATTGAATCCATTCCTACAAGAGAATCTGATCGAGAAAAATCTTCTATAGAAATTTTGTAAGCATAATTAATAAAGAAATGTTTGTTTTTACCCAAAATTAATGAAGATTCTGGTGTCCAAGTTTCTGTGATATATTTTTTTACATTTTCTGGAAATTTAGGTGTATAAAGAACTAAAATATTAATTATTTCTTCTTTATTTAAAAATGGTTTTGAGGGTGTAATAGTTTTTGAAAGTGGTTGTGGTGAACATATTGATGATGATATAAATGAAGGATGTAATGTAATAAAATCAGGCCATGATTTGTCTAATTTTCTCTTATTCATTTCCTTAAGAAAATTAATGTAATTGTTATTTAAAAAATTGTTATTATTACTTCGTTTGCTTTTTCAAAAAGTTTCTGATTATTTATTTTTTTTGAAACAATTATCAAATACCATATAATAATACTTAATATAGTGCTTTTTTGCTGTAATGACAAATTTATATTTTCTTCATCTATGGACTGTTGAAGACGTAAAATAACTGGAATAAGTCTTATTGTTTCTTTTGGCCCAAATTTTTCAGTTAAAGTAAATAAAAGATATTGTATTGCTTGATAATCTGTTTCGGTATTGTTAGACAGGAGAAAATATATGTATATATATGAACGAAGAGATTGAAGATAGTTAGAAAATGATGTTTTAGATGTCTTAACGATATCAGAAAATATTTTTTGTATAATATTCTTACATCAAAATTATAAAGAGATTCTTCGTCAGGAGAATTGAATTCAATATTAAGGAAGGTCGTAAGAACTGATATATATTCTAAACGCAATACTATTAAGTTAGTTATGTATTTTTGAATGTATTGGATAAGTTACTAGGATCGCTATCTTTTAATACCACTGCTGTATAATTCCATATATCTAAGGAAACTCTAGATCTTGAGACACCACTTTGATTACATTTTAAATTAACGATTACAAAAATTTCTCTAACTGCTGCCAAAGCTAATAATTTTCCAATTCTTACTTCATTCACAGATGCTGAAGATGCATTAGAGAAGGGCCTAAGACAGTTTAGAAAAGATGCTGTCATATCTGTAATTTGGTCTCTATAATAAATATGTGTCGCCAATGCGCCTAAACAATGTATAAGTTCTGAAATAAAAAATTCTCTTTGTTCAGAGTTAAATATATGTCCTATAGTATTTCCTTCGAGAAGATATGATCTTTTTGAAAGTATTACTTTTGAAAGCCTTGCTGTATTTGGAGAATCAAGTTCTTTAATTTGTCCTATAATTTTTCCTGTCAACGCATGTATAATATCCATAACTGAAAGACCAATTAGATTTACATTTGATGAGAGTAAAGCATGTATAAGAGATGTGAGAAGGAAATATTCTTTTGATGGTATATCTTTATCCGGTAATGATTCAAGTATTTCTACTGTAATTATAAGGATTATGTATCTATGCTGAACATGTGTCCATCTTGTAATCATTGTTATAAGTGTAACTGCCCAATTTATAATTGATTTGTTTTTTGTCAAGCTTCTAATATGAGATATTAAAGCTAATGTTGCATTTTTAATATGAGCACCGTCGTTAATTTCATATATACGCTTAAGATTTTCAAGAGCTAATATTTCATTTAGCTCGTCTTCTGATTGATCATCATCATTAATAGTTCGATTAGTGGATGAAACAGGATCAACATAATTTTCTGTTTTATTAAAATTTTCTGTTCTTATAAAATAATTAATTTTAATTATTTAATGTTTTTTATCATTTACTTAGACTGAAAACGTAACAGAAATTCTTCATTTTTGTGTTGAAGATTGTGCAAAATACCAGGAATGATTTTTGCTGTTAAATAGAGTAAATTTGAATTTTGGATAGCTTCAGATGAAGTAATAGCCTGAGCTGCTTGCATTCCAACGAGACGGTACCTTTAATCAGTAAATATTCGGCTTGTATGCCATTAATAGTCAAACCTCGTCATTTTAGGGCCACTTTGTGCCATAGCAAAATCTACAAAAGCTGTTATAAGGATATTAAATTGTTTTGCATAATTTTCATCAGATGATAATATCAGTCCATTGTGATGAGAAATAAAGGATGCGAACTTGAAAATAGTTAGGAAACAATATAGTCTATGTGGTTATAAATATACACAGTCAACGCTATGTTCAATAGCCTCAACATCTCCGGATCGAAGAACTGAATTTAATATGTTAACAACATTTGCTGCATAAAGATTCAAGTCTTTATGACATCTTTCTATTAGTGCTTTGCATATATATAAAGAAACAATTATATCTCTACATATTTTTATTATATGATTACTAAATTTAATAAACTCGCCCTTGTTTTCTACGATACACATCCTTAGATAATTTTCGCTCTAAAAAAAGACCTACTTTCTGAAGTTTGCTTGGCCTTGTGAATCCATAGTAACATAAATATGATAACTCTGATGAATTAGGCTTGTGTTCAGAGGTTTGACTCTTAGGATAGCATCTTAAAACTAGCTTTGTATGTTTTGTTTTGAAAAATATGCTCATTTATCAAAAATATTTAGAAATAGTTGTTTTAGGTTTAATTTATTTCTGAAATTTAAATTTTTGTTTCTCTTAAAATGTTGCATTTTTTACACTTAACGATAATTTATAAATATATTTTTACTAAAAATATATTTAACAGAAATTCTAATTTAATATGATTGAATTGGCAGTTTAAAAGAATTTATGGACTTTTTTATTTGATTTAGTTAATATTATTTTAAATATTATGAGGTATATCTTGAATTCGAAATTGAGATCTTTTTGTTTTATTTATAAATTATTATGGAGAAATTATAGTAAACTTCATAAGAATGATGTTTTTTCAGATTTTTTTCCTAAAGCAAAGTCAATCATTGTTCTTGGAGAGCAGAAACCAAAAATTCAATTTAATTCAGAGCCCTTAATTCAACCATTAGAAGAAAAATCTTTAGAATTACTTTCGCGAAAACTTATTTATGATTGTCCAGATGGAATGGATGATACATCGATAAATGAGATGGATTCTATGAAACCTAGTCATCTTTTTGTTTCTTCGGATCTTTTTAACCAAATAATAAGAAATATGAAATTTTCTTTTAATAGAAAACAGATTCAAAAATATGCAAAACTTAATGGACTTAAGAATGTTTCTCGTTGTAATCGTGACCAGTTATTAGAGGCAATTCTTAAGAAAATATGGGAATTAAAAATTTCAGATAATATTTCTTCTGATATTCTTATGGTTAAAGGTAGTATTAGAATTGGTTTATTTTAATTATTTTTATTTTTTTAGAAATTTATGTTGATAAAAGGGATTTATTTTTTATAACTAGATCAGGTATTTTAGGGGTTAAGTTTTCTAGGGATTCTAATGTCTTAAGATAAATATGTTTTGCAACAATGGGAACGTAACTATCAAGCTAAAATATATATCGATTTTGATAAATTATTTCTTCGAGTTGAAGCTTTAAAATCTAATATTGAAAAAATTGAGGAAATGATAGTTCAGATGGCTAAGGTAGTGTTTTTGTTAAAGAAAAATTTAAATTGATTTTAAGAGGATATAAAAATAGAAGATATAGATATTAGATATTTTTCTATGCCTGAATATTTTGATGATAGATATATTTCTGAAATATCTTTTTTATCTGGTGCATTCATTGAAAAAATTAATATAAATAAGGTAAATTATTTATATATTTCTTTTGTTAATGATTATTAGATTAGGATTAATGCATTAAGAAATGATCTAGAGTCTTTAGATAATGCGAAGATATTTATATCCATGTCTCTAATTTCTAATGATTGTAAAAATTATTCTCTTATTTATAATAATTCATCGAATAATAATTCGTTTTATTATTTTGGGGAAAAATTCAGTTTACCTTGGTTTTTAAGGAGACAAAAATGGGCTAGATGGAAAAATATAATTCATAGAAATAATTTTTTTTCTAAAGATGAAAATGTGAAAAATTTATTAGAAAATGAGTATTATATCGCGATAGAAAATGGTTTTCTGAAATCAAATTCTAATGTTACTTTGATGCTCTATGATATTCGCAAATTTCTTGATAATTATATGGTTTATTCAAATAATTTTTCTAAAGCAAAAGTACAATATGATATTATGTGCGTTTTATCTTGTATGCTATTATTTTTAATATTTTTTTAGTTTCGGATATGTTTTGCATCATTGTTCTTTGGAAAATATATATAAACAGTTTTCTGTTTTTCAATTAAAACAATATTTTGAAAAAAATATTAAGAATGGTGAAGTTCGAAGAATATTTTGCTCTAAGTTGAGAATTATTTTTTGTTTTGTATGGATTTAACATAAAATAGTATATCTCGTGCATTTTCATTTATTCATAAATTGAAATCTGGTTATGAGGATAGGTTTTTAGATAAATTTTATAAAAAAATTTTAAAATTGAAATTTGTACCATTGCCTTGGGTTCGTTCTGATTTAGATAATTCTTACATTGAAATTCATTTGGAATTGGATAACAAAGGTAATATTTTTAATACTACGGTAAAGCATATATCTTGCAAAAGTATTTTGGATGTTCTTCTTCCTGAATGGTTAATTGATTTGTTTTTTATTCGTAAGATTAATTCTTGTAGTGGAAGTGATTTACGTATTTCTCGAAAAACGTTTTGTTTTTTGGATCCGAATAACAAATTGTTGATGGAATATTTAAATACGATCCAGATTGATATAACAAGTAATAAACCAATAATATCTTCTACTTTGTCTGTTGAAATTCCTTCCGAATCTGGAGATATTCCCAAAGTAAAAGAGTATATTCTTATAAAAATGGAATATATAAATCAAATTGATTTAAAATTTAATAAATTTTTACTTCGTTTTTTGACTATAGAGGGAGATATGAAGATTAGAAGAGCCGAATTAAAATTACTTTCTTCAGAATTTAATATTATGGATTCAACGATAACGATATTAAATGACCAAGATTGGAAGGATTTTATAAATGATGCACTTATAATTTTAAATGAATTATCGCAATTATAATTTCGATTTAGAATTTTATTTATGTAACTTTAAAATTATTTGATATTAACTAGTTTGTTAAGATTATGTCTATTAATGAGTTTGAGCCATCTGTTTTTGGAACAAAAAAATAGTATATCTTTTCGTTTTATTATAGCGTATTTTTATGACTGATTGTTTAAGTTGGGATTATGTTTTTAAAAATGAGCGTAAAAATTTTGAAAGTTTTAAGGATTATGGGGAAATATGGTTTCCGCTTTTTATATGCATTTAGAGATCATATTTTTTATTATATTTTAGGTTCGGTGAAGATTTAGAAAATAAAATAATCGACTGGTTAAAGAATAATATATCTTCGCAACCTGATCTTAAAATTCTTGATATTGGTTGTGGAAATGGTCATTTTTTGTGTTCTTTGAGCAGTAAAGGTTATAGCTCCTGTACCCTTGTTGGAATAGACTATTCAGACGTTGCTATTCAATTATCAAAAACCATTGCTAATGAACGAGGAATAAAAAATATTACTTTTAAAACTTTAGATATTTTCGATTTTGAAGATTATTTTAATGAGAAATGGAATGTTATCTTCGATAAGGGTACTTTTGATTCTATATCACTTAATGATGAAATTATTGGAGATATTAGAGCATGTTTATTGTATCCTGCACGTATAAAGAAATTAATCAAAAAAGGTGGATTTTTTATAATAACAAGTTGTAATTGGACAAAAGAAGAATTGATCTTTAAATTTTCATCTGAAGGTTAATTTAAATATATAATGGTTTATAAAATTAATTAATTAGATTTTATATATCATTCGTCTATAGATGGTCCTACGTTTTCTTTTGGTGGGAGCTATGGTTCAAGTTTTTCTACAATTATTTTTACATTTTAATAAAATTAAATGTTATATATAAATTTATGAAATTTTAAGATTTAATTAGATTTTATAAGGAAATATTGGCACTTAATATGAATTGATAACATATTATTATTGACGTATTTTTTCTGAATTTTATATGCTCAATTTGTATTTTTGTGTATTATTGAAATTTATATTTTTAGTTATGTAGTTGTATTTATTATTCTTTTAATGTAATGTTAATAAGATCTTCATAATTTTATAAGATTGTTTGATGATAGTATTAAGTTTTGTAATAATAACAAATTTTTGAAAATCTATTGTAAATCATATGTTAAAATTTTTTAATGTTAAAAGAAATAAAAGAGCATAAATAATATTTCAAAAAAATTAACTAAGATAAAATGAGATATGTTTATGTTTATATCATATTTATATATTTATATTTTGAAAAAATATCTTAAGTTATTAATTATCTATTAGTTTGTCAGTGTTGTATTTTTGATAATATATCGAATTTAATATTTTTCAAGTACTCATATATAGGAATTTTCCATAAATTGTTTATTATTTCATTGAATAGTTGTTTATTTTGAATTTGAAACATATAGTTTAAAAATGTATGATTCTTTTGAATATAAATTGTAAATATTTTTATCAAAAATTACATATTTTAAAGCATAAAAAAATCACGTTTTTGAATATTTGTTTTAAATGTTTTTAATAATAATTTTTATTTTTAAGATTTATTTGTATGTGTATATATACTTTAATTTTAAGAGTTAATTTGGACTTAAGTTTCATCGTTAAGATTTCAAAGTCCTTAATTTGAAAAACAATCGTGAAGTTGAAAAAAATATTATTATTTTAAGAATATTTATTAGTGTACATCAATCTTAAAGGTATATTTATCTCTGTATTTGTTTTTTATAAATATTTTAGACTATTTAATGGGTTAAATTTAATTTTAATATTTATTGATACTTTTCTATTATTGTTTTTGCTACTAGACTCTAGATATCGAATATCAATTTTATTTTTTTTCTTGTTATTTCTTCTACTGTATTTTGAGTATTATTTAATCTCTTAATTTCAGTATATTAGTAAGAAATACTGGGCACGATATAACAATTTGTTTTCTATATTTACTTTATATTCGTTTTTCCTGGATTCTCTATTTAAATATTGCTTAGTTTCTAAAAAGAAACTTATGAGAGCACCTTTTTATATGTCTACTTGTGGGTAGTTTTATGATAAAATTATTATTTTTACGAGGTTTAGCATTTGAACAACATAATAGATCTATTCAAGAACATCCTCGATCTTCCATTTTTCAACGTCATCGCCGCATGCGGAATCGTAATGAAAGACCTAGTCAATGGTTTCAAGTAAATAGAAATGATGAATTATGGCATGGAGATACGGATGAAAATTCTATAAGTTTTGATAATAGTGCTGACCATTTCCCTATACGTTTATCTGCATTGCGTGCAATAGTGGTGGATAGTAATGGATTTAGTAATAATGGAATTAATACCTTTGATCATTATTATATGAGAAATGCATTACGATCACTTGATTATGATTATATTAGTTCAGCATTTGAACGTCATTCTGGTCGTCGCAGGAACTATTTTTCAGGAGGTGTTATTTCTTTTGATCGTGAAGGATCTTCGCATTATTTAGAAGAAGTATTGAATTTTTTGGAGAATACTCTTGTCTCTCCTTTGATAAGGGATCAATTGAATTTCCAAAATATTCCATCTGCTGATGATTGTACAAAAATTGAATATACAAGTTGGCTTAAATCAGGTTCTATTTTTCAAGGTGTTCAAATTCTCCCTGGTCAGCCTTCCATTTTTTTATCTGAATCATCCCACATTAGAGATGAAAGAAAAATTAAAGTTATAATTCAGGATATTAACTTTTCTAAAATGTCTGTTTCGGGGCAAATAGAAACGTTTAATGCATCTGATGTTGATTTTAATAGCAGTAGTATTATTATATGGTGGAATGGTGAAATAGTTGATTTCATTGGCTATTATAATTTGTTAGCAGTTAAAAGAGGTATTGCTTGGAAAACAGATGTTGCCTATTGGCGTAAATTGGAGCCATTTAAGGGGATGGATGATTATGAGTATGATATATTATTATTTCTTATTGTTATAATTTATTTTTTATTAGATTCTTTAATTTACTTTTTGCAAAAGATAAAATTACCGATATTTGTAGCAAGTATATATTTATGCGCTGGAAAGGTATGAGTTTTCAAATAATTTATCTATAAATAATTAAGAATAATATTAATGTTTTACTAGAATCTGAATTTATTGGATCTTCTATGCTTCAAAGTGATTTTTCAACATCTGGTTCATATTTTTGTTGTCTTCGGCGTAATGATGGTTTTATTGAAGGTATAAATTTGTATATTTTATTAATTTCGATTTATTTAATTTGTCGTATAGGATATTATTTTGATCCTTCTTTATCTAGTCAATATATAAGTTTATATCCTAAAATGAATGATGGTGTGTTTAAATTTAGATAAATAAATTTAGTTCCAATAAAAAATATGATGGCACGTTTTATTCTTATAATTATTTTTCTGAAAAAATATTAAAAATATGTAATAATAATGATATAGATGATAATATTGAACATTGTAGCTTTAAAAGAATGGTATTAAAATAAATTGTTTTCTAGAATATAATTATGAAGGCTAATATATATATATAATATTAAATCAGTTTCATAAATGTAGATTTTTCTAATAATCTTCATAAATAAGTAGTTATTTGGACCAGTTGTTATAAGAAATGATGTTTTTATTGTATATTTTAAAAAAAATTAATGATAAAAATTTAATCTAAATCTGAAAAAATTAGGTTAAAAAAATAAAAACAGTCATGATGTTTTTTGAATTAACATCGACGTTCAAAAATTCATTACAAAATAATATTTAGATATCTCTTTGAAAGAAATATATTAAAGAAAAAATGACAAAGGATAAAACTCATGTTAATGTTGTTGTCATTGGGCATGTTGATTCAGGCAAATCTACTACTACTGGGCATTTAATTTATAAGTGTGGTGGTATCGACAAGCGTACTATTGAAAAATTGTGAGTGAAATTGTAAATATATTTTAAATACATTAAGTGTTTTTATTAGTGAAAAGGAAGCAGCTGAACTTGGGAAGGGCTCTTTCAAGTATGCTTGGGTTCTTGATAAGTTGAAAGCAGAGCGAGAGCGTGGTATTACTATTGATATTGCTCTTTGGAAATTTGAAACCACTAAATATTATGTTACTGTTATTGATGCACCGGGGCATCGTGACTTCATTAAAAATATGATTACTGGTACTTCTCAGGCAGATTGTGCCATTCTTATTATTGCCAGTGGTACTGGCGAATTTGAGGCTGGTATTTCCAAAGATGGTCAGACTCGCGAACATGCCCTTCTTGCTTATACATTAGGCGTTAAACAACTTATTGTTGCTGTTAATAAAATGGACTGTACCAATTGGTCTGAAGAACGTTATAATGAAATCGTTAAGGAGACTTCTAGTTTTATTAAAAAAGTTGGTTATAATCCAGCATCTGTTCCCTTCGTTCCTATATCTGGATGGCATGGTGACAATATGGTAGAAAGTTCTTCCAATATGCCATGGTTTAAAGGATGGTCTAAAGAGACCAAAACTTGTTCCATCAAGGGGAAAACTTTAATTGATGCAATCGATGGTATAGAACCTCCTACTCGTCCTTCTGATAAACCTCTTCGTCTTCCTCTTCAGGATGTATATAAAATTGGTGGTATCGGAACAGTTCCTGTTGGTCGTGTCGAGACAGGAATTATAAAGCCAGGAATGGTCGTTACATTTGCTCCTTCTGGTTTAACTACTGAGGTAAAATCTGTCGAAATGCATCATGAGCAGCTCACAGAGGCTTTGCCCGGTGATAATGTTGGTTTTAATGTTAAGAATGTTTCTGTTAAGGAGATTCGTCGTGGGAATGTTGCTGGTGATTCTAAAAATGATCCGCCTAAGGGTTGTGAAACTTTTGTTTCTCAGGTCATCATTCTTAATCATCCTGGTCAAATTAGTGCTGGATATGCACCTGTTCTGGATTGTCATACTGCCCATATTGCATGCAGGTTTAATACTCTTTTGGAGAAAATTGATCGACGCAGCGGTAAGAAGATTGAGGACAATCCTAAATCTGTGAAGTCGGGCGATGCATGTATTGTTGATATGGTACCAAGCAAGCCTATGTGCGTTGAGTCTTTTACCGATTATCCTCCATTGGGTCGATTTGCTGTTCGCGATATGAGACAAACTGTTGCTGTGGGTGTTATTAAATCTGTTTGTAAGATTGAGAAGGTTGGTAAGATGACTAAAGCTGCTCAGAAAGCTTCAAAGAAATAAGGAAGCAGTATATTGAAGATATTGCTATTATATATTATATAGTGCAATTAAATAAATGTTTTTTGTTAGTTATAGATTTATTTTTACAATATTATTTCATTTCTATATTATTTATGTTATAAATTTAATAAATTTGTGTATTTGAAATTTTGTATAAACGTTATTATTTTTTTTTTTTACTTAATTGTGTATGTTTTATGTATGCTTCTAAACTTGCTCCATAAAATACTAACGCTACACCTATCCACTGACCAATTGTTAACTTATGATTAAACCAAATAAGACTTAATAATAGAGTTAGCATTTTTCTTGTTAGTGTGATAGTTATTAAAATTAAACTGCCATATTTTTCTAAAGTATGGAAAATAAACAATTGTCCAATTGCCCCAGAACAACCATAAATAAGAATATCAAAAATGATTGATGGATATTTTTTGATAAATTCATGTGTTGTTACCAATTCGTTTGTAAAACATAATAAGTATAATGTCGTACCTACTGTAGATATAATATTCATATATAACATCATCCATGGACCAGTGACATGTGGAAATGCTTTAAAAATTTGGTCCTGTGTTGAATTAGTATACCCATCCAAAAGAAGATTAATGCTAAGAAGAAAAAGACCCCATGTATCATTTGATAATTTTTTATTAGTTTTAGATGATAATCGTGAATCATATAAAGTAAAAATAGTAATTCCGGATGTTACTATGGCTACTATTAAATACTTATGATAAGTAAAATGTGTTTTGTAAAAGATGGTATGAATGGCCATAACGGGAAGTAGTTTGCAAGATTTTCCAAGTATAAGAGTAGGATAATTAATGTGTTTAAGAGATGTATAACCAAGTGGTGATGCTAAAGATGAACTCAATGCTACCAAAACAAGTTTTAAGAATAAAGATTTAGAAAGAGAAGGCAATTTTTTTCTTGATCGTTTTGTAATAAAATATGTAAATATGAAAGATACTATAATAGCAATAAATGATTGCATAATGCTTAATATTATTACTGAATTAAATATTTCTTTTCCATATGATCTAGTCGTTATACGTTCTTGTAAAATACTCCATAAAAGAAATGAAATATATATCTATATTATTAAGTTTTGAACTTAAAAAATATCAAAAAAACCCCTATAATACATATTAAGAGTCCCATTAATTATTTTTTTATATAAAAATATTAGTTTTAATAAATAAATTAATGCAAATTATTTTTATTCGTTTTTAATCGCAATGAATTAGATCTTAAAAATATGAATTAAAATTATGACTTTTATGATAATAACGAAAATTTGATATGATTTTCAGACTATTCGTATTTCTATTTTTTGTGTTAATATATATATTTACATAGTATATATTTTGAAGGCATTTTAAAAAAAAAAAATAGATTATAAATCTAGGTTCTTATAATTTTGTTTTATCAAATAAATAAGATTTAAATATATAGAAATTGATATCTTTTCAATAACATTAATATTTTATTAGATATTTTGATATAATTTTGTCTTTTCGTAATATGATTTTAATAAAAAATACGGTTAAATTTTCTATATTTTTTTAATTTTTTTATGTTAATATTATAAATGAATATTTAATGAAACAATTAAAATAACAATTATGACATTAACACAAACAATTGATTAAATAATTGAAAGAATTTTGTGAAAATGCAACTTTGATTAGTCTAAAGATAAGAAGCTTATAATGCTTTTTAATTGGACAATATATATTTCTCTTTAATTTAAATCTTTAATAGTAGATTATTTCTTAAATTGTTATCTAGAGATCTTGATGTCTCTAAGATATCTATACTTTTTTATTTATAATTGCTTTATGAGAATTATTTGATGATGACATCTCAATATTAGGACTAGTTTGTTTCTTACTACTAGAAGATTTTTTTTTACCATAAAGGAAATTGTTGAAATCATAAAGCTGATATATTAAAGACATATTGGGCCCAATCCAAGGAGATTTATCTTTAACATAAGAATAAGCAGAATCGATATTCAAGCCAAGGTATTTCATGACATAGGCAATTATTAAAGATGCTGATCGAGAAATTCCACACTTTATGTATGAGATTTATAATAATAATATATGTAAATTTACCTGACAATGAATTAAAACTTTTTTGTTTTCTTGGATAGATTTTTTAGTTATATAATCTATGAGAGGCGGTAAGTCGATAGATAGTGTACTAGCATTATGATCCCATAATACATGAAGATATTCTATGTTATTAATTATAACAGGTGGAAGAATTGAACTTTCTATAGGTAATGGATTTTTTTGAAAAATTCTTCTTTCACTTGATATATTTTCTGTTTCTTTAGGGTAATTTCCATCTAGAGATGTTTGAGATAAAAATGGGTTTTTTACTTCTTTTGCGACATTGATTACAACATTAAATTTTTTTGCAATATGAGTTTCTGGTTCCGCAAAAAGCCAAAGATTTGGTTCAATTATACATACTGGCTTGTTTTCATAAGTCTTGGAACCTTTTTTATAATTACAATCGTTTTCAAATAATATTTGAGTATTTTGAGGATAAATTCTATTGGCAAAGATTATATTTAACAATGTATGATTGTTTGTTGATGTAAACCCCTTGTTTTCGTAGCTATTTATATTAGAAATATGGTTAGAAATATGTAAATATAACTTTTGTTCAGTTGAATATGATTTTGATAATGGTGAAATAATAGTAGAAATTTCTTTAACACATTGATTTGCCTGATCAACATTCTTTAAAGAAAGGTTTTTTGTGTTGCGAATTTTTTTTGAAGAGATAGGTTGTTTGAGAAAATGAGTTTTGTCTTTGAAATTTAAAGAATTCGATGATTCCTGAGCTTCCTGTTGAAATAATTGATTCTTCATCTTTGAAAGTTTGATTTAAATGATATTTAGCTTTATTCTTAGGATTTACGAATATCTTATGAAAGCTATATTTGAAATGATAAAATTTTTTGCATATTATGAAACAACAATGTTGTTAAATTTTTTTAGTATTTGAAAAATTGGTATTTTATGAAAAATATGTGACTTAACTAAAAATATTTGAAAAATAATAGTAATCTTTCCGTGAAATATGTTTATATTCTCGCAATTTGTGGATAATTTATTTAGCTTTGAATCTAGAAAAAAATAATTTTTAAAGGCTAATATATAAAAAACATATAATAGTCACTTATTAGATAAAAAATAAATATTACTTCTTCTGAGGCTTAAAATTATATAGTAAAAAAATATTCAATTTTTTTTTTTGTTTTATTTGAAACGCGATGTTCCTGGATAAATGTATTTTTATACGGATTATTTTAATTTAGTTTTAATAGATGTATTATTTATTTCAAAAAGATGATTTAGCTTATGAATGTTTTATGTATCTTTATAAAAGTGTATGATTATGTAGAATTATTATAAATCCTTTATTAGTCTTTATAATACGTTTATTTTATATATACCTTAAGAAATGGAAAAATGATTTTATTTAGAAAATTGGTAACTTTTTAGAATGATACATATAATAATATTTAATTAATTGTTTTTTTTGAATGAGCTGAAAAAAATGTCTTTATATTAAATTAACACGTCTTATGAGTGACATAATATTTAACAATTATTTTTATTATTTCTATATGTATAATAAAGTATTATTATTTTAAGATTTTAGATATTTTTATGAAAAATATGTAGATATATTATTTTGATGTAGATTTTATCAATATTTAGAATTATTTATAAAATTTGATCCGAAATTGTTTCTGGAGTACTTATATTTGCAAAATTAATACTCTCTCCATCAGCAAACGGTGTTTTAAAATTAGTTGTATTAAATATTTTTGGCTTAGAATGAATAGAATAAATATTGTCTTTGTATTTGTCGTTATCATAGTGATATTTTAAATATGAATTGAAATTTGAAAATGAACAGGAACCTAATAAACTTTTGTCATTTTCTATGGTTTTAGATGTTTGAAAAGGTTTTGTATTTTTTTGATATTGTTTTGTAAAAAAGCTAGATCTTTGATTTAATGGTCTAATATTATGTTCACTGTTTGATCTTTTTAACAAACGATCTAACTGTTTTTTTTTTTCTGATGAATAATTAAATTCTATGGTGTCTTGATGATAGTCGTAAATTGCTAATGATAATTCTGTTAAACTTCTTATTATATTTTCAATTTTTTCTTCTGTTTTTTCATTTTTTATATTTTTAAATGATAATATTTCGTTAATGATTTGTTCTAATGGTATCCATAATTCTTTAGATACACCATTTGATTTCATTTTTTCTAATGATGCATAGAGTATACGATAAGGTGCTTCGACTTTTATTTCATTTAAAGTTGAATTATTAAACAATATATTTTCATCTAAACTCGATGTTTCAAAGTCGTTGAATTTAGATAACTTCCTCCATTTATTTGCAATTTCAAGTTTTTTAACTCGAATTTTTAATTCTGAAAGTTCATCCCATAATGTAGGTACCCGTATATTTTCCAAAGTCTTATTTTTATATGAATATAAAAGACTATTCTTTTGTGAACATGATGGTGATGATTGTAATTCAATAGAATGGGGAATAATACAATCATTTTCTGAATTCGATTTATTAAACGATGCTTTACTTTCATGTAAATCAGTGGTGTTGTAAAGCATATCTTCAGACATGTTAATATGTCCATTGAATTTTGAAAAATAATTGTCGTTATTAATAAATTGTTTTTTAATGGGTAATTGAGGTATTTGATTACTTTCTTTTTTTAACAAATCGTGTATATCATTTTCTAGAGATTTGTTTGCTGCTTTCCATAATATGTCTGCATTGAATAGAGATGACATAAATAACTGATCTTTTTTTACGGAGTTGGTGTCTTTTTTTTTAATATATGATTCTGATGGTTGATAATCTATATTTTTATTTGATTTTGAATTTGATAAAGAAAACGTTGATAACTAAAAATCTATATATTAGTTTAAAAAATATTAAATTTAAGCTTACGTTTTGTTTTTTTGATAATTCCAAAATTTTTGAGCTTGTAAAATTTAAAAATGAGTCGTCATCTAGTGCGGGGTTTTCCCCCCTTTGAAGATTTAAATACTCTGTATGTGTTTCCATGTGTCTTGTTATATTAATTTTAAAAAGAGCTATCAGTTTCTTTACAATTTTTTTAATATTGAATATATTCTCTATTTGTACAAAATTAAATCTTATAAAAATTTAGTTATAAATATATATATATATATATATATAATTAAAATTGATGAATTCTTTTTTCATGTTTCCATATGGGATTTAGTACTGTTTAATAAAAAGATGTTATATAATTTTAAAAATGAATAACGGATGGCTTCATTTTGGAACGATACATGTAATATGAGGCATATTTTGATTATAAAGTGTTAATATGACTTTTAGAGATATATCAATCCTGGTCTAATGTCTATTAATTTAATTGTTTCTCGAATAAACTCTCTTTGTAAAGAACTTGGGTTAAATGATAAACAATATGAAATTGATGAACATGATATTTTGCATGTATGTTTTTTATTTCATTTTTTCTTTAGGTTATTAACTTTTATTATTTTTTTATAGTTAGACATAGTGGATGAAGTTTATATAAAAATTTTGAAAGAATCTGTTACAAAAATACTTGGTTTATACTAATGTTCCCTTTATCTTTAATTTAATAATCTAGCTTTATCTTCCGCAACTATAACTAATTTTGAAAATTTTACAGATGTTTTTCATGATTTATTAAAATATTTTAAGAAAGTAGAGAGTCATTCCTTCGATTCTTCCATTTCTTTTTATAATTTTGTTGCTTGTTCTATTATTCGTCATTATTCTGATAATGTGATATCAAAAATTTCTTTATTTTCTGGTACTGAATTTCAAAAAAAGCGTTTAGCTAATCATATTCATAACTGTAAGGTTAACATCATTTATATATTATCTTAAGATGTGTGTAGTATTGCTTTGTGTATATGAGGTATTAAATGGGATGATTAGAGTAATTTTAGAAATGGATAAAGTGTTCGATAAATGCCATTTAAATAATATTGATAATTTGAATAATTGTATAATAAACATTTGTAAGTTGGTATCTCAAATTATTTTGATCTTATTTCAGGTTAGTTTAATTTTATTTGACATAGTAATTTAAGTTTATTAGACATATTTTTCCCCTGAAAATTCTGATATTTCAAATACTTTTCTTGATTTTAAGAATGATTCTATTACATATATAAAATGTATTAAATTAATGTTTTTTCTTTATGATAATAGCTTTTTAAAAAATAATATTAGAAATATTGTTAAGAAAGCTATGCTAAGATGTTGTAGGATAAAATATTTTATGTTTCTTTCTATTTTAATATTATAGTTGACTTTAAAGGTTTCGATATTTTTTTGCAAATTCTATTTAAGGCAAAGGATAGTTCGGATTATGATGACATAGTTAAGGCTATCCAGAAGATTTATGACGACATTTTTAAAATAATATTTGGACGATCTGTCTCTATTTTTAAGGATCAAAAATGTTTAATTTGCATTTGTTTTATTAATTATATTATTATTATTCTAATATGTATTTAGTTGTTGTCTTGGGACTTTTAGAATATATTGAACTTGAAAAATCATGTTGGACTCAAATTCAATATAATTTATGGCTTCCTCCACTTTTCATTTCTTCATGGCTTGTTCCTAATGAACATAATGATTGGTTAGTATTTTTTTGTGTTCATTATTATTTAATAGTTATCTAGTGAAATTATAAAATATTGTTATAAATTGAATAATCAAATATCTAGGGAAATAATTGATAATATTCAATTTAAAATTATAAGTTCTAGTCCTGAACTTTCTTTTCAAATGTCGATGTCGTTTATATTTTCTTTTCAATTGGATGAAGTTTCATGTAATTTTTAGTAAAAAAAAAACATTTTTTGAATATTAATTGGGATAGCCGATCAAAATTTTATAATAAAACGCATTATAATGCTTTTAGATAATGTAAGACGAACTGAAATTGTAGAACAAATGAACTTGTTGATGGTATCAAAATATCAATGTTTACATTTTTTTACCTGGTTATGGGAAAGTTCTTTAAAATGTCCTAGTAATTATATACTAGCATTTTCTGATGATTTAGTTGAGTTAAATAATTTTTTTTATAATATTGAATGATTTTTAGACTTTATTATGGCTTTTACGGCGTAATTTTTTACTTAAGTATAATAGTTCTATAGTTTCCGAATTTGAGCATTTAGTTATTTTCGTTTTAACTGGTGGAAAGATTGATAGTGATCAAAAATCACAGGCATATGAAAGAGGTTGTTGTAAGGATGAACTAGATAGATCTATAATAATATTAAAAGTAATAATGTTAATCTTTTTTTTTAGAAATAACTATTTTTTAGAGACAGTTAAATTTTGAAAGTTGGTCATTATATTTAACAGCTCAAGATGTTAAGTCAATGTTTATTATAGTTTTGACTGAATTGCTTCGATTATTTAAAGAATTATGTTCTCTTTCTATATTTGTTCCTATTCAAGAAAAAAATATTATTGAATTTGTGCTATTTATTTTCTTGGATCATGATAAGCAATGGATTGAATTTCAATGTAAGTAATACTTATATGATAGTTGCAATTGAATTATTAGGTTGGAATAATCTCATATATTTTTTACATTCTGTTTCGAAGAAAATTCTTATGGATGTTTTTACTAATGAGACAATAACTCTTAATTTTAATGATAATTGTATTGTTAAAAAAAATATTTACTATAATAGTATGGATAATACTTCTTTCAGTAATTTATTTGAAACTAAGACTTTAAAATTATTTTCTAGGATAATGCATTGTAAGTTTAACCTTTTTTTTTTTTTTTTTAAAAAAAAGTAGTAATATCTAGTTTGATACGGTATGCGGTCTTAGGTTTTGCTTTATAGTTTAATCAATTCTAGTGAATTTGAGGCTTTAGGTACTTCGATAGCTTCAGGAGAATATGAATCTATAATTTTAAATGACTTAAGAAAAATTATAGGAATAAATCAATTTTTGATTATTATTCTTATTTATTTGCCTCCTGATCATCTAGTTAATCAATATGCATGTTCGCAATATGAATTTATTTCTTTACTTAGTTCTAGTATTATAGATGTTAAATATATTTCATGGTTTCAAACTACTGGAAAATTTTTAGATCATTTATTAACTATTTTTGTTTCAACAAATCTTCAGCTTTTTGCTGTTTTATCGAGGCAAGGAATTGATAATATTGATATGCCAAATAATTTAAAATTTTCACATTTTATTGAAATTATGATTTATAGTTCTTGTAGATTGGATGTTATAGCTGGTATGATTTTTTAAATATGTTTTTTTATTTAAATTTTCTAGGTGTTATTTTAGATTTAATAAAAATATATAAAAATAAATGGACAACTGATAGTACTGATATAATATGTTTAGCTATGACTGTTATTAGGTCTATTAGATTTTTTGTAACTTAATGGTTTGGGGTATAATAAGTATATGACTGAAAATTATAGGATAAATGCGAAACGTTCTTAATTAATAAGATTAATGATACAATACTTCTTTTTAAGCAAACTAATGACTCTAAAATTTGTATTATTTATATTTGTTATATTACGACTTATATGTTTTAGGGGAATACGTTTCTAGTGATATACAAAATATGGAATTTTTATTTTACGTTTTAAAAGAAATTTTACATGGTTATCTTTGTGTGGAATGTTTTGCTGGTATTTCATCTGAAAATCTTTCTAATGATAAAAAATATCCATGTAAAAAATGCATTTTAATTCCTAATGGTTTACAACTTGAATTTTTACATTTGGCTAAACTAGTAATTGTATTAGTATATGGTTATTTATGTTTATTATAACTAGTGTATACCTCAAAATGCTGCTTGGATAGTAGAATTGAAAACACATTTGCTAATTGCTTATCTTCAAAAAATTTATGATATTACTTTTGAATCAAAAATTGAAGGCTATGAAGTTTTGTATGAAGTCTTGAAAAAAGTAAACATAAAAATGTAAAAATATGGTTTAATTTTCATTAGATAATACCAGCACTTGAAATAAAAAAACCTGTTATATGTGACGATGTTAAATGTGATTCTCAAAATGAAATCGAATCTAGTGAATTATTTAAGCTGATAGAGTATATAGTGTTTTTTTTTAAAAAAATATTCATAACTTTTTAGATTAGATCATAAGGAACAGATTTTAGCTATTATAGTTTTATGAATAAGTTGGTTTAAAAAATGATTCATATGAATAAATAAAATTTGAAAGTTTATGTATGCTTTTATATTATATTTATAAATGTAAATGCAAATTATAAAAATGATTAAGAATATATATAATATTAGAATAATATTATGGTTTTATTGATATTTATCATAAATTTTTTATATAAAAATATTTCAGTATATAATATTCGCAATTGATATTTTGTAATGTCATTCATTTTGAATATAAGAAATATAGTATGAAAGTTTAAAGATTAGACTGTAAAAAATATATATTAATTTTTAAGAAGTGCATAAATAACCAAAATCTCAATTTGAAGAATAATGTTTAGTTTATATTAGATAATTACAACATATTTATACATAATAATTTAAATTTATCTATTTGAACTATAATTTATGTTTATACCACATATTTATATAATACATTTTTTATAAAAAAAAATATGAATATACATATCATAACATCATTTTTTAACATTAATTTAATTAGTTTTTAAAAGTATTGTAATATAAAATATTAAATTGTTCAAATAAATATATTAAAAAATCATTATTTTCTATTAAATTTATATATAATATAATATTTTCTTATATTTTAAATCTATATAATTATAAAAGAAAAAATAACTATTAAAACATTTTTTTATATATAAAAGTGTATGAAATGATATATTATTTTTGAATTCATTCAAATAAACATATTTTATTTCATCGAGTTTTTGGAAATACGTTTAACTTTAATTATATTATCAAAATGACTACTATTGAAAAGGTTATTTATACTATTTAATGTGATTCTACATATTCAAATTTTTATTAGATTAAAGAAATAGAAGACGAGATGGCTCGCACTCAGTAAGTTATATTATTATTTACATATTTTTTTAAATATACTAGAAAGAACAAGGCGTAAAAATTTACACTATAAACATATTAATAAAATTAATTACCATTTAGCACTGCTAAACACCTTGGCCTTTTAAAAGTATTTCATTTTTTTTTTATTATATTATTTATAACATAATAAAGGCTAAATTAGCAAAATTAAAACGTGAACTTATAACTCCTAGTGGAAACAGTGGAGGGCCAGGAAGTCGTACTATATTTTATATATTTAATGTTCTTATATTTAAGCAGTTGGATTTGATGTTTCAAGAACAGGTGTTGCATCAATAGGATTTATTGGTAAAAGTCAACTATTATTTAAATCATTCATTCTATAACATTTTAAGGATTTCCTTCTGCTGGAAAAAGTACATTAATGTCTAAACTTACTGGAACATATAGCGAAGCAGCTGCATATGAGTGTATTTTATATTTTAAATGAATAATATTATATTTATATAAATAGTTACTACTTTAACTACTGTTCCAGGTATACTTCAATATAAAGGAGCCAAAATTCAGGTAAAAATAACTAGTATTACTGTATCGAATATTTAATAATTATGTTAAGATTCTAGATTTACCTGGTATAATTCAAGGGGTAATTATTAAAAATATCAAAATTACACACTATAATGAAACAAGGCGAAAGAAGGAAAAGGTCGAGGTCGACAAGTAATTGCCGTTGCAAGAACCTGTAGTCTTATTTATATAATTCTTGATATTCTTAAACCCCTTACTGATAAAAAAATCATTGAAGATGAACTTGAAGGTTTTGGAATTAGATTAAATAAAAAACCTCCTATGATTACACTTAAAAAAAAAGAAAAAGGAGGAATTACAATATCTAATACAGTTACATTAACAAATATGGATTATGATGAAATTAAAGCGATTATGGGGGAATATCGTATCAATAATGCAGATTTAACTTTTAGATGTGATGCTACAGTATGCATGCAATTATATATATATATTTAATTATTTTATTAGGCAGATGACCTTATAGATGTTATCGAGGGAAATAGGATGTACATTCCTGCTATATATGCTCTTAATAAGATTGATCAAATTTCCATTGAAGAACTTGATTTACTCTATAAAATCCCACATGCGGTACCTATTTCTGCACAACACGTAAATATTATTACTTTAATATTAGATTTATCTAAGTTATAATAGGGATGGAATTTTGATGAATTACTTGTAATAATTATTCTAAAAAAAATAATATTAACAATATTAGGAAAAAATGTACCATAACCATTTTTTATTCAACTACTTAGTTTTAAAACAGGTGGGAACATCTTGATTTAATAAGAGTATATACAAAACCTAAAGGATTGCCACCTGATTATTCAGATCCAATAGTTTTAAAAAAAAATGCATGTTCAGTTGAAGATTTTGTATTTTTTCCAAAGTAATAAGACAAATTACTAACCTATAAAGTGCAACGCTATCCATAAATCCATATTCAAACAATTCAAACAGTAATAATTTTCATCATAAATACATATTTGATATTTTATAGTGCATACGTATGGGGTAACTCTGTAAAACATAATCATCAAAGAGTTGGCGCCAGTCATATATTACTAGACGAGGATGTGTGTACTATTATTAAAAAATAATGCTAATAAATTATTTTATATTTTATTTTTAAACATATTTTCTTTTAAGCTGAAAAAACATATATCATTAGTAATCAATTATAATCCATTATTAATGCATTTTACCAATATTAATAAATTTAAACAAAATATTTAAAGTTGGTAAAATAATTTTAAAAATTATAAAATATAGATAACATTATAGATTCATTGATAAAAACTGGATAATATAGTTTAAAAATAAATTTTACGAAAATTAATCTTTTCATAAATTACCTAACATTAACATTTATGATATGCATATATAATATTTTTAACTAAAGTTTTAAAATATAACATTTTACAATATTATAAAATTTGAATTTACATTACTACAAATATCATAATTTATCCATAATAGTTTGTAAAATAAAAATTACAATAAATAATATTTCAATATAAATAATTCACGAAACCTATATGACTAGGATTATATATATCATTATCACTATTTCAAATATTTGCTATCAACTTATATAACTTAGGCTCATTTATCAATTTTATAAAATTTTAATATGTATTACTAATTACATAATTCAATGTAAAAAATAAATTTATGTAATATTGGATATTTCATATACTATACTACCCAATATAAGATCAAACATATAAAATATGAAATGTTTATTAGCAACTTTTGAATCAAACAAGCTACAAATTTGCTTAATTTTAGTTTTAATAATTTCATCATTAAAACGAAAATAATGACTGTTAAATAACACTATTAAATTTAGATATTTCCACAAATCAAGAAAAAAAACCTGTTATAACAGTATATATCTCTGTTTCCAAATACTCTTTAAATTTATAATCATCAAATTTACAGTGTTGAATTTTAGAAACTTCAACCGAAGTATTAGACCAAATTGCAATCCTTAATGCTCGAAAACAGCTAACTGCAAATTGTTCTGTAAATATATATTGACTCCAAAACCTCATAAATTGACTGAAACTTAGTATAATACACTTAATTATTGCACTTACATTAAGATCAAATCACCAAAAAACACAAAAATACAAGGAATTAGAAAAAAGCGGATCATAGTATATATATAAGGAGCCTCAGTCTTAAGTTCTAATACTTCAAAAACAAACTCAAAGCCAGCTAAGTCAAAAATATTTTGTATAAATTGAGGAGAATTTGTAATAGACATGAATATTTTTTTCCATAAAAATATCGTCAAATTATATAATTTCACAAGCATATACCAATTAAAACGTTTTTTTTTAATATCTTTATTAATATATGTTTTTTTTAAATCAACAATTAACTAAAAGAATTAAATTAAGAAATAAATATATAATTATACTTTTGCAATGATCTCAAACAAAATTGACGGCTCACTAAGTTTATCTATAATTCTTTTAAAAACGAAGTCAGAAAGAATTTCCCTTATTATAACTCTTTCACATTCTGATTTAAGATCATCAGGAGGTAAAAAAGATGCAATCAACGTATCGGCAATTAAACGCAAATACAAGCATTCATTTTCATAGGAATCTAAAGCAGGATGGTGTTGAAATTCATGAAATATTTCATCAAATGTCCTATGGGAAGTAATATCTGCCTGTAAAATCTTTTGTGTTCTGCGAATATCTATAATTTAAATTAGTTTAATATAAATACAAAAAATAACATTCCATTAATATGTTTAATAGCAATCATAGGTATATTATGAAGAAGAAGCAATTCATGTTTCATCTATATCATTTCTTAATAATAGTAAATATATTAATTTTACATAAACTACCATAAAAAATCTTTTTTCTAATTCTTTAACAACATGAGAGATTAAAAGTAGTGATTCCTCAATAAAACTTTTATCATGAGTTATTTGTTCATACCATATATTAATATGATCTTTGCAAATAATAGCAATAATAGAGTATAACTCAACGTCTACAAGTTCCGAACAAGTTAAAGTAGGAAGTTTATCTGAAAAATTATAATTCTTTGACAAAGACAAATACCGCCTTATTAAAAAACTACTTTCATAAAATCCCATAAAATAAAGCTATTTATCAAACATGAATAAATATCTCATATATAATTATGATGTAATTAAAAATATTCGAGAAATGTAATTCTCTAATTTTACCAAATAAATAAATAAATAACCATATCATACACGACATAGATTTAAATAAATTTTATAACATGTTTTTATGCATTTTTTCCTAAAAAAAAAAAAAACAGACATATCATGTTTCAGAATTCAATTATTAAATCTATTACAAATGATTACTGTTAAATTTATTTTTTAGAACGGATTTTCAAAATATTTAATATATTTAAAAATAATTAAATATAATTACCTTAAATCATATGCTATAAAGAAATTAAAGAAATATCAAATATTAAATATTTATGTTTATTTGAAATAAGTTTCATCAATTCAATTGTTAAATCTCAGAATTTAAAAAATCTACATATAATTTTCAAATTAATACTAACAAATTATAACATCATCTATAATACCAATATTTATACACATTTTTAATTTCATATCTAAAAATATAACAATTACAATATATTCTAAATTTACGGAATAAAGCAGCCTTTTTATTAATCAATATTGCCAAAATATAAATATTTAAATAAATGAAAATCAGAAAACTTTGATCATTAATCACGTAAAAATAATAGAAATAAACTATTTTTAATTTTCATAATTTTTACTAAAATCGCATACGCAAATTTATTTAGAACACATTAAATAATTAATTCAGTATAACTTTTGAAATATTCATAATTCTTATTTATTCAACATTAAATTATATGGATAAGTCGGCATCTAACACTCAAACTACCATCCATAATCTTCTCGATTTAGAAACACGTTTAGAATCTCTTATTCATAATCTTCATGATCTTGGCAAAATTATTTATGACATCGAAAATTCCAAAACAAATGAAATGATATTCAATAGAATGTTACTTCTTTTTAGTTTACAAATTATTTCTAAATTAATGATAGAAAAAATATAATTAATAATTATAAATCTCTTTATACAAATAAAGATTTCATTACAGAAATAATACCACGGGATGTTATTGAGTTGATTTTATTTCTTATAATTTTTATATGCCATTAATTTTCTATTAGTTATATAGAAGAAGGAAGAAATCCAGATGTGTACACTAGACAATTTTGCGAACTGGTTCAAAAGGATAATCAATATGTTAACGGGAAATCTATAGCTATAACTGTAGGCTTTTTGTTATAAATCAAAATCCATATTAACTATATAGGATTTTCGTAATATTTTAGCCCAAGATATCAAAAATAATTTCCCAAACATAGCATACGAAGTTGAAAAAATATTAAAAAATACAAATAAAAATTAATTATTTAACTTTTAAAAACATTTAAAAACTCAAACATTCTATAATTTCATAAACTACAATCTTCTAATTTTTCGAAACGATTTATTTAACAGTTTTATGCTGGAATAACAAAATAATATAACAATTAATTAAATGTCAGTTTTTTTAATCGCAAAGTATTTATTATTCTTCCTGCACAGTCTCAGGACGATCAGTACGCCGATTTGTGGGATCACTATTTGGATCACTATTACTTCTTCCTCGACTGTTTTTAGAACGCAACTGTTTTTGACTAAATTTTGCAGAAGAAATAGGTGATGGTTCATTACTGAATCCAAATGCAGTTGTAGAAATATCCATATTAGGAGCACGATACTCATGAGATAATGCTTGTCGTACATCATCACTATCTCTAGAGACAGCTTTTAGATGCTCGCAATGCCCATTATAATTAGAATATTTTTTTTTCGGATAAAATAATGATTTAGATCGTCTGGCATAATGGTGGTTATCATTTGCACTTGCTTCTCTAATTACAAAACGCGAAGAATCTTCATCATTAATCTTTTCTATATCAAGGGGTTTAAGTTTTCTTCGAAGAACAGCAGATAAGATGTCTTCACTGTCTTCGCTACTTCCACAATCAACACCATGACTTACTGAACCTGCATCTCTACAAGAACTTTTAAATGCTCGAGAAGAAATATTATCTACAGGTGCTTTTAAATCTTGATACTTTGCCATAGTGAGTGCTACATCTGTAGCATTGTGCGATACAATATCAAGGGATAACAGATTTGCAACCAAAATAGGAACCTGAACCACAACTTTCGATCTAAAATTATTTCAGTGTTATTATTGTAATCAATATCTTATTACGTAAAAGCAGTCCCCACAGAAATATTAATAAAGTATTTAACTGCCAAATGTCTTCCAGCATTTACGGTAAGTTGCGCAGAAGGAATTAATAACTGACAAATAACTGAGTCGTTAGTATCTGGCTTAACACCTTTCCAAGCTCTTGTATCTTCAGGGTCATTGGCATATAATATTGACGACGATAATATCTTTGTTTTAATATAATCTGGTACTCTTTCATGAGCAAGTGTTTGCTCTTTAGTGTTGGCAGGCGGACTGTTATATATAATAACTTGACGAAGCTTCATACATTATTATTCATTTTTTTAAACGTATTATATTTACTAATTCAAGTTTTATTTTCCTAACCTGAAGAAAATTAAAAATGTTTTACTTTAAGTATTTCATTACTTACAGTGCGTGTAGAATGGTTAGTTGTACAAACTTCTACAAATGCAAGTTGACCAGAAATCCAGACTGGTCTATGTAATTTTGCTTCGACTTTTAAAGAACCTTTTCCTCCACAAAATAAAGGTCCTTCTTCAATACATGTTATAGGATGCTCACTTGGTACAAGAGCACGATCCGGATGCAAAGCTGTAAATAGTAGCAAATTTTTGCATACTCTTGACAAAAAAATCTTATCTTTCAGTTTATAACGAAGTGTTCTTTATCAATCAGTACAGAAACCAAACAAAAATATTTTAATACGCAAAAATATAGTATTTTACTTGCCCCTCTTTACACTCAAATGTTCCAGGACCTACATTCAAAGGAAGATGTAAATCAAATGGTATAGATGTTCTGCATTTTTGTGAAGGCCAAAATCCATCTTCTGGACACTGCCCAATATCTGTATATACAAGCTGATTTAATGGAGAATCTTCAAATTCCATCATCTCTTTAGCAACACTAAACAATATATGCGACTTATTATTCCCTACGCCTTAATTATAAGTCTAAACTCAGTATTAAATACTACATCATACTTTCGACACCTAAACAATCAAGGGCAATACTACCTAGTTGTACTTTAGATGATTCAATTTCAATTTGTAAATTTCCACGAATAAACCCCCCTCCAACATGAACAGCTGCATTAAGAGACATATCTATTCCTACTTTTGGTCCTTTGAATCGAGAATTAGATAACAAATCTAAAGGAGGGCGTTCCCGCACAAATGTTCCACTATTAATAACCGGATATAATAATTCATAATTGTCTTGTAGAAGGAATCTGGATACATCATTATGGCTTAATTGTGATTGTATCTGTTTATTATGTTGAGGTATATAATTGTTTTGCAACTTATTTATATTATTCGTTAGATGGTTATCAATAGAACGCAAAGCTCGACGATTAGTTGACTCAAACATATGTTCATCAGATGATTGAGAATGTCCTTTACAATCATCATGCTCATTACATAATAAAATGTCATCATTGGAATAAGAATCCTGATAAATATGAGTGCAAAAAGAATCTTTTTTTTGAGATTTAGAACAAGGACCTATACTATATTTTGAAGACTTGAGAAGACATATAGGAGATTGAAAAAATATAATAAACTTACCGTAGCTTTAATTTCAGGTGCAGCCACAAACTCATCAGCCCTATGACTTTTATTATAATTAGAAAAAACCATATTAATAAACAGTGAAATATTAATGCAGTAATTATAAAAAAGGAAGAATAAATGGAAAATAAGAAATAAGAAAAAAATTATAAGTAAAATAATCTCACGCTTTCAATTTTAAATATACAAAGTCGAGCGTTTGATATGTTTTGAAAAACGATATCACGTGACATTTTTAAATATATTTAAATGCATAAAAATAATATAACATAAAAATTTTAATCATTTTTAAAATGAGACAATTCACTTAACATCAAAAGTTTCATAAATTACTTCTATTGTCTTTTTTATTACAAAAAGTAATCCTAGATAAAATAAATTTAATAATCTTATGAAAACATTAAACTATGAAATAACACAAATAAATACAAATAAATACAAATAAATACAAATAAACACAAATAAACACAAATAAACACAAATAAAAAATAAAAAGAAATTATCTACTTTATTTTAAATAATTTCATTAAACTATAATATAAAATATTATAGATAAAAACCATTGAAAAACTAAAATCACTAAATATTTTAAAAATATAATTAAAGAAAAAATGTTTATTCCCAATAATAATATCATAATATTTATATAAATTTCATGTAAGATGTTATCATACAATAAATCTCATTCTATTATATTCTTAAATAGCATTAAAAAATTCTATAAACTCTTTAATAATATATTAACTTAAATATTATATGTCTTTAAATGTATATTTAAAGTAATTTATACCATTTTATAATAAACTTTTATCTTAAATAAGATTTTAATAAAATTTTTAATTAATACTTTTTAAATTTTCTATAAAAGTTTACGTTAAGTTCGCCTTTGAAAATTTTGAAGCAAAGAAATATATTGCTGATTATGATTATATAAAATAAATTATTTTTATAAATAAATAATATATTTTAATTTTAAACTCATTTCATAACAAATAAATTTATTAATTAAATTAAAATTCAATGAAATATGCTAAGTAATTTCAAAAAAAAAAAATATTTAATCTAACTATCTTCTAGGAAACTTGAAAAAGACTTAATATCAGGTACATAATACAGGTTTTATTGTTTTATTAGTAATTTTTAGAATGGAGTGAGAAGTATGTTAATTATAAAAAAGGTATGTTAATATATTTTTTATAACTTATAACACATTATTAGCAAAAAAGCTTGTAACGAGGATTGCCAAAGAAAAAGATCTAGGAAAAGCGGATTATAAGCATTCACGTGAAAAACAATTTACAAATGATTTATTAGAAAATCAAAATTTAAATGCTTTTTTAAACAATAATATTAATTATGATAATTCAAATAATGATCCCTTAAAAAAAATAACCGATCCAACAGAATTATTTCTAAAAATAAATCCTGAAGTTAATATTATTAAGAGCGAAAAATCGAATGAAAATGAAGATTATTGCCAAGACTCTCTTTCACCAAAATTCTCTATTAATGCTTCCGATCTTACAAATGCATCATGTTTTTCAAATTCTCATGCTCAATATATAGCTAGTCACAAAAAAAACACTCTTGACGATATAAATTCAAAACTATATTCCGAATCGCTTAATAAAAACAATGAAATATCTCAGTTTTTTATATTTTTAAATAAAGAATTACAAAAAGTAGATAATTTTTATAAAGAAAAAGAAAAAAAAGCACAATTGCGCTTACAACAAATAAAAGAACAATTACGCGAAATGGATAATAGACATAAAAAAAAGGTAATTATTTATTTTTTTTCTATCAATTTATATCTTTTAGATGCATACTAATTCAAGAAAAAAGTATTCGTTTTTAAAATGGACAAATAGTTTTGTAATACCATTGTATAAAATTGTTACACTTTTTAAATTAAAAAAAAAAAATAGCATAGACTATCAAGAATACCATATTTCTGAAAGTATTAATTATAAAACCGCTAAAAAACGCCTCAAAATGGTAGTATTTATTTATGTATAATATTTATTTCTTAAATACTTAGGCTATTATTGATTTATATCATGAAGCAGAGCTTTTAAGAAGTTATCGTACAATGAATATAGAAGCCTTTAGAAAAGCTTTAAAAAAAATAACCAAAATTACAGGCATCAATTATTTAAAATTTTATATGCCTAAAATTACCCAAAGCCATTTTGGATCTAGCGAAATCAATGATGATCTAATAACAGAAGCAGAGGTATAAATGTTTTTTTTTTTTTATAAATTTTACTTTATTAAGGATGTTTTTGCATATTATTTCGAGAAAAATGACAGAAAGAATGCTATAAAAAAACTTCGGACTGAACAAAAAATAACAGTATAGATATTTTTTAAGTATTATTACTAACAACAAGAAGGATCATTCTAGCTCTTTGCTTCGTGTTGGTATATATCTTGGAGTTTCACTGCCTCTATTTATAGAAGGATTAGTATATTGTATTTTAAAAAAATCATAAATTTATTAATTAATTATGATATTTTTTAGCAAATAAAGCGTTAGTTAATGGTTCTTCCTTAACAGTGATATATCTTCTTGAAATATGGAGCAGTTTTTTTCTTATATTAATATTTTTATTGCTTTTTGGTCTTAATTGTTATATATGGACAAAATCAAAAATAAATTATGTCTTTATTTTTGAATTTGATACAAAACATAATTTAAACTGGAAACAGTATTTGGAGGTATATTGATATAAAGATTTTTATCTTAAGTTTTAAAAATTTAGATACCATCTTTTATTTTTCTATTATTTTCATTATTATTTTGGCTCACTTTTAGAGATTTATGGCAGCCTTTTATCAATTATTATCCATTTCTTTTTATTATAATAACAACTATAATATTATTAAACCCATTACCATATTTTTATAGAGAATCACGCAAATGGTTTGTTATTTCCAACGTAATATATATATATATGTTATTATACATTAATTTTATTTAGTTTCGTTTGCTTTTTTCCGGATTATGTTCTGTCGAATTTCGAGATTTTTTTCTGGGAGATCAATATAATAGTTTAGTATATGTTTTTAGAAATATAAAGGAAAATAACATTTATTTTTTTAATAATTATTGACTGAAAACAGATATTTTTTTGTTTTTATAGTTATCATTTTAAAAATCTAATTCAATGCGATATATCGCATTTTAAATTAATGGAATTTCTTCAAACAATTCCAGGGATCTTTCGTTTTTTACAATGTTTAAGAAGATATTATGATTCTAAACATGCATTTCCACATCTTATCAATGCCGGAAAATACGCTTGTGCAATTTTAACATATACTTTTTTATCTATTTGGAAAATAAATAGTTATTCAGAATGGAAAGTCATATATATTACATTTGCTTTAATAAATTCTATTTACACTAGTAATCTTGTTATATATTTATATGACATTAATTTTATAATATTCTAGGTTTTTGGGATTTATTTATAGATTTCTCATTAATGCAGTTATATGCAGAGTATCCACTTCTGAGGAATAATTTAATATTTAAGCATTATTGGGTAAATATTATTAATTGCAAATAATTTATCTTATTTTTCAGATTTATTATTTAGTAATAATTTTTGATCCAATATTAAGATTTTCATGGGTATTATATTTCATTTTTATTAAAAATATTCAATATTTATATCTTATTACATTTATTATCAATTTAATTGAAGTTTTTCGAAGATTCATATGGAATATATTTAGAGTAAGAAATTGTTTTATAATACTTAGTTTAATATTCTAAAGGTCGAAAATGAACATTCTACTAACGTTTTATATTTTAGAGTCAGTCGTAATATACCATTACCTTATACATTTTCTACTTTAGAAAACAAAGATCAAGAAATTGTTATGGAGAATGATACAGCATCAAAGAATAAATATTCAAAACGTCATTTTTTCAACATTGCGATTTCATCATTATTTCAACTAAAACATCGTGAAGATTTTACACATAGAAAACCTAATTACTCAAATAGCAAAAATAATCTTAATGAAATTAACAATAACAGGTCTATACTAACTTATAAGTGTAATGATTTATTTAATACTTTTAGAAATATTTTATACTTTTCTAAACTACTTAAAAAATAAAAGATATTCGTCCATAAAATTTATTATTAGATTTTTATGTAAATATATTTGATATGGTTGTAATCTGATTTTAAGTTTATAAGAACGTTACTATTATTTTTTTTTCATTACACATACATATAAATTTAATTCTTATTTAAATTTTTGCAAAAAAAATTAACTTAAAGATGATTATACCAAAATTATAGAGCTTTTAAAATAAAATAACATTTCTCCTTTATATAAAACCCTTTTAGGAAAATAATTTATATATTTACATATATACAAAATAAATTTAATCACATGTTTATTTAAAAAAAGTTCAATAATATATTTATAATTATTTAATCAAATTTCAATATAATTTATATTAAAAAATCAACTTGAAACAAAAAATTACTTCAAAGAATTTATATTTTTAATAAAACTATTATTTTAAAAAATTAATATACAAATATTATATCAAATTACAAAAATAGATAATTTTATTTTATGCTCAATAATTTTATCTATAAATCTAAAAATATAATTCTTAAATACAATTATCAAAAATATATAAAAAGTATTTTGTTTCAATGCTTTTTATAATTAAATTTTAATAAAATATATTAGTGATCTTAGTATACAATTAAGATAAACTTTCAGGATATAAAAAAACGAACATAATATATAATTACTCAAATCAAAAAAATATACAATATTATAAATTATACCAACTTTACGTAAAAACATAATTATAAAAGAAGCTAATATCAAATACACAAATACTATTAAAAGTATTATTTAGAGGATATCAACAATATTTTACAAACCTGTCTTAAACAATATTATATATATTTTTTTAAAATAACCAAATCACTGATTCTCACTGTGATTATCTCTACTACCTCCTACTTTTAAGCTACGAACGCGATTAAGCAATCCTTTACTAGCACATGATGATTCAGAATTATCAGAAGAAATTGTCTGAAAATTATTCTGCGGTATTGAGATGTTTTTTTTTTTAGTACTAAATGTAGTTTTTTCCACATCAATTTGGCCAGAAGTTTCAGATAAATACGAAGAATCCATAGAATAAGTAGATAAAAAATTAGAATGAGAATCTTTTTTTGAACCACGAATACGGTGAGCAAAACTACGTTTGCAATTCAAATCATTATCATGAGTACTACAATGCCCTTGAAAACCAGATAACTTGTTATCTTTCTCATTCTTTTCTTCATCTGATAATAATGCAACACGTCGTATAGAAGCTTGACTGGCATGAGTACCCTCCAAAAAAGTGGAAGTACCGAGACCAGATCTAGCAGAACCGTGGTGTAAATCTACTTTTTTAGTTAATTCAAAAATAAAACTTCTAAACAAACCGGAAGAACGATTTTTCCTAGAGTAAAAAGCACTGGGAGAAAATTCATTATACGCCTCAACATCTCGATTTCCAAAATATTTATCAATTGAAAACTTTGAATTCTCAGCGTCCATTTTTGAAAAAGACATAGACATGCTATCTTCATGAAAAGCAAGTACAGGATCTTTTTTGGAGCTTTTATTACGATAAGGATTACAAGCATCAAATGGCCCATCATGATGAAATGCTAAAAAATATATAAATCCAAAACAAAGAAACCATTAATAAATACCTCCTGAGCCATATACTGCAGTTACATCAAGTAAGTCAATACGATCTACATGTATACGTGATCGTCTTTCTTTACGAGGATGATCATTTGTTTTTTCTTTAGAATTTTCTTTCAAGATAGCCTTTTCTTGTTCTTTCTCTTTACTAAATGGAAAAAATTTATGGCTTCGATGAGTACCTTTATGAGAATCAAAAACATTACTTTCAAAATTACTTTGAGTACGCTCGTTACTAGGAATTATTGTTTTAACATCCTGCTTCGAATGATGAAACGGTTTACGTTCCCATTGAGAAGCCGTTCGTGACGTTGTATGTTGTGACTTTGGCTTCTATAGCTTTACTTAGCTTATTTTCATATTCATTTTTCAATTTAAAACATACGGCAATAACAGTTGTAGCCATATGAGATACATTTTTATATTCTGTACGATCCAAAAATGGGTTAAATCTATCTTCAGACGAACCTGTAATTGATGATGACGTAGAAATCAATCGAAAGGGATTATTTGAGGCAAATTCTAATTTTCTTTTTAAAAACACGTTATCTTATTCATAAAACCTACCTCGAGTACCCATATGTTCAATAACAATCAGACCGTTCATTTTATCGCCTAAATCATGCAACTTGAGCTAAACATTTTCATACCTAACCCTAACTATATGAACGTATACTTAATTACCTTTTTTATAAATATCTCTATTTGTAATCTACAATTTGCTATTAAGAATTTATGTAGTAAAAATGTAAATTAAACGCGTTTTTTTAATTTCTATATTATTAGAATTCATAAAAAACAACTATAAACAAATTGTTTTAAAATAAACTACTTTATTACATTATATAATCCTAAACCTAGCATTATTTAACATTAAAAACTAAATCTAAAATGAGAAGAATCCAAGAGCAATTATAGTTCATTATAAACTTGCAAGATTTTAAAAGAATATACAAGAAAAATATTAAACTAATTGAAAAATATCTTTGAATTACTAAATAAATACTCTAATTCTACGGATTATATATTATTACAGCATTAATTATAAGTTTCATAAGATAACATCTTAACTAATTGAAAACGCAAAAAATACATTTAGTCTAGAAATTGGACTTAAAGAGAAAAAAGAAGCATTAAAACAAGTTAAAAATTCAAAAAACTATGAATCCTTAAAACATCAAAATATAGCCTTTTAAAGAACTTGAAAGTTATCATTACAAATAATAACATTTATAGTTTTTAACTTCATTTAAAAACTTACTAACCTAATATAGAAAAGAATTGCATAAACTATACATTTAAAAATCAAATAAGCAATCAAAAGAGCATATATCCAGCAAAATCGTTATATTAAAAATTTTATAGATAAAAATGAGTCCTTATAACAAAAAATTAACAATAAAATGTAAATATTTTTTTCATTGAACTATTATTTAACTATTTTCAGTAGCACAAATAAGACTATTAATTAAGTTAAAAGAAATAAAGTTTATTTTCAGCAAAATTTAACTCAAGTTTCCTATAAAAATCATAGTACAATTCTTTAACAGAAATCAAATCTAGATAAGATGTTTGAAAAACATCCTATAAAACATACCAAAGAATCAATTAATATATATTTCTAGCGGCTAAACAATCTAAAAGCATTAACAATTCCAACTAAAAAGAACTTTTCAAAAATATTCCTAATATCTATTATTCAGATACTACAAAGATATCTTATAAGTCTCAAAAATTTTGAAAAGGATAAATTAAATTCGAAAAAAAAAGTGGTCACTCTTAACAAAATTATAAATAATAATTGTAAAAATAAATATAATAAACAATATCTTTATAGTCCTTTTGGACATAAAATTCATTATCTAGAATAAAAATGGATTTAACTACAGCTAACATGAGCTTTGCTCTAAATAAATTCCTGTCTTTATGGAAAAAATAATATTTATTATATAAATTTTTATTTTCTAATTAAAAATATTTATAGTAAAGTGCTTTTATATCTTTCGTATATAAGGGTTATTATTTAAAAGATATCTTTTTATTTTTTTATTATTTATTATTTTAAATTTTTTAATTAAAATATTTTAAAGCAGTATAAAATTTATATGATTTATTTTGAAATTATTTTTACTCTAATTTTCATTAAATTATCAAATTTACAGAAATCCAAACTATCGACCGAATAAAAAAATGTAACAAAAATTATTGAATTTTTATCATAAATATTCGTTCAATAATAGGCTCCAATTTTAAGGAAAAGAACCATAATTTTCAAAGTTTTATCAAAACCCACTTTAAGGATATCATAGAAAAATAAAATCTGATCAATGAGGTAGTATAATAGTTACATAACACTATACTAATATTTAAATAGAATTTATACATGTTATGTAGTTATATGCTTATTAATAATGAGAAACTCATATTTATCAGTTTTGCTCAGGACCAATTTATCCGGGCCATGGAGTTAATATAAAATATATATATATATAAATTAATTTTTTTATAGATTATGTTTGTAAGAAATGATGCCAAGGAATTTCGATTTTGTAGATCAAAATGTCATAAAAATTTTAAAATGAGACGTAATCCCAGAAAGGTTTAACATTTTTCAAATTTATCAAAAAAACTAATTTTTCTAGGTTGCTTGGACGAAAGGTTTTTTTCTATACATAATATCCTTATTTTATCTCTAACATTTCTCCAAAAGCATTCAGAAAGGCCAGAGGAAAAGAAATGGCTATTGTGAGTTGTCTTAAAATGCAGCATTGGATTATGCTTATCAAAATTAGGATACTACACTTACATTTGCTGCTCGTAGAAATATTCCTATTCGTTATAATAGAGATATAGTCGCCACCACTCTCAAGGCTATTAATCGTGTCTGCGAGATTCGTGCACGAAGAGAGCGCATATTTTATAAACATCGCATGGCAGGAAATAAAACAAAATTATTAGAAGATGCCAAAAAATTAATAAAAATGAATCCTCAACAGTTTCCTGAAAGTGAAGAGTTAATGAGAAATCCTCAAAAAAAATTAGAGGAAACATCTCAAAAAACAGAAGCAATAAAAATACCTTTATTATCTAAAAAGAAAAAATCAATTAGATTTCAAATTGACGATACAAATGTTGATTAAATTCTACAAGTTTATTTCTAAACATCATTTTATTATATATGTTATTAACCCCTTCATCTATTTTTATATAGCATTCTACGATTCTAATTAATCTTTGATAATTCAAATGTAAATATTTTTTTCTATTTAATCATCTTTATATTACATAATTCTATTTAATTATATTTTTAAGCATTTATATTTTAAAATTTTGTCTTTAAAAGTTAATCTACACTAATTATAAAAATAATCAAATAATTACAAAATATATTAAATTGATTTATATTAAAAAAGTGACTCGAGGGAGGTTCGAACTCCCGACTTCCAGTGTGTTAGACTGGCGCCATGACCAACTAGACCATCGAATCATTATTTATCTAGCAAAACATGATATTTAAAAGTATATCAATGCTTTAACAAATAAATGATTCAATCTTTATTTTACGAATTGAATTTAATTATCTGAAGTATATGCAAACTTTAACCTATATTATTAAACTTAATACGATTCTAAAAAACTAATTTACAATACAAATTTAAACTTAAAAATAAGTTAAAAGTAAATACAATTTTAAAATTATAAAAAAATCCAAGTCTCATTTAATAAAGCTCAAAAATAATAAATAGCAAATTTTAAAACTTCTTTTAAATTTTAAAATATATATAACAAATAAAAATATAATGTTTTTTATATACAATAATTTTTTATAGGACGTTTTCTTTTATATTAAATTTATTTTTACTTGATTCGACATTAACTTCGCTTGTGATTCATATATCTTTTTTAATCAGAATTTTCAGTTTTTTTATTCAAATTTTCGATACAAGAATCAGTAATCATACATGTAATTCTACTCTTTCCACAATTATATTCCCCTATTTGATGAAAAGAAAATTCCTGATATTCAGCCCACAATTTTATTGAACCATTTGATGATGCAGTTATAAGAATCAAAAAAGATACATTAACAGGTTGATACGTATAAGATGCAATAGCCTTGATTCTATTTAAATAAATAATAAATAAACTTTAATCTATCAGAAAATATTTACCTATTTTCATGCGCAACGAAACTTACAATTAGTTTTCCATTACTAGAATCATATATTTGTAAACACCCATTTTGAGAACCCAAAATCAGTACTTCATGGTTTCCTTTTGATATAGTATAATGCATAGAATTTAATCGAGTTAATGACGAAAAACGATATATAAGCGTTGCAGACTAAATAAATCAAAAAAAATATTAATTCAAAATAAAATTTCTAACCATATCATACACCATCACTTCTTTATTCAATAATACAGCATACTGAGTGCCCAATGTATTCCATTGAACATAAAATGCCTCATTTTTATTTAGATTATATTTTCCTGCTTTTTTTCCAGTCATCATATTCCATAATCGAATATTCTTATCTGATCCAACTGTAAGAGCAATCTTCCCACTTGGATGAATAGAAATAGAGTTTACACGGCCATGATGAGTTTTTACTGTACTAAGAGGCAACCAGTCTTTAGTACGAAAAAAAGCCATTGTACCGTCATCAGAAACAGATATAAGAAACTTAGGAGAAGCAAGTGAAGAAAATACAAGACCAGTAATTGTCCCTGATTGGTGATGAAGAGATCCAATATCTTTTTTTTTCCTTAAATCATATAATCTTTTTTCAATAAATTTTTTTTAAACAAAAAAAAATACTTAATTACTTCATCTACACCTCCACATACAAGATATCGTCCACCTTTAGCAATTGTATGAATACATCCCTCATTTGACTCAAACATCCAAACCGGATTAAAATGAGTATTTATCTTCATATCATCTTTCAAAGACAATATCACATCAATTCCGTAAAGAATACCCTCATAAGTACCAGAGATAATGCGAAAAGAGGGGACTAAATTCCTATATTTTTCAAAATCTTCATAAACTTGAACCATTTTTTTTTATAAAACGTCTACTGAAATAAACGATCCAAAAATCTTATATCACCCTTTTATCCAACTTTTTTAACAAAAAATAGTCACATGAAGATTATAAAAGAATGATCTGGGTTTTTTTTCTTTTATTAAAGACTAAAAACTATCTATATATTTCTATTAACCAAAAGTAAATGAAAACAAGACAGAAACATGTAACAGAAAGGCAATTCATAATGTTTTTTATAAACATTTAACCAAACAAGCTATAGAAAAATGAAAAGAAACGAAAATATTTTGGGAAAAGCATCTACATCTGTGTTAGAATCTTCATCCCAAAATAATGGATCAAACATATCAACTGAAGCAGCATCTAGACAAATGGAAAATAACTTATCAGCAAAAAATACTATAAGTGATGTATACCATAAAAATTTATCATTCTATTAGTGTAATTTATAATAAATTAGGAAGATCTGAATCTTATGGTTAAAAATTTTATCCGACTTGCACTTGCTCTTGAACATAACAGAATACCCATAAAAAAAGAAGATATTTCAAAAAAAGGTACATAAATATAAGTTAATTACTATTATTATAAATAGAAGTCCTTTTGCCGTCACATTCACGCTCTTTTACTATTGTATTTGAAAAAACACAAGAAAAACTCAGAGATGTTTTTGGTATGGAACTCGTGGAATTACCCTATAAAAATAATCGCGGACATATGTCTACATCACGTTTACGTAAAAATCAGAATTCTCAAATACATAATCCATTTTCTATGTCACATTTGAACAAAAGCTGGATATTATGTAGCATTTTAGATCCTAAATATTCAGACTTAATTTTTGATATTCCAACTATCAAAGAAGGTGTTTTTTCTGGAATGATTATGACAATATTAAGCATATTGATTATGAATGGCGGAGAAATTTCAAATGGTAGATATAAGTTTCATTAGAAAAATTCTATTTAAATTATTTAGAACTTCTTGCAAGATATTTATCACAATTACAAATGGATAACGATACATCTATAGGAAACCTTGATAAAACTTTAAAAGAAATGGTAAAAAAAGGATATTTAGAAAAAATAAAGGACAACATTACATCTTCAAACGAAGAAGAGAAAGGCTATATTTATTTATTAGGACCCAGAGGAAAAACAGAAATTGATCCAAAAAGCTTAACAGCTTTTATTAAAAAAGTATAATATTTTTATTTGAAATTGTTAATTAAAATTATAGATACAAGGGGATGCTGCTCCTCAGAATTTAAAAGAAATAGTAAAAAAATTATTTGATAAAAGTATATCCGGTGAATCTTAAAAAATTAGATACAAAATCTGCTAAAATCAGTAAAAAATATTTCATATTTAGAAGAGAAATAAAACATTCATGAACCAAAACAATATATGACAATAAAACAATATTAAATCATATATAAAAATATAATTAAAAAGAAAATATTAACATATGTACAATAGCTAAAACGCCTTTCACAAAAATTGGTCTTAAAAAGTATCATCATCTTCTATTTGGAGACTATCCATCTGTTTATTAATTTCGTCTCCATTTAAATCAGGGACTTCAAATCCCTCCTAATTACCGTTTATATTTAGACAATATATACATCAATAACTACCTCTATAGAATATAATATATTCTGTATCTGCTTTAAAAGACTTTCTTCATTTTGAGCGGCCGATGGATCTGCATCAATAGCAGTCTGAACAAGAATTTCTATATCTCGTAACTTATTAAAATAAAAATTCCTTTCCTTTTCTAATCCTGCTGCATTTTCCTGTAAAGTTTTTATCTGAGAATTCAAAAAAGCAATACTTGGATTCGAAGAAACACGTGTAGACATAGTACTAACCGTAGATACTTTTCGACTTGGCTGCTCATGTAAACTAGAAGACCCAGCAGAATATCCTGGAGAGCTAGCAGTTTTGCCCCCTCTTCTTCCTAAAGCATTATATTCCACACCACTAAAATGTTGATCCCAAAACTTTTTAACCCACTGAAGAAATTCCAAATTATCTTGAAATTTACATTTTATGAGTCTATCCACATAAACAACCTTATCAATCTTATGTTGTGTAAAAATGCTCTGAATCACTCTCCAATTCTGAAGATATTGGTATTCATTATTACAATTAAACTATAATTTGTCAATTCTTTTATAATTTTTACAGAATAAACAAACGTTTATTTTTCTAAAAGGAACACCACCTTTACATTAATATTTTCATAACAATTCATGCTTCTTACCATATATTGAATCAAACACATGTGCATAAACATACCCTTATCTTCATTAACTACTTATATAGACATACATAAAAAATCCCACCTTTCCCACATTCTTCTACTTTCGTAATATTCAAATTAGTTAACTGTTTTGGCTTATTAACTTATTTTCAAATATTTTTAAAATTACCTGGTTTAACCACGCAACCAATTCATGCCGTGACTCTGACATTTCAGCAACTAATCTAAGAGTCTCAAAATTCAACAAAAAAAATATATCTTATAATAATTATCAGATTTACTTGATCTTTTATTCAAATTTACCTTCTATCAGGTTGAAGAAAATGTTAAACCTTCGAACGATACGCATCCAAAATCAATAGTACATATAAAACGTACAACATATACAATGTACATATAACATATATATACAGTATAATTTATCAATAAGAAAAAAAATAAGTACTTCAATGAAAACAAATATTTCATAAGATAATGGATTTACATATACATACATAACCATGCATATTATATACATGTAACATTAGATTTTACGTCCTCTTAAAGATTATTTTTTATATATAATATATACATTAAGCTTTCAATTAATAGCAATAATAATATTATTTAATGTTCAATTAAATATTCCATATATAAATGGTAATTCGACGAATATATAATATATATTATCATATGCAACCAATCATTAAGATAGATACTTCTTTTAGCCGATCTATTTCTCATTCAACACCATTAAATAACATTAAAAATATGTATTAAAACCTTAAGGATATCAAAAAATAAACAAAACTAAAACATTCAAATATTTATCAATGTCAGGCACAGAAACACAAATAGAAAATAAAACTATATCAAAACCCAATCTACTTCATAGAAAAATATCATCTGATTCTGAAACATCTAGTATTTCTTTTAAGGCTTGTGGCATACATTCATGGCTGATTGAAACGTTGGAAAAAATTGCTATTACAAAACCAACAGCTATCCAAGCAGCATGTATTGCACCTATTTTGGAGGGTTTTAATATTAGTTATCATTTCTCTGTATAAACTAATAGAAACATAGGAAAAAACTGCATAGGAAATGCCAAGACAGGCTCAGGAAAAACTATGGCATTTGCATTGCCAATAGTTCAAAAATTATCTCGAGATCCATATGGTGTATTTGCTCTAATATTAACACCTACAAGGTTCTTTTAATTTATGAAAAAAAAAAATTAATTAAAAAAACTAGAGAATTAGCCCTACAAATTTCAGATCAATTAGCAATTCTAGGAACTTCTGTAGATTTAAAACAAGCTACAATTGTTGGTGGCATGGATATGATGACACAAGCACTAACTTTAGTAAAACGACCACATATTATTATTGCAACACCTGGGCGTCTTGCTGATCATATAAGAAGCAGCGGACAAGAAACCATAGATGCCTTTAAAAGAGTTCGTTTTTTGGTGCTAGATGAGGCGGACAGACTTTTGAGCCCGGGATTTTCTAAAGACATACAAAAATGTATAGAAATTTTGCCAGAACCAGAAGACCGTCAAACATTATTATTTACAGCAACTATTACTGATTCAATAAGAAATTTAAAAATTCAATCCTCAAGGCCAGGAAAAAAGCCATTATTTCTTTATAATATCACAGAATCACCGTATTATATTATTTTTTACAAAATAATTCTGATAAATATAGCATTGCAATTCCTTCATCTCTTATTCAAACATATATATTTATTCCTTCATATGTAAAAGAAGCATATCTTTATCGTATTTTCAACACACAAGAATACAAAGAAAAATCAATAATTATTTTTACAAATAGAACCAGAACAACTGAATTACTTTGTAGAATGTTTCGTATACTAGATTTTAAAGTTACAGCATTACATTCCGAAATGCCACAGAAAGAAAGAACTCAATCTCTTAGAAAATTCAAAGCAGAAGCAAGCAAAATTTTAATTGCTACAGACATCGTGAGTCGAGGTTTAGACATTCCATTCGTTGAACTTGTTATAAATTACGATGTTCCTAAAGACCCTGATGATTATATTCATAGAGTGGGAAGAACAGCCCGTGCTGGGAAATCGGGAGAAAGCATCACTTTTATTTCTCAAAGAGATATTTTACTAATTCAAGCAATTGAAAAACGTATTAATGCTAAAATGGAAAAAAACTCATATGTTAGCGATTTTAAAGTAACCCAGGAATTAGATACAATATCTGCTGCTAGAATAGAAGCAGAAATGAGTATGACTAATTTTGGTCAACTGAAAGAAAATAATAAGCGTAAGCTTGAAAATCTTAAAGAATAATATATTAAAAAACTTATTTTTTTTCAACATTTAATAACAATCGACTTTTCTAAAGATCTCTAAATGATATTTAATTCTATTTAAGGTAATTTTTATTTATGAATTTTATATTTTTTTAATAATGCAGGATATATAATAATTAGGAAAAACATAAAAAGGCTTTATAATTTATATTAAAATTAAACACTGATCAATTTAAAAATATGAAGAAAAACTTTATACAAAAAAATCTAATATGAAACCTAAAACGAAAAACCGGCAGGAAAACCATTAATCCAGTACATATTTAGCTAAAAATAACAAAAAGATAAAAAAACACTTTCAAATGTACATATATATTATGAACTTTTAATTTTGTAGGATCTTCGATTAAGAATAATATCGAATCTAATTTTAATCTCTGATCTTTTTATTTGAAATTCTATTGTATAAAATGTTCATTTTATACTTTCATGAAATTATAATATTTTCATAACAATTCAAACATAATATACTATAAGATATATCTAAGTTAATATATATTTAAATTATTCATATAATAATATTAAAATTACTAAATAAGATATTTACAAATCATTAATATATACAAAATTGTACGAAGTTATATTGAACTATCTTAACCCATTACACATCTATTAAAACATTTTAGTACATATTTTAAAATTTCAATACTTTAAATTTAAATATAAATATAAATTATTTATTAATAAATTTTTACAAGACAATTAATCGTTTTTTAAGAGTGCATAAAAATATTAGTCTCTATAATCCAATTGTTACAAAATAAAAACTTTTTTAATATTATTATTTCCATATAATAATCATATTTGCCATAAAACATAATAAAATATGCATCACTATATTAAAATCGCATCATTTTTTAAAGTACATCTTTAAGATTTATTTTTCCAGTACCTCTTTCTAATGGCAAAGATTGATTAGGTGATGGTTTCCATGCAATCTTTCTAAGTTACCAAATTACTATAACAAACGAAAACAAATTTACCATATAAATTATACGAAAAGTACAAGGAAGTGCACCATTTTCATTTCCATAAAATTCTCTATATATTGCTTCAGCAGCAAACAAAACATCTCGAGAAATAATATGAGGACGAGTTATTATAGCATTATTCTCACCCATTTTCTGCAAATCCTTCATAAGAGAAAATATATCTGGATAGTCAACAATAATATCTTCAACATCAATTGTAATTAATTTAAATCCAACTTTATTCAATAAACTACCAACATCTTGAATATCTTAAAAATTTAATAGATATAATTGTCTATTTTATGATATTACCTGCCATTGGGGATACTCTTGCACTAATACCACCTTTTCTTTCTTGTTCTGCGAGTTGAAGAGACGTCCTTAATTCAAATAAAGTATCTCCACCAAACATTGATCCCAAAAAAACACCATCCGGAACTAATATATATTTTATCTGTTTAAGAAGACCAGGAAGATCATTGATCCAATGCATATACAGATTAGTTATAACAATATCAATACTATTTTCAGAAAATGAAGGAATTTCATTATTTAGACAAACTTTCTCTACTATGAAATCGCGAATATTAGATAAATTATCATCATCAAAAATATCTTCTGAAACATCTGCCATAATTAAACGCTCTATTTTTCCCAAAAATTGATCATTATTTTTTTCATCAGAAAGACATGAAGCAATATGTCCTGCTCCAGATCCAAAATCAAAAATAACTTTAGTTTTTTTTTTAATAAACTAATACATTTTAGAATATTTTCATAATAAAAATATAATATTCTTACCATAAGTCTTTCTACTAAACGTTTCGCAACTTCTTCTTTAAGATAATTAGCCTTCTTGGCTTCAGTTTTATCTAAAGCAGCACGTAATCTCTGCTTCTTTTTAACATTTTGGTCAAAAATAAGAAACTTTTTAGAACTTTTCATAGTAAAGGGTACATAGTTTCTGAAACATATTTTAAGTCTACTGATTTGATTTAGTGATAATCTAAAATAATAATTTTTTTTATACAAATGAAAACAAGGACTAAGAAAGAGCATTGAATTTTTCTTAAAAACACTAAATCCAAACATCCTTTATCACATCTAAATTACGAATCCAAATATTTTAGGAAATTTTATTTTTACAATAACATCTTCCATCAAATCCCAAAAAAAGAGAATAAAATACATATAAAATTTATCCTATTTAAATAAAAACACAATATATTATAGTAACCCGTCACTATTTTTTCCATAAAATATATATTAGTTTTTTAAAAATCAAATATCAACGATATATTATAAAACGTTAAAAAATATGCAAATTTGTTCAATAAAAACGTTCATATCATAAAGCAGCATTTGAAAAACATTTTGAATGAATTGGTTTTTGTAAATGATAATCCATATTATTTTTACATGGCTACTTTTCCCTACGTTCATATTTACTGTCCATGCGCAGATTCACCAATTAATTTTAAGAAAGATGAACCAATTTCAGATTCTTTAGACACTCCAGAAGATGTAATTGACACAAGGGACCAAAGAATGTCATTTTCACTTCACCCTCTGCCAAATCTTTATTTTTGTGAAGAATGTTATTCAATAAGATGCCCCCGTTGTGTTCAAGAAGAAACTATCAGTCAATTTTGCCCAAATTGTCTTTTCGAGGTACCCAAATCAAGTTTTTATAGTAATGGGAATAGGAAAGGTTTAATGTGTTATTAAATTATCTAGTAATTTATGCAGATGTTTGAGAAATTGTTTTCAGTGTCCCATTTGCTTTGCATCACTATCACTTATAGGACTTGAAAGTTTAGAGAAAGAACATCCATATTCAGGTAAAGATCCTAGTTCCTATGCTTTGGAATGCCCATATTGCCAATGGACCTCAGCGGAAATTAATATAATCTTTGAAAAGCCCTCAGGGCTCAATGGTAAACAAGTTCTTTATTTTTTTTTTTATTTTCATATTAATCACATATATAGCTCAAATGAAAGATTTCTTGCCAGAAATTTTAAGAAAAAAACTTTTTTACAGTAAATTAAAAGCACATTATGAAGAAACATATGGAACTTTGAAATTACAAGCAAACAATCATTCGGGAATCTCAAAAATGATGTATATATATGAAAGAATTAAGAAAAAGTATTCTTTAGAAAATAAAAAAGAAGTGGATGTTTTTAATTTTTATGAAAATTCACGAGATTTGGAAGATGATCAAGAAATTATTAAAAAAATGTCAGAAATGGAAAATTTAAATGAAAGTAAATTTAAAAATTATATTTAAAAAAAAAACTAAAATTCAATAGTCGCTACAATTAAACAAAGACTAAACCAATTATATCATGTTATATTTAAAAAGTATAATTATATTGCACTTGTTATAAAAACTGACAATGACAGTGATCTTAAACCTATCCCATATTTATTAAGAGCAAAAAGATCGAAGCGTTGCCGTTCATGTAAAAGCATTCTAATTAGTCCAGAAAGTAAGCCTATGTCAGCAAAATTCCATGTTAAACTAATAGCTATGTAAATACTTATATAATTACCAATATATTTATTAATTTTTTCAGGAACTATATACCAACTATTTCACTAAAATGTTTCCCTGGACCAATTTCCAATTGTTCACCAGGAAAACTTTCTCCAAACGTGACAAATCTATTTCTTTTAACAGTAACAAATCCTCTTCATCAAAAAATAAGAGTTTTTTTGGCAACTCCTCAACGAACATCTGGGAAATATAGTCATAGTGTTACTATTTTATGTCCAGAATTTGAAGTAGGCGCTAATAGAAATACATCTGACAATAACTCTACAACTAAGTCTATACCAAAAGATACAACAAAAATGCCAATATCAGGCACTTTATGGGACCGTGGGAAAAATTGGACAACTGTTGTACTTGAGATTATCCCTTCAGAAGTTATTTCAAATAATATGGATTTTAATGATGATTTAGTTGAAATTTCAATTTTTGTAAAAGTAATTTATGATATTATTTTAGACAAGGAAGAATTCAAGCATGTAGAAACAAGTCTGAGTCAGAGAATAGTCTCTAAAGAAATAGGGTTCTGGGGAGTAATTGGCTTAGGTAAAATTTTATAATTGATCCAAACTTTTGAATAAGATTGAAACCACAAAATTACTATATGCATTTTACGGTAAAAAAATTATAAATATTTCAAGAAATTAATAGAAGCATTTTATATCTAACTCATAAATGTAATTGTTTCATTATAATATCTTACTATCTTTTCTAATAATGATCTTTAGGATATGTATACTATATATATATTAAACTTTTGTTTAAAAAGATATATAAGATTATCTAAAAGAAATGTTCAAATCAAAAAAATCAAAATTAAAGATACTTACTTTTATTTCTTTTTTTCAAAATTACTTTTTTATTTAATTTCATCCATAACTCTTGTAACTTTAGAAAATTACATTAAAATATATGTTTTTTGCTTAATTGCAAATATCAATTTTCGTTTTTAAAATCAATCGATTATTTATACCTGATAAAATTAGTAATTCATGAAAATCCTCTGCGTTGCAGAAAAGCCATCAATTGCAAGAGCAATCTCGGATATTCTCGGTGGAGGAAAAGTCCACATAGTATTTCTCTATTTTTTTTTCTTATTTAAATTTATATTATAGAGAGAGACAAAAGACATTTATAACAAAAACTATGATATTCGCTTTAAATTCAATTTCAATTGGGGGGACAGCTCTGTCACATTTACTTCTGTTAGAGGGCACTTAATAGAATGGGAATTTGAGGAAAAATTTAAAAAATGGAATTCATGTAATCCTTTAAATTTATTTGAAGCAAAAATTATTCCAACAGTCAATAAAGTATATATATTTAGATGAAAAAAAATCCACTAGATACCACAGGATATGAAAAATATTCATGATAATATTTTAAAAGAAAGTCGAAATGCACAAGGCCTTTATATTTGGACGGATTGTGACAGAGAAGGCGAATACATTGGAACAGAAGTTGTCAATATAGCACGAAAAGCAAATCCAAAAATAGAAGTAAAGCGTGCACATTTCAATAATTTAGAAAGAATGTATATTTTTAGATAGCTAAAACAAATTATTTTATTTTTTTTTAGGCATATCATAAAAGCAGCCCATCGACCCTTCGATATCGATCAAAGACAAGTCAATGCAGTCGCTGCACGTATAGAATTTGATTTAAAAACAGGATCAGCCTTCACACGGTTTCAAACTTTGTTATTACAAAGTTTTGAGCCTTTAGCAAAAGAAATAATTAGCTATGGTTTATTATTTAGAAATAAATAATATTTCTTGTTAATATACACAAGGATCTTGTCAATTTCCAACTCTTGGCTTTGTCGTTGATAGATGGAAACGAGTTGAAAATTTTGTTTCTGAAAAATTTTGGTCTATCAAAGTCATATGTTCTTATAATAATAATGAAGTGTTATTTAATTGGAAAAGAATAAGGCTTTTTGATAAGCTTTCAGCATTTTTAATATATGAGAATTGTCTTTTATTCGATAAAGCCAAAGTTGTAAGTGTAGTACGCAAGCCAAAGAGTAAATTGTATTTAAGTCGCTTCAAAAAAAAATTCTCATGTAAAAAGGAGACCATACCCACTTACTACTGTTGAACTTCAGAAAAGAGGGACAAAATATTTAGGAATATCTTCAAAAGATATAATGACGGTATTTTCTTTTTATATTTGTTTTTTCTAATTTCCGAAATAGATAGCAGAAACTCTTTATACAAAAGGTTTCATAAGTTATCCAAGAACAGAAACAGACCAGTTTAGCAATGATATAGATCTACGCAGCTTAATTGAAAAACAAGTGAATGATGAACAATGGGGTAACTATGCTCAAAGGTACCTTACAGAATATATGGACTAAGCTAATTAACAAAGTTTATTAAATGAAAAATTTTGTCAGCCTAGAAAAGGGAAAAATAATGATAAAGCACATGCCCCAATCCATCCTGTAACTTATGTAAAGAAAAATTCGTTAAAATCTGCAAATGAACACAAGGTTTACTCTTTTATCGTTAGGCATTTTCTCGCGTGCTGTTCTCAAGATGCAAAAGCAAAACAGACAGTAATTGTTTTACAATGGGGAGAGGAATTTTTTTCTACATCGGCTCTTATCGTTTTAGAGAATAATTACCTAGATGTTTATTTATATGAAAAGTGGAATTCCTCTGTTTCTTTACCAGATTTTAACCAAGGAGAAATGATAGAATTAGATTATACTGAAATGATAGAAGGGAAGACAGAATCACCAGGGCATTTGACGGAATCGGAATTAATCAACTTGATGAATATTAATGGAATTGGAACAGATTCTACTATAGCAGAACATATTCAGAAAATCCTTGATCGAAAATATGTATTTAAGCAATCTAAAAATAAAAATAAAAGTGAAAGAAGTCAAAATAACACAATTTATGAATTTATACCTAGTACATTAGGTATAGCATTAGTAGATGGTTACGATAGAATTGGTTTTGATCAAAGTTTAGCTAAGCCTTTTCTACGGAAAGAAGTATTTCATATAAAAAAATTTTCTACTTAAAATATTTACAAGTATAGATGGAATTAAAATTAAAAAATATATGTGACGGAAAATACTCAAAAGAAGAATTTCTCAAAGATAATATTAATCAATATAAAAACTTATTTATTAAAGCCAATCAGAAAGTCGATATTTTAAAAGAGGTAGTTAACATTCCTTTAATTTATTTACTAATAACAGTCTGTACGCAAATATTTAAATATTTAATTAATGTAAGGAAATTACAAAGACGAAATATATATTTTTATATAAAAAAAGTAATTTTATATGTAAAAAGGATATTATACTTTTTATAATATTGTAAAGTCATATATTGCAACATATTTTTATTTAATCTCAAACGTTTCTTTATATAAATCAAACTAATATGGTATTATATCTTTAAGATATTTCTAACTTAAAACTAGGTAGGAATTTATTTCTTAAAAATATCATAATTCTTAAATATAAATTCTATATTTTAGTATTTTGATACTCCGACTTATCTATCTTATCGGGGGTGGTTACTATAGCAACTAATGTTGATAACTTGCACGATAAGCTTTTAGAAAACAGATAACCACACAAATACTAAAATTAAAAAATAACCAACAATAAAAAAAATAGTATATAAATCACTATATTTTTTAAATAAAAAATTAAAGCACAGGAAAAATATTAAAAAAAGGTTCTAAAAATAGACTTTATGTTCATGGAGAAATATGATTCCTCAGAAAATTATCACAAGAAACTTTCAGAAATTCCATTAAATACAGTGTTTGATACAGAAAGTAAAGAAAATAATGAAATTTGTAAAGAAAAGTATATTTTTTATTTAAGAAATTAAATGTTTATTTTTATAGAACATTCGTTGCAAAAAATTCTTTAATGAATAATATGGATTTTTTTCAAAAATTTCAAGAAAAAAGTATACCATGGCTATGTTCTTCATGCTGTGAAACATTTCCATCTGTATTCATTGTAAATTAAGTTATATTTGTCTAAAATCCAATAGGATGAACCAATGTATAACAGTACAGAAAAACAAGAAGCTTATTATTGCAAAAACTGTAATCTTAATCTTTCATCAAAAAATAAAAAGTAATAATAGTCAATTTTTTATTTTTCTTTTAATTATTTAATAGTATATATTCTAATGAAATAAGTAATAATAATAGTACTTCTCAACATCAAGACAAAAATTCTCAAGAGGTAGAATATGGATTTTTTTTTGAAAAATATTTCTAAATTTATTGGTAGCATAGAGAAAAAATAAATCATTTTATTAATATCCTAGACAATTTACAAACCAAGCTAAATAAGCAATCTTTCAGCGAGGACAATCTTTCTACTAGTATAAAAAATCCAGATGAAATTTCATTAAAAGGTACTGACTTCAAAGTTCTTAAAATAAAATATTAATACAATATTAGATTCTATTAAAAACGATTATCCAATTATCGATAATCTAACACCAAAAGTTAATATTTCACAGACTTGTACTCTTGTTCCACAAGGCTCTATGAAAAATTCAGAGATGTGGGAATTACTTAGAAAAAAAAAAAGAAATTCTTTAGGTGTTCGTAAACATATAGAAAATTTTTCAGAAATAAAATGTTCACATAATTCATTTAACACAAATATAATCGATGCATCATCCGAATTATCTAATTTCCCAGATAAAATAGGAAAAAAAGAGACATTAGAATCCAAAATATCATTTATAACGTTATCTGAAGCACAAACAAATATTTCTCAGGAAAACATCCCTCCTATTTCGCCATCAACTAAAAATTATAAACATAAATTATTTCTACCAGATCATGTTAAATCTGAGAATAATGTTTTGTCAACTATTAATTACAATTCGTTTTCGGAAAAAGACATATTTTCTAGACGTTTAGAGGACTCATCAAATGATGACAAACAACAGCAATTTTTATGCTATTCTTGCAAAACGAATTTAAAAGGTACTATAATTCAAATCACGAAAGAAAGAAAATACCATGAAAATTGTTTTAAATGTAATGTTTGCAACATTCTTATCAGAAAAAATGAATATGTTTTTTACAAAAACAATATTTGCCATGAGAAGGTAACATTTTATTATTAAATTGATGTTTACTAGCATTTTAGTGTATATTAGAATTAAAAAATAGTTTTTTATCAAACTCTACATCACCTAAAAAAGCATTAACATCTAATACAATATCAAATATAAAGTCACTAAAAAACAATTCAACAGGAGCATTTTCTGTAAAAAAAAAACCTCTCCCAAAATTTGGAGGATTTGATAGTATTTCATTCATTATATATTTTTTTCTTCTAATTATATTTTAGAATGCGCAAGCTGTAACGAATCTATAACTTTTCTCGAATCATGTCCTGGACCCAATTCTACTAAATGGCATAAAAAATGTTTAAAATGCAGTGGAAAATGTGGTAAAAATATGGACTCTGGATCATTAAACGAAATCGATAAAGACGGAAAAATGAAGGTTTATTGTAGATTTTGTTGGGATACTATTAAAAAAGGAAAAAAACCAATGACCATATCTTTAGTAATGAGTAATACTTTACAAGATTTTAGTACTTTAGAAGAAAATAGAACTTAAAAAAATAAAAAACTTATATACTAAAAAGTTCAGTGAGCTATTTGCTACATTTTAAGTTAGGATTCTGAATAGAAGATTTATTAATATAATATATACATTTTTCCAATATTTTCAGAAATCTATAAATTATGCAATAACAATACATTTATTTTCTTTATCCAAAACCTTTAATTTCCTTTCTCTTTTATATATCTTTTGCTCTTGTCTTTTCAGCTTTTTAAGTGTTTCGCGACATATTATATCTTCTAATTCCATTTCTTCTATTTTTATCATCACCCAATTATTATGTTTAAAACATTTTCTTTTTTCTGTAATACATATCATATCATAACCTTCTAATTTGCCATCATTAAATATCTTTTTCCCATCATCACTAACAATCCAAGCGTTCCATTCGTCATCATCCCAAGATAAACGATAATCAAGAGCACATATTTCTTTTTTTGATCCATCAATACGTATTTCTTCGTTTATTTTTTTTGCCCTATCTTTAGCAAAATTTATATAAATTGTCCGTATTTCAATTTGTTTTAAACGTTCGTATATTTTTTCTCTCTTAAAATTGATTAATCTCAACAATGAAAGACTTTCACTATTTACAATAGAATCATCCATAAATGGAAAAGTATCCCCTAAACACCTAAAAGCTTCAACAGAATCAACGCTTCGAGCTAAAGCAGCGATTTCCGATTTTTCTAATAAAGAACAACATAATCTTTGTTTAAAATATTCTATACCATGCTCCGTTGAGCAATACTTCGAAGGAGGTGATGAAGAAACAAGAGCAGGCTTTCTACATGAAGAAAGACGACATTTTCTTTTCCACATAGTACAACCTTTACCTTTTTTAGTACAAAAATCACCTAAAACAATTAATGGACAATAAAATCAGTTAAACATCTTATTACAGAAATATTTATCCAGAAGTTCTTCATCAGCTTCAAGAATTTTCACGCATTCGCCATGATACCAATTATCGCACCCATCACATGCAATCATCCAACATCCAGTGTCTGGTTTTTGGCATATACAATAAAGCTCAACATTTTCATTCTTAATATTATTGAAATTATTAACGTGTAACCTTTTAATCATATTGTTCAAAAAAGCATCAGATTTACAATCATTTTCCAATTCGCTTATCTAAAAACCAAAAAATAAGAAAAAAGAACACAATAAAGAAAAAAATTGTTACATTGCTTCCTTCTATATTTAACCCATTAGTTTTTCTCTTTTTTGGTTTTTCCTTTAAAAACATTCGTCAAAAAATATTACATGTTCAAAAGACTGGAACCTTTTTAATATCTTTTTTATGAACAGAAGATGTCCTAGAAACACTTGCATCTACACATTCAGCTTGTGTTTCAGCAGGCTTTTTATCATCCAAGATATTATTTGTATAGATCAAATGTGAAGTTTCTGATTCATTTTTCTGATAATCTAACACCGTAACATTTTCTTCCTGATTAAAAGAATGATCGTCGACTTTAGTATCAACAATATCCATTTTAATTTCATCTTTATTATGATTATCCTCTTCATTTATCAAATGCATAACCCATAAAATAAATAATATTATTTTTAAATTAATAAAAGCCTAGAAAGAATAAAAAGGAGCCCTGCAATGTTTTTTAAAGGCAACCAACATGAAAAATAGCATTTTTAAAGTCCAATTTGCAATAATTTTTTTTTTAAGATCACATGGAAATTCGATATAACGTTTCTCCACCTTACTTCGACTTTATATAGAAACCTGATAAGCTTGAAAATCCAATATTATTAAAGGATACAAGTTAGAATAGCAGGAAAACCCTGTATCTTGAACAAAGGAGATTAAATAATACATACAAGTCATCTCAAGTTCAATTTTAATAATATTTTACGTATTTATTAAAAAATCAATAATAAAAAATAAAGGAAAAAATGATAAAATTTCAACAGAAAAATCATATTTTTAAGACTTTTCATACATTGTTGAGCACGAAAAAAACATACTGGAGACATGATTTTATACAAAAAAAAGAATTTCAGATAATGTGTCGAAGATATACTGATAAAATAGACAATACACATACAAAAAATGAAAAAAAAGATTCCTATATAGAAAATGAAAAAGAAAATAATAAAGAAGAAGGATCTTTTAAAGATGGTATGATTCCTCGCGGATTCGAAGGTTTTTTTGGGAAACCTAAAAGATCCACAGTAAAAAGATCATGTTCAGAAGAAAGCTTTTATGAAAAAAAATCATCAGGAAGAAATCAGAATCTTAATGAAATAAAAATTAGCCCAAATGCAATTTTGTCTTTATGTATCATTTCTTATATTATCTATCGAATTTCAGTTCTAAAAAGCAGCAAAGAAATCACATGGCAGGAATTTCGTACAGCTTTTTTAGATAAAGGGATGGTTGATAAGTTGATAGTAGTTAATAGGAATAAGGTGCGAGTTCATTTGCATTCAAACCAAACGGGTCAAATGTATCCCGAAACTCGTATAAATACTAAGCCAAATAAATATTATTTCAGTATCGGATCAATAGAAGCATTTGAAAGAAGACTAGATTTGGCTCAGGATGAATTAAAGATTCCTCAGGAAGAAAGGATTCCTGTTTCTTTTCATGATGAAATATCAATCATTAATACTACTCTTTCATTGGCGCCTACTTTATTATTAATAGGGAGTATCTTCTGGCTTTCGAAAAGAGCAGGTGGAGCAGGAGGAGCTCACAGTGGAATTTTTGGTATAGGAAAAAGTCGTGCGAAAATGTTTAATCATGAAACGGACGTTAAAGTTAAATTTAAAGATGTTGCAGGCGCAGATGAAGCCAAAGAAGAAATTATGGAATTTGTTAAATTTTTGAAAAATCCATCACATTACGAGAAATTAGGCGCTAAAATTCCAAGAGGAGCAATTCTATCAGGCCCTCCTGGAACAGGCAAAACACTTCTTGCAAAAGCAACTGCAGGTGAAGCAAACGTTCCATTTCTTAGTGTAAGTGGATCGGAGTTTATTGAAATGTTTGTTGGTGTAGGGCCCTCTAGAGTAAGAGATCTATTTTCAAATGCTCGAAAGCATGCACCATGTATTATTTTTATGGATGAGATTGATGCTATTGGAAAAACAAGAGGTAGAGGAAATCAATTTGGATCAAATGATGAGAGGGAAAGCACATTAAACCAGCTTTTGATAGAAATGGATGGGTTTAGTACATCAGAACATGTTGTTGTGCTTGCTGGAACAAATAGACCGGATGTTCTTGATAGTGCTCTTCTTAGACCAGGTAGATTCGATAGACATATTACAATTGATCGGCCGGACGTATCTGGTCGAGAAGCTATTTTCATGGTTCATCTAAAAAAAATTAAAATAGATGAAAAAATAGAAGATATAGCGAAAAAATTATCTATATTAACCCCAGGATTTTCTGGAGCTGGTAAATACTTTAATATCTATCGATTCTATTTAAACATATTTAGATATTGCAAGCACCGTAAATGAAGGTGCACTAATAGCAGCGCGTCATCGAGCAAATAAAGTTGAAATGGTTCACTTTGAACAAGCAATTGAGCGAGTAGTTGCAGGTCTTGAAAAGAAAAGCAGGGTTCTAAGTCCTCAAGAAAGAAATATAGTTGCTCATCATGAGGTATATTGCTTTTTTTTTGAAAATAAAAATCTTAATATATATATATATATAGGCCGGTCATGCAGTAGCAGGCTTTTTTCTTGAACATGTTGATCAACTTCTTAAAGTTTCTATTATACCTCGATCTAATGGCGCATTAGGCTATGCAAGTTATTTACATAAAGTAATTATATATATTCTATTAAAACATTATTATTAATCATAATTAGGAGAAATACTTATTATCTAGAGGACATATTCTAGATAATATGGTAATGACATTGGCAGGAAGAGTTTCAGAGGAAATCTTTTTTCCTAATGTAGAAATTACATCTGGTGCAAGTGATGATTTTTCTAAAGTAACAAAAATGGCCACGCAATATGTTACAACATGGGGATTATCAGATCTTGGGACTGTCTCATATCAAATAAATAATGATCAATTTCAAAAACCGTTTTCCGAGGAAACTGCACGAATGATTGTATATATTTAATAATAATATAATATACCTCGACCTAATTAATTTTAGGATTCTGAAGTGCGAAAATTAATCAAAGAAGCTCATTCTAGATGTCACATGCTCCTTAAAAAACATAAAGACGATGTTTTAAAAATTGCTAAGTGTTTATTAGAAAGAGAAGTAATCGGTTTTCAGGATGTAGAGAAACTTTTAGGACCTCGACCATATCCTTCCAGAGATGTTGGTTTATCAGCAGAGCCAGGCTTTCAACCTTCTCTTGATAATGTAGGTAATCCACCATCTCATATCCCTAACGTTGCGTAACTGTTACTGAAATTTATTCTAACTGAATGTATACGTTGATTTATATTACCATATTTTTAATATTAGCACTTTAATGAAAATATGATAATTTTGAAAAATATTTAATACATGCCTCTTAATCTTATAATGATAATACTATTTTTTAACATCTAAATTGCAAGAAACCGACTATTCCACAATGCAAATGGCGTACAAATTTATAGACTTACTGGTTTAAAAATTATATAAAAGATCAAATTAAAAAGTTAAAAATATTGAAAACATACAAATAGACAAGAAACAGACACAATCACAGGTTACGATATATCTAATGAATACAGTCAAATCAAGAAATATAATCCTACATTTCCCAGTTATCAAAACACTAAAAAATTTTACAAATATATAACATTTTCTATATTACAATCCCATTTCTTGAACACTAAATACAACCTGACGAGAGGTTAATTTATTATAAATATTTTGAAGAGAATCCAGCTTATAATCAATTGAAGCAACATCTTTATTATCCAAGAAACTAACCATTAAATTAAATCATCATATATAATAAAAAACATACACTTTAAGGATCCTTTTCCCATCCATACATACCCTTATCCTTTTCCCGACAATTTCAGCAGGAAATACTAAATCCTCCAAAATTTTTTCATGAACAGATGTTAATGTTCGTGATCTCGGACGTTTCTGTTTTTGACAATTTCTTCTACCTGGCTTAGGAATGATGCGTCGCTGAGCAACAAAAACAACATGTCTATCAGAAAACTTTTTTTCCAATTCTCTAACTAATCGTGATTGAATCTTATGATACAATTTAAGTGAAGGTGGTGGAACAAAGATAATAATTGCTTTTTTCCCACGTCCCACATCAAGCTTAATAAAGATAAGATAAAATAGAGAAAACAAACTACTCGCTACCTCTCGAACACCAACAAATTGCAATGGACGAAGTTCCCGTTTTAAATCAGGAACTGTTTCTAAATCATAGAGAGCCTGAGCAACTAAAAATACATGAATTCTAATTCTGCCACCAAATAACAAAAGCAAACCTGTACGCTCCAGATCCGTGGTAGGAACTCCTTCAGGTTTTGCAATCTTTCTTGCTAAAAACATATTAAGCTTTTTTGAAGTTGAAATCCTGTGCCGAGACTGAAAACAGTCCATATATTAGGTTAGAACCCTTACTCATTAGTTTAAACAAGCTAAATAAAATAAATCTAACATATGAATTAATCAAATTTGTTCCTTAGATCTGAAACATTTGATATTATTTTTATAAAAAAGTTAATTCCAAGAAATTTTATGTTTTTATCAATTGTTAGTATTTGAAAATTTGAAAGCAATAAATCAATATTATTCAAGAAAAAAGGATTTTGCTTAGCTATTTTATCATAAAAATAGAAAAAAATATCATATCAATTATAGTTATATGGAATATTATTGAAATTTTCTTAGATCAATGAGTAAATACTTTGAAAATAAAAATACTTTTATATTTCAATAATTATTAGAAATAAAGCGAAATATATTTTCTTATTTCAATTGTGAAATATAGAAATAAACCCATTTTTTTACAAAAACAAAATCAATCTATTAAATGAATTATCTACCCTGTTCAAAAATAGGTAGATAGAATTTAAAAGCTGAATTTAAATAATCAAGAAAAAACTTGGAGAATGAAAAATACTAAACAATCATATCAAAAGAAATGAAATCCTAAAATAAAATATTTCAAAAAAATCTTTTGCAGAATTTCTTAATCATAGACATTTAATATTAATATTGATAAAGCAATGATTTTCTATGAATTTTCAGAAAAACAAAGAGATTCATATTTAAAATCATATTTCAAAAACACTGATTTAATATTACTATTTTTTTCATATTTTAGTTAATATATGAATGAATTCAACGTCATCAGATGTATTTATCAAAAAATTTCAAAAAAATATTGCTATAAGAAATGTCATTCAGACAAAAACAAATTGATATCTATAGTATTATTCAAATACATTTGTTTAAACACTAAAGAAATAAAGATAATGATACATTAAAAAAAGAAGATTTATTTGAAAAAGACAAGAGGTCGCCTGATGAAATACGGGAAGATATATCTAAAAGAACACCATTGTTACTTGGAATGATTCTAAAGTATTTATATATTTGAATATGAAAATTATTTTATTTTGATAGAGGAAAAACAGTAGAGGCATTGGTTCAGGCATTAATTAATCCTCCATATGGAGATGTCGACGATGCTAAGGTATAAGCAAAAAATATAGATAAAAATATTGGTATATATTATATAATAGAAACAGCATATGGATACAATCTTTGAACTTCTTTCATCAATTAAACCCAATGAGATTTCCGATGTAATAAAAACTCTTAATACAGAACAACAAGATGTATTAATGAAATATTTATACAAGGGATTTGCAGATCCTAAATCATATAATCCAGCAATTCTTTTAAATTGGCATGAAAAAGTATATTTATTTATTAATATTATTTTCAAAAGCTAATTACTATAACAAGCTCGTAAAAGCAGCTGGACATGGATGCATTGTACGAAGTGTGCTCACAGACATGCGGACTGTCTAAACCCATATGACATTAACAGATAACATCTGATTTTTTAAAAAAAATTTAATTAATATAACCAAAAAATTTTACACCAAATTCATTTTCATTAGCACCTCGAAGCACCTGAGCCATATCTTTCTTAACAAGAATGGAAATAGCTTTTTTAAGTATTATCGGGTCTATTTTATAAAGTTCTATGCATATTTTATACGATAAACGATTTTATAAAGAAATACACACCTGTATTAATCAACGCCTTACCTTCTATGAGTTCATAATAGGTTAAAATGCAGTTTCGTTGCCCTGTTTCTTCGATCTATATATAAGACAAAAAATCTCACAATAACATACATTTACCCAATTTATTATTATATCAGCCCATTCATCCAATGTTTTCCAATAGACAAGAAACATATCCTTTTTTCCACTACACAGCCATTCCCCATTATTCTTGCTTACCATGAAGTCAAGAATTTCTTTAAGCATATCCATTTTAACTTGTCCTGAAAACAATTAACTCGTTTTTCATAAAAAGAAAACTACTATGGATTTTTCTATTAAAAAACAACTCTTCTTCAAGCAATTCCTTTGAAATATGAAGCCTGAAGATCCGTTTACACTGACAATATTTCAAAATCAATGATACCCAATGTGATTGTTGAGATTTCCATGTTTCTACATTTGGCTGCCGAGTAAAAAATGGAGGAAACTCATATAGTGACGGAAACTCAAATACTACATTCTCTTCACTATTTTTAAGACTATTTTTTGACATCTTTACAAAAAAAGGCAAAAAAGAGTGCCTTTTATACCACTTATTCAAATAATAAAATATCTCTAAAAATGATACTTTCTAATCTCAATTTACTATTTTTCTATTATCTACTTGAATGAAATAGATAAAATGGTAATATTGTTTAATAAAAAACATTGGTCATATAAATGAGTAAAAGAATCAAAAAAGGAATCTCGAAAAGTCTATATAAAAGATGCAAAAATGCAAAGTACTTTCATTTACAATGAACCAGATCGTATAAAAACATACTGAACCAGTTCTTCTATATATTAATGTATAAGAAGTGAAATACCATTTTTTTAAACCATTATAATATACATATAGAATGCTATCAAACACCTATATTTGAAAAATATTGCGTAAAATTAGTGTAAAAATAAATTATTTAATATTGTCTTGACCACGTCGATTTTTTTCAGTTTCCAGTGTTTGAAAAAGCAAATAAAGAGCCTTTTCATTAGAAGAAGGCGTTCCCTGAATTGTAAACATCCGTTCACCTGTTTCGTCATGCGGAGCCTTTGCAATACTAATTTTACTTCCACTCATTCGCCTAATGTCGCTAATTTTGCTACCGCCACGACCAATAATACATCCTACCATATCGGAAGGAATTGAAATGTTCTGAACAGAAATATCTTTATTTGATGGATCCAACGGTTCTTGAAGGTGTGCAGTTAAACTCGAAAGACGAGAATAACTCAATTGGGAACCTTGACGGTGATATTGAAGAAAATGACCAGATTGGGGAGCCGAAAAAATACTATTAGTCTGATGTCCAGGAGGAATACTAGAAGTGGATGACAATCTAACGGAAGGATTATAAAAAACCGTCCCAATACCTCGTTCCCAATCATCAATTAAACATTTTCCGATTTCCCATATAGCACTTTGAATTGAAGATACAACGCCTTGAACCTCAACAATACGCTCAGTTGACTGTGGCAAAATATCTTTAAAAGCAATCATTCTTGCACCCGAAACGTCCTGAATATGCTTAATTTTAAGGCCTTGTCTTCCAATAATCGTCCCCATCATATTATGAGCAACCAAAAGCCGGATTGAAGATTGGGGCTCAGAGGATGATGACGTTAAATGATGATTAGAGTGTCCTGTAGGGTTATTGATAAACGACTGCGCAATCGTCCCATACGCCTAACAAACCATAAATCCTTTTTTCATCGCCCTTCTAGAGACCCACCTTGCTCACTCCCTCCAATGTACCAGATATAGTTAATACCCGGTCATAGATATTCGGAACCACCTTGCTTACGCCTGCTTTAATCCCATTTGCACCCCTCAATTCCGCCACATTTTTACCCTGTCTTCCAATAATAATTCCCGCTTCTTTTGTTGACACCAAAGCCCTCAAAGTTAACTGACTATTAGAATAGGTGTCATTCTTTGTATCAACCCGGCTTTCCTGAACCTCTCCATTTCCTTGTAGCGGCGTATATGATGATTCGAATAACAAGTTCTTTGTTAACCCGTCACTGCTGACATTATTGGCCGTTCCATGAGTTGTTCCTAGCGGTAAGCCAGGAAACCGTGCCATCTTGTCAACATTAAAACCCGCAGAAAGCTCTGTCATTGCTTACGGGCCTCTGCCCGTCTCAAATTTTTGGCTGAAAAAAAGTAAGGACCCAACGCTTCGGAAGAGAAAAATATCAGAATATAAGGGAAAACAGAAATTGTATAAATATACATCAAAAATTGAACCAGTTTATTTCTTAAAAAAGATAATTATAATTTTCTCAGCCAGAACCACCGGAATATTTTTTACCAAAAACAATCATTTGAAGTTGATCATACATTGAAATGACACCAGCAGCAGCTACGCCTCTTAAAATGTTGGCACCAGCGCCCTTGAAAAGGCTGCGGAAACCCTCATTGGCAATTATCTGTGAAAAAGCCTGGAAAGAAGATGAATATTTAACGGCCTCGCCAGATGTCATCATCATTCGACGACGAACAGTATCAATAGGATAGGAAGCTAGTCCAGATGTAGTAGTGACGATCCAGCCCAGAATAAAAGATGCAATAAAGCTGCCTTCAAGAGGCCCGGTTAAAACTACCGGTTTGACAGAATCATAAAGTCCGAAATAAAGGCCGCGATAAACAATGATGCCAGCAACGGAGGGGCCGAAGCCACGGTAAAGACCACGAATGCCATCAGAGGCAAGAGTTTTCCTATATACATCGATTAAGCCGTTGAATTGACGCTCTCCTCCTTTTTTAGCAGATTTAGCATCGTTAGCTAAACGAGTACGAGCATAATCAAGAGAATAAACAAAAAGAAGCGAGGCGGCACCAGCACAGCCTCCAGAAGCAAGATTACCAAAGAACCAAGGCCAATATCCATCCCTGTCTTTTTTGAATCCAAACATTTTTTTAAATTTATCTTTAAAAGCAAAATTAAGAGCTTGTGTTGGGAAATAACGTAGCACATTTGCAGTATTACCCCTCCAAAGAGAAATAATGCCCTCCTCCCTAACAGTCCTTGAGAAGCAATTGATAATACCTGTATATCTTCGACTAAGACGGCCAGATTTAATCATTTCATCTTGATTTTGAATTAAAAGTTTTACTCGTTCGATAGGGGCAGCAGAAGTTTTTGCAACAGCTGCAGAAACACCTCCCATCATGAAGTCAATAAAAAAATTAGATTGTGGATCGGTCTAAGCAAGTTAATCAATATATTTTAAATATATATTTATGTTTTGTCATTTAAAAACAAAACACAAATATACAAAAAAAATTCATTATATACCTTATTTTTCATACTTGAAAGATATTAGAAATTAAAGAATATTTTTTGAATATCAAATAAGCCCCAAATAAATATATTTTTTGCTTGATTTTAAAAATTTAGTAAAACAAAGTCTTCGACAAATCGTTTGTAGATGTCTGACCTAATTTGATGAACCCTAATCTAGCTGATAAGATAGATAAGAGTTGACTTGTATACCAAGATGTCTTAATAAAAACAATCCAACAATTACTAAATAATTTCCAAAAAATGTGAAAATTATGATAATATATATTTCCTAAAAATGTTAATAAATGTTAATAATTAAAGATATATTATGAACAAGTAGTATTTTTTATGTATTATGTTCTTTTTGTATAGAAATCTCCAGGAGGAAATATATTCATTTCGTTTTTAGAGCGACCAAAAATAGATGACCACCAAATAATAGCTGTAGTATCAGGAAATATAATAGATAAGGAGCCTGATCGAGAGAAGAATTATAATTATTAGAGAAACTTCTCTTTACGAGACAAAAAATAATCCCGAACAGACCGAGTATTTTCGTGTACATTCGCTGCTATTCTTTCCTTTTCATTGTTATAAAGAAACGAGCTATACTAACAGGAATATGTATGATAAAAAAGTTCTCAAAGAAAACGTTCATTAAATTCAAATCTATCCGAGAATTGATGAAGTATCTGATACGTACAATCAAGAAATTGGTGGAATATTGGACCTATATCTTTAGATCGACAACGTTTGTTAATTTCCAAAAACTTTGATTGCATACTTGAAAACATTTGCTGAACAAAATGATTTGTTACACCTCTAGAAGGAAAAGATGAATTGTTAGATGCGGAGAAACATTTTCCATTAAAAGGGTGACCCAAACGTGAAGCAAAACAATATCTAAACGATAACCAATCCTTCTCTATCAATACCATAAATCCCTCAAGAGTACGATAATAAGGATCCAGACATAACTGAACAAGAGAACTTGATTGACTTGTTCTGTACTATCCATCTGAACAATGTATAAGAACATCAGAATAATTTATACGGATAGCACGTGCTATAAAAACGCCCCCCTCTAAAATTATAGTTAAATATTTGAGCCAATTAGATTTCACCAAAAGATTAGGATCAGGAGGTAAAGACATCATATTAGAATTTTTTAAGGTTTCCATAACACGTGCAAGACTATCACGCATAACATGAATATTATCTATCCCCAAATACACTTTCTTTACTCCTTTATAATTTCCCATATCCTCTGTACCCGCACCTACTGCAACATTTACCATAGCGTTTGCTGTTGGACGCGCATCAACAACTAAATTATTTCCCATAAATAAGCCATGGCTTTTACTAGATTTTGAAGTATTTTGTGAAGTTGTTTCCAATATAGCTGAAATCAAATATTCATCTTGAAAGAACGCTTGTGCTTAATACCAACCATTGGTTGAGATGATCTTGTAATACTGCACTATATAATAATCAAAATACAAGCATTCAAATCATAGTACATTACACTATAGAAGGATGAATATAGGTCAATACTGGAAATCTCCTTTAGACCTAAACTTGGATGCATACCGAACAACGGCATCACTTATTTTTGACGGCACAAGTATAGATGGATAAGCAGAACAACCTATACCCATGAACAAACAATTAAAATAACGAAAACAAAGAATACAGAATAATTCTTGTCAATATTTGTTATACGCCATTCTTTTGTCCGGATACCAACAGCTTGTCGCTCAAATCCCTTAATTGGCTGATAAAGTGTCCAACCATTAAACGAAACTTCAATTTTTCCAGACTTGAAAAGGAATGCACACGCATCACAAACAGAACTAATATCTGTCCTTTTATTTGCCCTTTTCTATAAATTATGATGTATTCTACCCACACAAGTATATTTCTGGACCCGTTCATAAATTGCCTATGCATCAGTCGCTAGAGACAAAACATGATGAATCTAAAATCACGGAAATAGATGTATAAGGATGCTTAGAGCCACAGAATATCTTTTCCACACTTTCAACCATAGGATATCCAATCCAGATCCCGCGAAAAGGACTGGTGCTTGAAAGAATTAAATGATAACGATTCATATGAAGCGTCCCATCCAGATTTGCCACAATGTCCCCATACTTACTGATCAACTCGCTAGCCCTTTGACATACCAGATCTTTCTAAGACGAATACTCCATCGTTTTTCCCCGTTCAAAAGCGTCCTAGCATCAGTTAACCTCTGAAAACACAATGAAGCAGGTTTGAACCACTGATTTCCTCATCATAGCCCTCTTTTTCCATAGCTAGAGATGATAGAATCTTGATGTAGTTGATAGCACGATCTGACGTCGCTCGAACTAAAAAAACCCTGACTTAAAGAAACAAAACAATTAAGAGCGTTTATTGAGTTTTCATCAGAAAAACCCATAGTCTCTCTATTAATAAATAGTATAAAGAGTCTTATAAGTTTTTTCTAACAATTTGAGCAATTACTGATAATAGATTATAGATAAGCAGCGATAAGGGCAGGTTCAGATTATATAAGTTTGGGATGGTATATTATTTGTCTATAAATAGGAGTATAGCTAATTTGGACCTTGTATTAATAGGGTCTTTCATACAATGTCTACCTAACAGGCTCAAAGTGAGTCTCGTGCTTTAAAAGTAGAAAATAATCGGGGTATAATTAACTATATATTTAGAATATATAGTTGTTCTAAATGTAAAACTCATCTTTCTGATCATAAGGAAATTGCTTCAAAGGTAGGAGGCTGTTTATTGATTAAATATAGCGTTTTATAACATTTTAATGCAAATATGTAGGCGTTCAGGGGACAGCATGGGCGGGCATATCTATTTAATACAGTGTAAGATTCAGATTATCTGTGATTGTGGGTAAAAGAATAGCTGAAAATAATTATTAGAGTCAATATAATTGAGTCTCCTATGTCGGAAGACCGAACTATGACTACTGGTCGTCATATCGTGCGCGATATCTCTTGTAAACAATGCGGTAGTGTAGTCGGGTGGAAATATGATAAAGCCTTTGAGTCAAGTCAAATGTATAAAGAAGGAAAGTATATTTTAGAAATAGAACTCTTAACAATGAAAACATAACACATTTTATTTACATTTGTGTTCAATGCTTTTATGATTATTCTAATATATTATTGATATCCTCTAATATTTGTTAATTTTTCAGAATTGTTATATCTCAGCCTTTTTATATATACTTATCGAGCCCTTGATAGCTCATGCTTCCTACGCCCAAATTATCTCATTTACGTCAAAGAAGATTCGAAGATGTATATGAACCATCTGGTAAATTATAATAGGATTTGATTTATTCTTATTATATATAGAAGATACATTTATTCTTTTGGATGCTCTGGAGCAAGATTTAGATTTATTAAAAAATTTTGCAGAAATTCCTTTATGTCTAGAAATAGGGAAAGAAAGAGAAAATACATAATATCTACTCAATTAATACAAAATAGTTCTGGTTCTGGCTGTGTTTCTGTATTTTTACAAACAACTATTTTTGGACCATCAAAATCACGTGAGCAAATTCAATAAGAGATAAAGAAATAATAATCTAAAAAGTTCATATATGTACAGATATCTCTTTACCTGCTTGCGAAGCTACATTAGAAGCTCTAAAAATAAATTCAAACTCTATGGACACATTTTATTTAGACGTTATACATACAGATTTAATACAAGGACTTTATCTTGATAATAATATTGATTTAATTGTTTTTAATCCACCATATGTTCCTTCAGAATCTAAGGAAATAGGTATAAATAAAAATTCAGGAAATATTTGTGCAGGTGGTATAGATGGCACGGAAGTTACTTATAGAGTTTTGAATTCTATTGATGTTTGCTGGAAAAAATACAAAAACGTATATTAATGTGCAGTAGAGAATCCTATGCGCCCATGGTTTTTTTTATTTGGTTGCTATTTCCAGAAACAACCCTGAAAAAATCATAAATTTCATGAAAACGCAATGGAATATGCAAAGTAAAGTAAATAATATTTTTCTTTAATAATTGATCCAACTAATTATGTGAAGATTGTATTAAAAAGGAATGCAGGATGCGAGCAGCTTTATGTTATTAGATTTAATAAACCCAACAAAACACTTTAAATTATAAAATTAGCACGTTCTAAAAAACGAACCTGTTATACCCTATACATCTTTTTTTCTTATATTTTTTTTATCATTGGACATATCTGTATTACTCTTTTCAACAATATCTTGATCATCCAAATATTCCCCCCAAACCTTCTTTCTCCATTCTTTAAGACGTTTTTTTTTCCCATACTTTTTCCTATCCTTTTCTTGCAATTTCTCATTTTTATACGGAGTAAGTTTTTTAAGACTTACAAACTCATTTAACTCTGCATCATTTGCATATAAAATATCCGCATGACTAAGCCCAAAAATATAAGGATCAACCTTATTATATCTAAATGTGCCGCTTTTTTTAATATTAACCTAATATAATAAGACAAAATTAGAAATCTTATAAGATAATAATACATTATAATGTTGATCTAACATAAAATCAAGTTTTCTTTTCCTATTTTCTTTTTCTTTTCCTAATAACTTAACTGGAATATTTTTTTTAGATTTCATCTGATTTTTCTTAGAATTCGTCGAGTTAATCTCAGTATCAGAATTATTTTTCATAGATTCCCCATAATCAGAATCAATACATTCTATATCCGTATCATCCTCAAAAACTGGCTTCTTTTCCTTAAAAAATATTAATTAAATCCTTAACATTGAATCAATTACTTTTTTACTATAATATGCTTCATTAAAAATTTCATCCATACGAGCAGACCATTTATCGGGATCAAAATCTCCCTCAATATCAATATCTTCAAACTTAAGAGCTAAAATAATCAACAAAAGTAATCATCAACTCTTCTAAATACATACTAGGATCGCCTGTTACTTGTGCAATTTTATTTAACTTTTCCATTAATTCTTTTCTTTTTAAATTTTTAAGACGAAGTATTTCTTCTTCTTTTTTTAATTTCTCCATATGTTTCAACTTATTCTTTTTTTCTCGTAAATGTTTTCTTTTCTCATTTTTTCGACGTACAGATACAATGTCTCTAGAATAACTTGAAATCTGATTTGCATCTTCTTCTTCAAAACGAAAATTATATTTAGCTTCAAACTCATCTACTTTTTCATCAAACAATTCATCAGATTCAAGTCCCTTGATAATTTCATCATAAGAAGCAACACGATTAGCATCTTTATCAATCCATCCTCGATTAAGAACATAACTAAAATAATTAAGATATATTTTCGAAACAAATAATCTTAATATTTAACCTAAACAAAAAATTCTCATCTTCAGTATCTTTTGATGGCTTTTCGTTTGATTCATCATCTGCTTTATTACTAACATCAATCCATTGCTGTAGAATTTTCTTTCTCGCTTCATCCTCCACTTTTTCCATTAAAAAATCCTTATATGCCTTATCTTCCTCCTCCTGTTCCTGCAGACTCTTTTTACGAAGTGTCAGAAGTTCATCATCATGTGTTTCCCCGTGAAAAACAGTTAATATTTCCTCTTTTAACATACGTTGTTCTTCTACATATGTTAGATCAGAAACATTCAACTTCTCCTCCTCCTCCTCCACTCCATTTTTAGAAGAATCTAAAAGTTGTTGACGATGATAATCATTTAAACGAAAAGGTTTAGATTTTTCTTTAATAATTGACTCATTCTTCACATTTTCATAAAAATTAACGTCTGATTTATAAATGTCCGGATCTTTACTGCGTATTTTCAAAATAGTATCCAAAATAGCCGCATTCATAGAAGGAGTTGCAAGATCGCCTATCTCATCCTCTGACTCCGAACTTTCAGTGTTTTCAAAGTCACTACCATACTTGTCTTTCACTGCACAAAAAATATCATTAAGAATGCTTTTAAAAAGAATGACAAGAAAAAAGGAGAAAACCCACACCGATGAAGTTCCTCACGAGCTTTATTATGTTCAAATCGTTGAGCATATGCTTCATTAATAACGATTTTATCTAATTCATCTAAATCATCATGATCACTTAATAAATGCATCTCAAATATTCTTTTCTATGAATATTCATTGAAATAACATTGTTCTTAGTAATAAACTCGATTTATATGCGCAAAATAAATATTTCATAAGATTCGTAAAATTATGGATTCTCTAAACCCTTTTATAAGCGAATAATTTAAATCACGTGACACTAATATATAAAGAAGAAATTTAACAAAAAAATATAAAAATTTATTGATTTATAAAACATTTTATATCAAAAAATAAGCACTATAAGAATATGTCACCATTAAATATATATTGAAAGTTATCGCTTATATTTAATTTGTATAGAGAAAAGATTGACATATCGAAGAACATAAACGGTATAAAACATAATTCAAAAAGCGAGAGATATCCAAGGTAAATTATCCATTAACCAGTTAAAATAAATGATCAATACTATCTTCCATGTGGTGCTCAGGAACACATTCTTCTAAATTAACATCAGAATCATTTAAAGTGTCCATAAAATGATCATGTTTTTTAAACAAAATATCAAAAGGAAATGATTTGAAATTACTAGATTGATTCATTTGAATTAAAATAGAAGCTGCTTCTAATAATTGTACTTGCTGATGTTTTGAAATGGAAAGCTTAGGATTAAAATAAACAGTGTGTTCCCATCTATATTTTTATATTAATCATAAATAAATATATACCCTTATATGGGGTTTTAAACATAAAAAACTTACCGATGCTTTGTAAGACAACTAATATGTTTATATCCTTTACCACAATGTTCGCATTTTATATCATTCAAAATCACCTCACTTACTTTCCGTGTGTCTTTTTTCATTTTATCCAATGATAATTCTGTACCCGATAATGAACAGGAGGGGGAAGGGTATGGTTTAAATTTCAATCCACTTCCTTGATATCTACCTGATCCTCTCCGTCTCATTCTCATGCCCAAAGAAATGTCTTCATGACTACTATCATTAAACGACTTAATTGACTTGACTGTTAACATTTCTCTCTTTTCGCTTATAAAAATCCCAATTAAACACACGTATATTATAAATTTATTACAATTGTTCAATTTTTTCGCCTTTAATATCTTTATTAAACACTGCTTTTTTTCTAATTCCCCAATCAAAACTTTACGATATATATATTTCCATGTAGTCCCTACTGTTTTGATCTATCGATAAGAGCCCTATCATTAATCTTTTTTAGAAATACTTTACATGAAAAATAAACAAATATATCATCTTTAAAAAAATTCAAATAAACTAGATATTACTTTTATTTGGGCATAAATGAATTTAATTATATGTAAAAAGATTATACTAAGCTTATCAATATTATCAAGATAATCTTAGGATTATCTTATCGAGAGGTTATCAAAAAAGCGATAAGGCTGATAAGAAATAAAAAATAGAAGAGAAAAAAATATAATTAAAGAAACAAAACAGAGGTTATATGGAAATATAACAGACTATATGCGTATAAAATCGAAATATATGCGTACTTTATATGAATTATATGAGAACACAACAATAGCTGTATATTTGTATGCGCTACACGATAACTTTTGAAGATGCAGCCAGAAGCATGCCAAAGAAATCTACAATTTTCAGAGGAAATAAATGACAAATTAATAACAGATGAGCAGAAATCATCATCCGAAACATCTTTAATAGATAAAATACCTATATTAACTCTTTCAATCCCTTCTAAAAGATCAACATCACATATTTTTGATGCAACGTTTGTTAGTATTTTTCCTAGAAAAAAGCTAATATAGAGATTTTTAGGCACATAACAGATAATTTAGATATTTCTCATAATGAAGATCGTGATTCCAGGGGAATATCAGAAACGAATAGATCGCCAGACGCATTTTCATACAATGGATCATATTTTACTAAAATTCTATTAGATGAAGTATGGCAACACTCAGCCTATTCAGATGAGATTATAGAACTCGAAAAATTGGGAGAAGGAATTAGTGGAAGTGTTAGTAAATGTATTTTAAAGCATACGGGAACATTATTTGCTCTTAAGACGATTCTTGTAGATACAAATCCAAAGATCCAACAGCAAATTCTAAGGGAGCTTTCTATTAATAGGACATGTTCATCTGAATATATTGTTCAGTATTATGGTACATTCGTGGATGAGGCAAGCTCAAACATTTCTATGGCAATGGAATATTGTGCAGGTGGTTCTTTGGATAGATTATATAAAAAAGCAAGGGCAAATGGCGCACGCATAGGAGAATACCCAATTTTAAAAATTGCAGAAAACACTTTAAAGGGATTAAATTACCTACATAATCATAAAATTATTCATAGAGGTGCTACAATTTTTAATATAATTAACAATTATCTAATTAAAAACAAATAGATATCAAGCCATCCAATATTTTAATGACACTAGAAGGTCAGGCAAAATTATGCGATTTTGGCGTCTCTGGAGAGCTTGTAAGTTCAATGGCAAAAACATTCACAGGAACGTCTTATTATATGGCACCAGAACGAATAAAAGGTGAAACATACAGCATAACATCAGATATCTGGTCTCTTGGGCTAACGTTAATGGAAATTTCTCAAAATAGATTCCCTTTTCCACCTGAAGGAGAACCTCCCTTAGTACCTATTGAACTCTTAAATTATATTGTAAATATTTCAAACCTAGAACTAGTCGATGAACCAACCAATAAAATAAAATGGTCAGATGATTTTAAACATTTCCTAAAAACTTGGTAAATCTATCAACTTTGATCACTATTTATTAAAATTTGTACTAGTCTCGAAAGAGATGGAACAAAAAGGCCTAATTCTCAACGAATGTTAGAACATCCTTGGTATTTAAGTTGAATTTTATCAATTTTTAATAAAATTATAGGATAACAAAACACAGTACCATTAAAATCGATATGGCAAAATGGATAAAACAAATTTTAGAGCTACCCTTATAAAAAAACATTTTTTTGATGAATATAATTTTGTAATTTTTATATAAAAGGAATAATAATTAAATTATAATGTAGAAGAAAATAATCAAAATATAAAAGATTTATCATGTCTCAATTGCATATCAATTTAAAAATTTCTTAAAAAATATGACGTTTTTACAATTTACATTACATCTTATCACTTTTCAATTAAAAAAATCTAAATAAAATACTATTTAAACTAATTTCTAAAAAATAAGAAATATTAATCATATTATATAAATTATAAATTTAAAATATCCAGAAACTTAAAAATAATCAAAAATAAAAAAAATATATTTATAGCTTCAACATTTTTGTGATAAAAAATCCATATAATCAATCTTAATTATATATTCTATTAAAATGTTAAATCTAAAAAATATTTTTATTAATAAACAAAATATTTGTTCTCTATAAAATTAAATAATATTTCTTTGAAAAATCATCAGAGTTTATCATAAAAATAACATAAAAGACAAGTTTTAGACAAAATTTTATTTTTTCTTTAAACTTTTCTATTTTAAAAACAAAACAATTCCATTTTATAGAGAAAAAAAAACATAAATATTTTAATATAAGAAAAAAGAAGATAAAATATCACTTGAAAAGCAATTTGCTTTTAAATAATTAAAAATTTTTTTACACAGAAAAATTCATAAAAGTATATTTTATAAACAAAAATATATATTCATATATTCTAGTTATAAATTATAGATTATCTTTAATCTTATCTATCTCTTTCTATAAAGAAACAAGCTTTATAAAAGGTAACGACCTTTATGACTTGGGTTTTCAAACCATATTTTTTTAAAGTCTAAGTTTTATGGAAAAATAGTTCTTTTTTTTAGTATAAAATGACAATATCTGAAAATAAAATCACTACATCATTTCAAAGCATGAGTTATAAAGAAGAAGAACATTCTAATGTCAGTGCAAATGACATTTCAGCTAAAAAGAATAGTATTAAACATACAGAAATATTTCTTTTAACCATATATCCTGCTACAATTCTACTTGGGATTCTTTTTAAATTGAAAAATGGGGCACAGGAATCTTATTTTTCACATAGTTCTAATATATTTAATGTTATTTTCGTTAAACTAGGATGGTTTTGGACATCCTTGGTATTTATGTATCATATATCAAGAATTCAACATAAACATATACTTAAGGCATGCATACGGTGGTTTTTTACAACTCTTTGGTGGGTTTTTATCACTCAATGGTTTTTTGGTCCCCCAATTATGGATAGAATTTTTATATTAACAGGAGGACAATGTAAATTTAGTGACATACAACTCAATAAAACAGGGGGACATATTCCTTATTATTCATCTAAATGTAAACTATATGGCGGAAAATGGACAGGAGGATATGATTTTAGTGGTCATGGTTTGCTCAATTGCATATTAAATACAAGCTATATTAATCTATATAAGCTTTTCTTTTAACACATGCATCTCTTTTTTTATGGTCAGAACTTCTGCTTACTTTATATTCTAATCAAAAGTATTTAAAACAGGTTCAAACAATAGTTATTTATCTTATACTAAATTAATTGTATACTAATTAAAATAGATTGTTTTTGCTTTGCTATTTTTATGGTGGTTTATGTTGCTTATGACAGCATGTTATTTTCATACATTAATGGAAAAAGTAATATTTCTTTAAAATAAGGAATACAGGCTTATAATCTTTAGCTGATCGGATTAATCGTAGGGTATGTTTCATGGCTGAATATTTACTTCTTTGGATCTAAAACATTATATGGAAATTTTTTTTTTGGATTTTCAGATTATACATAGTAGAAAAAAGATTCAATTGTCATTCATCAAGTCACAGAATACATTCTAAAAAATGAAAACACCAGACATTCATTATATTTGTGTATCATCATCTTATTTAATTTTATGAATATAAACAAAAATCAGAATATTCACAACTTTTATATGAAATGGTTTTAACATTTTCAAAAGATATTCGCTCGTTATTTACATCATCTGTAATACAAGGGCACACAAAATAACATCTTTGTCTAAAATATTCAAAAGAACGGCTCTAATATTAAAAAATTCAAATAAAACATGCATGTTCAAACGAGAAATACCAATTATTTTGTGCAACTTGGAACTAATAATTATTACCTAGATGAATGTCTACAATAATTCGCCACTCATCACATTTTATAATATAATCATATATATACATCAGAAATAAAGAGAATACAAAAGCAAATATACTACCTATATCAACAGTAATTAAGATTTAGCATTAAAATAAGACATGATCTTTAAATCTTTCATTTAATTCTACTGCAGTCATAAGATTGCTAAATAGCTTTTGATTTTTGCAAAATATATTCATATAAGATAAAAATAAATAAAATAAATTAGAATTCAAAAGAAAAAGTATATTTTCATTCGAGATTTGAATGAATTGCAGAGATTTATATTCCCCACAAGTCCTTGTTAAATTGATAAAACAATTTATGATAGAAAGTGTAATTAATTAATAAGAGTAAACCCACAATCCAAAAGATAAAGAAGATATATATAAGAACAAGAATTACCCATTTTCCTAATCTAAACCCATCAAAAAACCAGAATAAAAAAAGAAAGAATCAAGTTTTAATGTCAGAAGAACTAAAAATTGAAGAATAAGGAAACAATTCAATAGGTTCTCCACTGCGTGTAATTGCGCCCTTAAGATATTGTATAGAAAGCCATCCAGGAGTATCAGGAGCTCCTGGTGTCAAAAGTACATTGTTTGTAGACCAAAAAAAAGGAATACCATGATCAAAAGCAGTTTGAACATCAACCAATATTAAAGTATCAGAAGAAGCACGTATTTTAGATGGAGATCCATTGCCTAAGCATTCTGGATAAGAAGCTAAATGAATATGATTGCGTTTCATAGCACAAAGTCCCCCAGATTTGAAAATTTCAATACATTTCTTACGAGTTGTTGCATGAACTGTTGTTTTTGGAAGGAATTCTTTACAAGTAACTCGTTGCAAGAGCAGATCATCATGAAGAGGAATAGAATGTCCTTGAGCTGCTCGGATCAACAATTCACCTGTTTCTGGATCCATACGAAGTGTAAAACGAGCCTTTTCATTCTCATCAACAATCTTCTTGAGCCTCTCAACTGTTAATCCCTTAAAAGAATGATGGGCCAACTATTTCATATCAACAATTCGTCTTTTCTTTAGAAAATACTACTAAAGAATTAACAGAAACGAATCCATCACTACTCATATGGAATCCATAGTCTAGAGCACAATGCCTTAAAACTTTGCATAATTTCTTTGACCAATTTTTATCATGAATTGACATTTATATTCTTAATAGATCTCTCAATAAAAAAAATACAAGGCAGTTTTTATTCCCACGATCCATATCTTAATCAGTTATATAATTCGGTTATCAATTGATGGTTATTAGATCCTATTTTTCTAATATACATATGGTATAATTCTATAAGGAACTTGACGACAATATCTTTCCCAATCTTTGCCATATTTTAAATGACAATTGTAATTATCACGCCTTTCTCTGTGTATCAACAAAATCTAGAAAATAAATTTCATAAAAGATTAGATTATTAAGCTTACAGCAAAAAAAACGACATAAAAATAAGTTACAGGATTTTCAAATCCTGTAGGAAGACACCATGCCCATGCCATAAGCCAATCGCCTAATAATTATGAATCAATTGCAGAATAAATATCTTTACCAAAATAATTTATGTGGCGAGACTTTCCCCACCATCCACTTGTAATTAATTTAGTACCTCTTTCAGTTGTTATGTATGTTAAATCTATAAAAACCGTTAATAATCATTCAATTGCAAAGAAAAGAGTCTTACGTTGAATACTTGGTGCAATTGGATTCTTTCTAAAAGTACTTTTCTGAAGATTTGCACTACGAAAAATCCAGAAACCCAAACATTGAAGAATTACAATCCCCAGAACCGCAAACTTATTCAAATAAACTGGATGGAATGCCAAATATCGTGCTTGAAGTGAATAAGTAAATGGAACCCATGTAATAGATCCAAAACATAACATGAATCCAAACCCCTCAGTTCTGTTCCTGGTTAATTAAGAATATAAAAGCATTCTCAAATATTGTACACAATATCCATAGTAGTTAATACAAGTTCTTCATTCCAAAGCGAATCAATGGCATACCATATCTGAAACAAGCAAACAAGAAACATGCTTGCTGTAATTCGCCCTTTTAAAGTAATATATTGATGAGCAGCGAATGACAAATTAAGCACAATCCAAAGAATAATACCTGGCCTCAATTCGACAAATTCCTTAATATCAAATGATCCAATGCGAGGGTTCAATTCACGTCCCATATAAAACTTTCATCATTTATAGAATACAATGAATCTAAATACATACATCATAGATCCAATTCCCCGTATTACCATTTTCTGAGAGATGTCTACCTGGAGAAAAGCTAGATCCATATGTATAAGACGAAAGTAGCAGTGAAAATATCAACGAGCTTGTAATCAATCCAGGATAATGATCCCATATGAATTCCAAAAAATAGACTCCTTTGAGACAAAACCCAATTATACAGCAGCACAAAATGAAAACCAAAGTACGAAATCCTATAACCATATTATAGAATGTAGAAAGACAAAAAGATACCATTGATCTTATAACTTAGAGAAAGTCCATGAGATAAACGACTTCCTTGCTTGATATCTCCAGGAATAAAGACCCAACAAAGAACTAAAAAAGTCCACCATAAAAAATAGATGAAAAAAGCAATTGGATCCCACAAATTTCTTAACAAAAAAAAAGAATTTCTAAGATACTTTAAAGAGACATTGCACCCATTTTCATTACATAAAAGGTACAATTCAAAAACTGTTAACAAAGTACCAAAAATAATTGCAACAATTCCTAAAGGACCACCAAATTCTATTAAAAAATAACACACAATCAATTCCTCATAAGAAATATCCTAATATTTTACCATAATTTCTTTTTTTTACAGACAAAGGGTTTATATATAGCTTCATAAAGAGCCGAAGAGCGTACTCAAAATTCGAAAAAACTGTAAGAATATCCTAACCCTTATTCAGACCTTTTACTAACCTAACATGTCTAGAATATCTCTCCTACAAGTGCTTAGAATGGGGTTATCAAGAACTATCTTATATTTTATTATATTCATGACTATTCCTGGGTTAGCTATAGATAATAGTAATTTTTCATGTACAGCAATCAAATCTAAAACTAATGAGCATGTCGACCTGCAAAAGCTTAGAAGAACACAAAAAGATAGGTCAGAAAAACTGTATTTTTAAAGTGCAATTTTATTCATAGAGTTATAGTTACAGTTGGAATGTAAGAGATGACGACGATAATATAGATTTTAACATTAATATTTGTGCACCTGTTATAACAAATGTTACATCTATTGATGGAGTTGATCTTAAACATGTGGGTGCTATGTATGTTGAGGGGAATGAAACATTTTCTATTGGGCAATATTTTTATATATTCATTAAAAAAGTTTTTAATTTATTGTGTAGAGAAATATCGTCAAATATACATTTTCAGGGAGATAAGCTGGTTCTTCAGTACAGGAATGGGTCATTGTGTCCAGGAAACACCACCTTTCGGAAAAGCACTACAATTAGTTTTATATGTGATCCTAGTATACAAAGCAAGGTCGAATTGGGTTTTGTTTTAATAATTATGGTATATTAATATGTTGTAACAGCCACTTATTTTTTTTGTTGGACAAGCAGACAAGTGTGCATATTTTTTTGAATGGCATACTGGTATTATTCTAATTTTTTTTCTGAATTGTACAAACAACATCTAGCTTATGCATGCACAAAGAAAAAGCACATATTTGGTCCTGGAACTATTTTTGGCATTATGTAAAAACTTAAAAATTTTCGTTTTCTATATTGACATATTTCTTAGATTATTAATTACCTCTATCGTATATTGTCTGGGAAGTTGTATTTACAAGAACACAATTATGTATGCCACAGGCTGGAAGCGGATTCCACACCACGGAATTCTTTTTACTATAAAAGTATGACCATTTTCTTACTTTCTTTTTATTCAGCGCATAGGACACTATATCTACTTTATTTGCGTCTTTATGTTCAAAATTCGGCATTTTTGGATTTCTGCAATCAGATTATAGTTACATAGGAGACATAGATGAAGAAAACAGACTGATTGATGAAGTTTTTCTGAATAACTAATATACAGGCAAAATGACATGTTCCTGCATTCTATAATCATTAAACGTCAAAGATACAAAAAATACAGATTATATACAAAAATCAACTTTACTCATTTACATAAGGCTTTAAAGAAGGAACATTGGAATATTTTTTAGAAATAAATACAGAAAAAAAACAGGCAATCAGCACCAAAACACATAAGTGTAAAGTATATTTTTTTATTTGAAAAAAGATAAAAACCACTAATCATTATAATAGCTTATTCTAACTAGTTACTATGGTAACAACAAGGCAACATTTTTTAAGCTATTAAAATATTAAAAATCAATAATAATCACATTATTTTATAGAAAAATCAGAGCGCAGGGTATTTAAGAGAGAATACAGTCATTTGATAAATCTTATTCATTATATTTAACTTTCTTATTATTATCCGTTATAAAGGCTGGTTTGTATTTTTTGCTATGGTTACGACGTCAAAAGGCTAAAGAAAAAATAATATTCATAAAGGTATAAAATACAAGGTTTTAGAGACTTTGGATGATATTGCACAATATCTTTAAGGACTCTGTAGTTAATTCATTCCTGAGAAAAAGTGAAGGTTTTTTAGGCTACAAATAATATTATATATATATCTTTGGGTCAATATAAAAAGCATAGATATACCAAGAAAAAATGCTTTTGAATCATCATTTATCAGGAAAAACTCAATATTCAAAAAAACGGAAGGTATTCATAATTTATTGATAAAAAACGATTTGTAAAATGTTCGACTAGTTAAATAGTTCAACTATATCTCCAGGAAGTCCCCAACAACTTAATGAGATCATAAGCAGATTATCCATGCCAATGCATCCCGTTCGTGTTGAACAACAGTATGCCAATTGTCAAAATATTGCAAATTATATTGGCGGTGTTCAAGCATATGCAAAACTTGCTGGAGCAACATGGACATATTATGTCAAAACACTAAATGTTACAATAGGCAGGGAGCGCGATTATACAGCATCTAAAAACGATATTGAATCAGGACCTGATATTCATGTTGATCTAGATCTTGGTCCTACCAAAATTGTTAGTCGGAGGCATGCAGTTATTCAATATGATCTTCAAGGACGATATTGGGAATGTATAATTTATGGAAGAAATGGCCTTAAAATTGATAATAAGACCTATAAAAATATCAAAAAAGTAAAACTCTCTAATGGGTAAATTTCATTATATATGATGTAATATTACTTATTTTTTGAATCTAGAAATATTCTAGAAATTGGTGGTGTTCAAATGATGTTCGTATTACCGGATTCACTTCCAAAGATTTCTAAAAGCCTTCTTAAAAATAACGAAGATGATATTATATACGATGAATATAACCAGGTTCAAAATAATTCCCATAATATCATGAAGACATCATTTCCATCAGGCTATAAAAAATCTCATTGCAGATCCCCTCTAAATAATCCATTGACTATGATTTATTTTTCTACATCTTCTGATTATAAAAATAACAATTTTACTTTTGATATAGATTTAAGTCTCGATTCATCAAAAGATATTAAGCCTCCATATAGCTATGCTACAATGATTGCTCAAGCAATTATGTCAACCGAGGAGGGAAAGCTAACATTATCTGGTATTTATTCATGGATATCAAGTAATTATGCATATTATAGATTTTCAAAAACAGGATGGCAAGTGAGTTAGCTGTAGTTTTTTATAAGTATTTGCTCATTGCATCCTAGAATTCCGTAAGGCATAATCTTTCGCTTAATAGAGCTTTTCGTAAAGTTCCTCGTAGTGCAAATGAACCAGGAAAAGGAATGAAATGGCAAGTAACTCCTGAATACCGCGAACAGCTTATGAAAAGAACAAAAAAACAAGGGATTCATCGAAAAATTAAAAGTATCAATTCAACTCTAAGTACAGATTCTCTAAATTCCAAGATATCACCAAATTTACTAGATTCATTTCATAATAGGACACTTTCAGATCCACCGTCAACTCCTATTTCTTCAAAATACTCCAGCATAAGAAACCAAAATGGACTTTTTCCTGGAGATACAGCCAATTATGATTTCCAATCTAACCTATTTTTTTATGGAAATCAAGCAAGCACAGTCATTACAACACCTCCTAACATAGCTTCACCTATAGATTCATACCAACATACATGTATAATAAAACAACCAAACTTCTTTACATCCGACGATGGTGGTTTTACCTCAAAAGAATCACTATTGGTATCATCGAATCATGGCATCAATCATCATTCATACTATCCCACATCATCTCCTGCACCTTTCTGGCGCTATATGATCAGCTCTTCTATAAACAATACGCCAAACAAAAGTTCTGAGAATCACACATATTCTTGTTATTCATCACCACCTGCATCTGTCTCCCATAAAATAGACACAATTGCTCACGATCTACCAGAATTCAACTCTACCGACGACATTCTTGATCTTCAGGGCGTAGATCTGACAAAGGGCTTTGAAAATATAAGCAAGTGGAGAGAAAACCAACTACAAAATATGATGCTCAATGATTCACACTCATAGCCTCCTGGATTACTCCTAACCCTTAAAAATACATATACCAACCATCTATACTGACTTTGTACTCCTGTTTATGTATATTAGGCTTATCTTTAGTTGGTTATAGTAGACATATATATATATTATTTTTTGGTGGTTACTATGGCAACTCTCGATATAGCTGGTCACGTGCTAAGCAGATGCAGACGTCAATAAATATTGGAGAAGATAAGGTCTTTAAAGAGGACTTGGACGACCTGGACTACTCGAAGGAAACACAGAGGAGCGTTTTAGATGCGTTTGGTGATTGTATTTGACACTTTTTTGGGGCAAAAAAGGACTTAATAATGGTAGTTACTCAACATCTTCCTGTAGACTTAATACGTTCGCTACATTTGATACGATATCTTGATGATGAGAGCTCAAGTAGTGGAATTAGGAAGGGATGAAGGGGTTAATATGAATAGTTTGTATAAATCAGCTGGACGAGCTTGCTTTGAGGGTGACGACTTGTGAGCCGGAAAAATATGTTGAGATGGCTCGATTATTGAAGATATCAGCACAGAATCGCTCTATAGCATTAACAGAGACATGCAAGCTTCATAAGACAGTAAATTTATATCTTGTAATTAAGTGGGTTGATCGGTTAAGGTCGAGCGACATCTTGATGCCATTGAACAAACATTGCAAAACTTACAAGAAGCATTAGTAGAAAGCCAAAAAATAGAAGAACTGAAAAAGATAGAGAAAGAAAAATTGAAAATTAAAAAGAAACATCGTAATATTTCAAAAGAACCAAGATATTGTTTTTGTAACCAAATTTCCTATGGACGAATGATTGCATGTGATAATGATAAAGTACCTTTTATTACCTTTCAATATCTATATTAATTATAAAAAGTGTAAAAGAGAATGGTTTCATTGGGATTGCGTGTCTATTACTTCGGTACCTAAGGGCAAATGGACGTGTTCAGATGAGTGAGTGATTTTGTAAGATCAATTGCGCTTCTAAATAAAATAGATGTGCATCTTCTATCGGTCTTAAAAGAAAAAAAAAATCCTAACCCAAGCCATTATCTTTATAACATTTATGAACTATATACATGGATATCATTTATTAAAAAATAAATTATTTTAACTGTTCACTTTTTTTTTTTGCAGATTTAAGTTTTAAATGAGTTTTTTGAACACTTTCGTCTAATTCATTCAACATATCATTTTGCATGCCCAATTCATCAGCAATTGCTGTAACGATATCTTTTTGTTTTCGTAAAATTGGTAAAAATGCCCCAAACTGTTCATCTTGTTTATTAAGGATATCTTTCTGCAAATGAATCAATCCCACACTACTTAATTTTCGAGTCTGCTCCGTCTCTGGTATCCTATCCGGTTTGCATCGTGCAAACGATGTTTCGCAATCCTTCCATGTTTGAATAGAAGAAGGAATATCATGCTTAATCTGATTATTATTATAAATAATATGTTCCAAAAATGCATATTCTCGTTTCATATTTTCCAATAAATCCTTTCTACGCCATAATTCTCTCTCCCCAATGCTTGTATGAATATCCCGATTATCCAGCCCTTGACTTAATTGTTCTAAAGAAGAATGAATTGTACAAAAGCCCTTTATTGAAGAAACACGTGTAAGCTGCGACGCAACTGCCCCCTCTATGTATCCACGTCTTGACACATGACGTTTAGCTTCTTGAAGAAGAGACTTTGTCTCATGAAACAGACGTATCCATGACTGATCTGACAATTGCATTGTTGAATTATCAACTGAAATCATAGACCGCCCAATTGCATAAACAGGAAGCTTCAAAAACTGTCTCCACGGGGGACTTGACCTCCAACAGGGATCTTCACTACGATGAATTCCTACAACATATGCCTCAAGTCCACGCCGCCGTTCTTCAATTAATGAAGGTTTTGAAGAAATGTTTAATAAATAATACTTTGGAGGAAATCCCACAGGAGGCGCACGGCCTGTAACCTCCTGAAGCTGCTTATGAAGCACACAGAACTCAGAATATCTCTTTTTAAGGGTATAAGACTTGATTGTCAGCTGCACGTGTAATATATATATTACATGTGGTTTTGTGTCCAAACTCTGTCAGAACAAGGCCATTTTAGACGGGAAAAAGAGGAAAACAGACATACCATACTCGAGGAAGGTATATTTATGTCAATAAGAAGGCTTTCTGGGTGAGATTCCTCTGCCATATTGAAAAATTGTTGCACCAGATTTGATGGACGTTAAGGCAGTGTGGATAAAAACTAAGTCAAAATGGGCGAAAATAAAATAAAGGAAAAATACAGAAAACACATGAAAAACAAGGAGTCAATCAAACAATATATGTAATTGAGGCGAAATAATAACAATACATAAATGTATTAGTGTGGAGGATGAACTCGGTAAATGGGTTGTTGTGTCAAATCAGAAGACAATTGACGAGAAAAATCCTCACTTGATGGCTGAGAAATATGTTCCTCCGGTTTAGGTTCAATAACCACAACAGAATCAGGAAGTGGCTTACGAGTAATCATTTCATTTAACATAATTTTCACTTTTACTCCTAAAACACCTAAATATATATTAGAAAAGGCCCAAAGGCAAAAAGGCTATATGTAAGTAATGATTTGGCATCTTTACCTTGTCGTAATAACACATGGCGTGTTGCAGAGTCAATGAAGTCACGTGCAGGCTGACCTAAAGAAGTTGAAAATTATACAATAAATGACATAATTAATAGTACCAGAATGAATCATAAATCCATCAGTAAACTTCATTGACTTGGCTCGTGCAGCTCGAAGTTTTCCTGAAATAACTACCTCACAACCTTTTGCACCCGACTCCATAATAAATCTTAAAACACCATAGGCAGCTCTTCGAACTGCCAATCCAGCCAACAACTTGTATCTTAGACTTTCACACTGTGCAACTGCACAAAGCCCTCTATTTTGTATTTTTTCAGCATAAAGCTCAACTGTACCATCTGGAAATTTAAACCGCTTCTGAATAAGCGAAGTTAATTCACGAATCCGCCTTCCCTTCTCCCCAAGAACTTCCTGCGTATGTGTAGCACGAATAATAATTTCTGTCCGACTAGGAGTTACACGGACTTCTGTACCAGAATAACCTTCTGCTGAAAGCTCGCGAGTAAAAAGCTCATTTAGCTCCGCAAAAAAAACACCGTCCGCAACAAACTAGCCCATATTAGTATTATTCCTATCTAGTTTCCCTATTTCTTGAATTTGAAGCCTCATATTTAGAAGAAAAAAAATCAAAATCAGAATTCTTCTTATGCCCATTGAAAAGACTCAATACAAAAATCTGCTCCTAAACAAGAGGTGCCAGATAAGAACAAGAGTCATTATATCCCATTCTTTAACCATAATCATAATTTATCATGTCGGCTTCAAACCAAATATAAACTTATCAAACAAACATGCCTTTCTCTTCTTGCTTATTAAATTATTTGACATATTGTAATATTAAAAATGGTCCTTAATAGACTGGCTTTATCACTTCAAAGCCCTTGAGTGATGTTTGAAATATTCGAGCAGGTCTTGATGTTTATTCAGGTGACTTTTTTTCAAGAACCCTAACCATCTTAGATTAGGTCTGTTATCTATAAATTTGAGATAAAGATGTAGCTTTATACATGTTCATCAACTTCTATATGTCTTTCCAATGTAAACGTCAGAGAGTATTGTGAAAAGTATGTTTTTTGTAGAGAATAAAAGAAGAAATCCCTTTTTTTTTCCTAAAAAAGACTATAAATATGTAGTTATAGAAAGAAGATAGTGTCTTAATAAGAATCCATACCCTTTGTTTGCTATCAAGTGGGCAAGTGCCAATTGAAGTGTATAGAATTATGATTTGCAGCATAAAATCATAAAAAGAAGAGAAACAGTAACAGAAAACCAAAATGTAAGCACAGAAACCCAAATTGCATGAAATGTAATGTCCCGAATTAATAAATAAAGATATGAAGATGTCACCCATGCCATTGTGAGTATCATATAAAGATAAGCCTTGAATGGACCTAGAGATAAAATAATTTTTTGAATACAAAAGCCCAAAGGAAAAAAAGCAACCATCAATATTGGCAATGGAATAGGCGCAACGAAATGTTTAATTGAAAAGTAAGCTGAAGATAGAGGTATCAAAGATAATTTTGAAACCACATAAACAATGATACTACAAATTGATGAAATTAGTGCCGACAAAAGAATGCTAAGAACTCCATCATGTTTAGGTCGTAATGAAGACCTTAATAGCTCTTTATCTCTAAATAGTGCATAGCGTTCATTAGATACAAGATAAAAAGGACCAAATAAAGAATATATGTCAAAAAGAAGAAGAAATAGAATTATCCATAGGGGAAAAGGATGTACCAGAAATGAGATATATAGCCATGGAACTCTTGATATAAAGACTAGTAAAAAAATATCTTATATATATTAAGACTTGTATATAAAATATAAGGAAATACTTGCCATATATATAATTAATCATGAAATAAAGCACAAGTTCAACAAATTTAATAGCTAATAAGTGTGACAATGGAACATTAGAGAAAGATTTTAACATAGGATTCAAGCTTTCAGCAGAAAATGGGAGAAAAATAATATAAGAAATAGTTGAAAATATGAAAAAAATAAAAGAAACAAGAGCCAATTTAAGATAAATATTCATGTTCTTATCGTCTGATATAATAATCATTAATAATTGAGAGCTCTTGACGCTATTTTGTCAATTTTTCAGTATTTGAATAGGTCTATAATCGACTCGAAATCAGTCAATAAATACTGAGGAATAATCAAGTATATAATAGTTATTACTATTAATCAAAGAATACCTCAAACAGAGAATATTTTCTATTTTTTTTATTTAAAATATGTTTTTAAATAATTTAATAACTAAAAAACTATACCTTATATTATCATTATATTGTTATATAGCAATAATAAAAGTTAATAAAAAGTCCACAACTATTTATCAACAGGTGGCAATGATGATATAAATTCATCCAAATCATATAGTTCTTCATATTGTGCTGGATCCCAAAGATTATCTAAATTTTCAAGAATATTTTTCTGATTTTTTTGTAATATGTTTCCTTCACTATCCAATATACTTTGTTTATTAGAAGATTGAGAATCAGAATTTTGCTCTTCTTGAGTCGTAGTAAAAAGATCAAGTATTTCACCAGTATTCATAGTAGACAAACCAAAATTCTGCTGATTAATCACAGAAGATGCTATATTTAGCTTAAATCTTTGTAAACTGATGAAATTAGGATAAATACAACCATTGAATAAAATAAATACCTCATAATTTTTTCTTCTAAAGTCTCTTTAGTTATTAGACGATACACATTAACGACATTTTTTTGTCCTATTCTATGAGCCCTATCCATTGCTTGAAGATCCTTCATAGGATTCCAATCATGTTCCACAAATATTACAGTGTCTGCACCTGTTAAGTTGAGCCCTAAACCTCCAACGCTAGTGGTAAGTAACATAACGTCTATTGAAGAATCTGAATTAAACTTTTGAACAATTTCGTATCTTTGTTTTACATCTATATCTCCATCAAGCCTTACATATGATACATTAGGAAGCAATTTCTTAAACACTTGATCTTCAATCATATTCAACATATCTTTAAATTGGCAAAAAATAAGAGCACGATGTTGATTAACTTGTATACCTAAAGTATCATCATTTATACATATTCCACAATCTAAAAGCAAATCTCTAAGAGCGATTAACTTTGGCGAATGTTCAATGTCATAAATAGTTGAATTTTGTTGTCGCAATTGTAAATTAATTTTTTCATATTGTGGATGTTTACTATTTAAAACCAATGCAGGGGAATTGCACAATTTTCTCATATATTGAAGGGCCTGGAATATATGAGACTTCTTCCCTATTTTTTCTCCTTTCAAATGTTTTATAACTTCTGAAACTTGAGTTCTAGCAAAATCTTCATAAAGCTGTCTCTGAATAGGACTTAAATCACAATGGTAATCTTGTATAATTTTAGGAGGTAAATCATCAAGCACATCCTCTTTCATTCGTCTTAAAAGAAATGGAAGAACTTGTTTATGTAAAGACTCAAGAGCAAGAGCACCTATAATAGTTAAAACTAAAAATACTACATATTGATACATACCTGCTTCCTGTTCACGAGAAGAAACCTTGCTATCACGGCTAACAGCTATAGGTTTTGCGAATTTTTCATGAAAACTCTTCTGTGTTCCTAAAAATCCTGGCATAAGAAAATCAAATAAAGACCATAGCTCTAAAACATTATTTTGTATAGGAGTTCCAGATAAGATTAATCTATAATTGGCTTTAATAAGTTTAATTGCTTTAGTAAGCTTTGCTTTTGCATTCTTTATAATATGCCCTTCATCTAAAACACAATAATTCCAATTCCTCCTAGAGAATTCCTCACTATCATTGCGACAAATATCATACGAAGTAATAACAACATCGTATTTTTCAAAAGAATTCCTAAGTTTCATACGCTCAGAAAGATTTCCAACATAAATAAGAATTCTCATAAACGGTGCATAAGTTGAAAATTCATGCTGCCAATGCCTCAATAAAGTAGAAGGACAAATTATTAGAGAAGGAATAAGCCGGGTATTAATGTTTTTTGAGGCATATTCTTCATTTTTAAGAAAATGATCACTAGATATAATACAAATTGATTGCAATGTTTTTCCAAGACCCATATCTAATAGATTTTAAAAACAATAAGAATAAGTAAAAAATTACCATCACAAAGAATACCATGTAACTGATATCTATTTAAAAAAGCTAACCAATTAACACCTTCCTGTTGATATTTTCTTAAAGTGGCCTTAATACATGAAGGAATAGAAAAAGGCTCTAATTTGCCGCCATCTAAAATTTGTGATATAAATTTCCTTTCAGAATCTCGGTTTTTTAAAAGTTCATCAGAAATTCCAGGAGGATTTGGTATGCCAGACTAATCAGAGTTACAAATTAGTTAAAAATATTATAAACTTATAACCTCCAATGGAACAAGCTTAACTAAAGCAGCAAAAGTAGATGTCGCAAATACCCTAATGTCATTATCTGAATCATTCATACGAGCTAATATTGGAATTATAAAAAATATAACATATGGCAAGATATTCGCATCCATTATCTGAACAAGATCTAATATTATATATATTAGCTTTAACAATCATCTAATAGAAAACGAACGATAAATCAATTCCACTCCTCCTTGCCTTTTTATTACATTATCTGGATCTTTTAAAAGAGGTAAAGCATGTAAAATAACTTCATTCATTCCCTCAACAGTAATTACATTACAAATAACAGCAAGACACCTAGCTGCAGCATAACGAATAACAGAAAATTCAGACTGAAGCGCTTTCAATATAATATTAAAATGCTCAATAACCTAAAGACAATTATATTATTTTCCAAAAAAAAAATAAATTTACCACATGATACAAAGATTTATTAAAATATGAAACCAAAATCCTCAAAATTGACAATCCATCTATAATATTTTGTCCAAGAATAGAACTTCTCTCATTAATATCCTTAGGAAAATCAAAACCTTCTATAAACTATAAAAAATAAATTCATATAACTAATTATTATTTACCTTTAAACGCAAACTCTATTGATTTGAACATACAAGCATATAATTTTGGTATTTTTTCAAATAAATTTTTACCAAAAGTTTTTACTATGTTGATTAAGACCAACTTTGCTCCATTTTTTTTAATATGAACTTCTGAATTTTTTTCATTAAGCATTTCTTTTAAAGATTGATCGTCTTCCTCTTTTTTCAAGGATAAAATACATTTCTGAAGTGCTCTATTGCAATAAAATTCAGGTATCTCAGACGTATCAAGACAAAGAAATGTACATAAATTACTAATTAATTTATCTATAACATTAGGATGTGACAATATACATAAATCAACTAAACGTGTCAACGATTCTGCAAAATGTGTCTGTAATACCAAGCTTTCTTCATTCTATTAAAATAGTTAGTATAATATTGTAATTTATAAAAGAAAAAATAGTGCAACTTTTATACTATCCATAATTGCTCTAATAATAGGATTTAATTTTTTAGGCAATTGTTCAGTTGATACAAGCGTACATGCTATTGCTGCCATAATTTGAACATCGCTTAAAAACTTTGCATTTTTAACAACTTTAATAGCATCTTTAGCAGAGTTTTGAACTTCCGTAAGAACCTTAGACGCATTTTCTCTATACATGGGCGAAATCATATCTTGCAATTTATTGAAATCATCTTCAATTAATTTCTCCGCATCCTTTAAACTAAACGCATCCAAACTTGCATTAGCCTCCCCCTCAATTTCCATAGAAATACTAGGAACATCTGACGGATCCAAATTACCATCTTCAATAAAAGTGTTACACAAAACACAACATTGACTACGAACAATCCTCATATATGGTAGGAGATTTGCAAACATGCTTGGAAGAGGATTGTTAAGAATATTTATAAATTTTTCATGAATTAATTTCAAAAATTCTGTGTCTCCAATATTTCCACAAAAACTTTGAAATACTATAGCTGTCAAAAGCCTAGGAGTTGAAAAAGGAGATAAAAAATAATTTAATAGATAATTTATAATCTCATTTATCTTCTAAAAAAGTATTAGTCCAAAGATCAAAAATATCTTAAGAAACTACATCTTTTGGAAACCGAGAAATCAAAAATCCCATAGCCTTAGCAGATATTAATCTTGATTGAATAATAACTTCAGTTCCAAGAAGATCAATGTCCCCTTGCATCATAGGCTTATCGATATTATGAAAAATAATACTCTCATGGTTCTTATCCTGCTTTTTTCTTGAATTTACATTAGATTTTATAGAATTTTCTTTAGATAAATTAGCAGATAAATCAAAATCCCCGGAAGGTAACAAAAACGGAACATCCATAGCATATGGATGACGTGGTACTCCTATTGGCGTCATTAAAAGTTGAGTAGTTGGCAACAAATGAGATGAATATTGTGTATAAAATTGAAGACTATCAGAATCGGATTTTATTGATGAAACAATTGTATTCCACAATTCTAAAGTCAAATTTAAAACCTCCGTATTTTGTTCAACAAGCATATTTTGAAAAATAAGCCTTAACGCTTTTCCATCTATCCAACTTTCAAATTTATCATTTTCAAGATTACAAAATGTCAAAAGGGCTTTAATAACAGCTTTTCGAACATTTGTGATTGTATGACGTAAAAATGGGAACAATTTAGGAACAAGGAAATAAAATGATTGACTATAAGTAAATAAATAACAATAATATAAAAAAACATAAAATACCTTTTATCCAACATAGCATTTCTTTTCATAATATCAATAACTTTAGAAAATGAACATAATTTAGAAAGAAAATCCATAATATTTGCAACACTTATGCTTAAATCGTCCCGAAGATCAGAAAAGCATATCCAAAGAGTCTTAATTAAGTCACTCACTGTCTCAAGTTTATTTTCAACGAATTCCAGAGCAATTGGAGAAAGAATAGAAGCAGAAACAGATCTAACATCATCATCATAATTTTTTAAACCGTATAGAACAGCCTGAATAACACCATCGAATATTTCATTAGACTCAAAAACAACATCTTTACGCACTGCCACAAGATATTTTAGACCAAGCATTCCACCATGTGCAACCTCCCAAATTGGATTTTCAATACCTATGTCTTGCTGGAATACTAGACGATAAAGTATTTTATATACTTCTTTTACAGATTCTGAATCTACATGTATAAGTAAAGCAGCAAGTATTTGCGAAACAGATTCTCTAATAGGAGCAACTACTTGATCAGATATATAATCGCCAAAATAATCTAAAGCAAAAATGCAGGTCAATTTACAAGCAATATCGTCAAGCCAAATCTTGTTTTTCTTATCATTTTCAGCTCTTGATAGTCCTACGACACGACCAGCACCTTTTCCATGAATTTTAATAATCTCTAGCAAACCCATTGCCGCACCATGACGTATTTCCCATTGCGGATGAAATAAATCTATTTTTAATAGTTCGGCAATTTTTTTGAACGGCCATTCTAAATTTTCAGTTAAATTCTTTATGATAGATGACGACTCGTTCTCAATAACAATACGAGATCCCTCTATTTGCGGCCTTGATAGATTAGATTCAGATGAATTCTCTTGTTTTATAGTTTTTGGTAACACAGGAGCAACAATATCTTTAGACTTTTCAGTTTTAACACTAGTTGGAACACTAGTTATACAGATTCTATATATGATTAATTTAAATTCGTTAAAAATCAGAAACCAACTTGTTCGTTCTAGTATTTTTTGCATTACTTTTAGCTTTTCTTTTCATAACATTTCTTTGTCTTGCACTAAGAGTAGCATTGTTTGTTATAGATGAAATAATTTCCTGCTCCGAAGATTTAAATGAATCATTAATCGATTGAGTAAGATCGGGTGTTGTAATCAAATTATCTATATATCATAAGCATATAAATATATAAAAGACTAATATATAAGTATAACTATCGACATATTCTCCTCCAAATCCAAGCCTAGAGATAAGATTTTTCTTTTGAAGGGATAAATTTTCCTCAGAAAAAAAATCAGAAGAATCAAAATCGTATTCCTACTAATATAAACACTGAAAAAAGAGATAAATTAAACATGTATACTTTTCCATCACTTCCAAGCAACTTTCTTCCATTTTTAATAACAAGAGATATATCAAATGTCTCAAAAGAAAAAACTGTATTTAATGTATCATCAAGCATTCCCTTGCATTCTTCTTCTTTCAAAACAGGTTTTAATGTATTTTCATGTTTAAAATACTCCTTATTTGGATCCCACAAAGGAACCTGTTTTATGACTGCATTGATTGCCAAAGCGGCGGCTGTTCGAGTATCCCATGACTTAGACCTTATATGAGGGATAAGTTTCTCGAAAATATTATATAATTCATATGGATGATCTTTTTGTATATTACCAAGCTGCTGTGCAGCCGTTTGCCGTATGAACTGAGTTGATCCTGTATCCAATAGCAAAATAAGCCGATCCAAATGACTCCCTCCTGATCTACGACCCGTCTAAGCATCATACCATGCATTTTAATGAATAATTCATTACTTAACCCCCATAACTGGTCTTTTTTAAAATTTTAAAAACTAATATATATCTTATTAAAAAAATTAAAGCTCTATGTCTACTATTAATGACTCATTCAATGTTACTAATAAGCATTTCCAAGACAAATAATGCCTTTATTTTTCTTATTCATATATTTTTAAGATGCAAGCTTTATAACCCTTATAAATCGTTCAACCCTTCAGCCTATACAGGGTGATAAAATTTATATACCAATATTTATAGAAAATGTATTAAAAACATAATAAACAATCAATCGCTACTTGTTTCATCTTAATTATTTACAATATAAATAGTCCATATTTCTAAATGAATCTAAAGCAATGACATTGAATTAAAATAAAATGTCATCAAACCCATTCTATCCTTTTCTACTAGCCTTAAAACACATGGTCTATCTAATAAAGATGTTGTTTTTGTATTTTTCAAGATAAATTTTACTAAACTACACTATAATTGCAAATATTCGATATAAATCAAAATAATTGCATGAAATAGAGCATTTAACCCAATTAAAACACACATCTATTTCTAGTAAAAGCGTCACAAGACGCCTGTCTTTTATTTCTCCCTTCTATCAAAAATCACACCAACACAGTGCATTTGCCTGAAAATCAATTTTTACAATAAACCATACTTTTGAATAAACAGAAACAACAATAAAAATCTATTTTTCACAAAGACGGGCACAACTCTGTTATTTCCAGACTATCTGCATCTTCAATATAACCCTCATATACCCATCAAATATTCATATCCTTCGAGATTATAGCATAAAGATTTTTACATAAATTACAAAGCTATCCTAATTCTTATATTATAAAAACAAATTTTATACATTTCTTTGAGTACAAATAGTCTTAAAGTAAATGTAGATTTTTATAGGCTCGAAGACCATATTAAATATAAGGCTCGAACCATTTCATAGACGTATCGAAATCTACCAGATCTCAACAAGTACCTATAAAAAACCAATTATTAGAAAAATAAGAGGGTAAAAGAGGGCATAAGCCTATTTAGTCATGACATGGGACACAATGCTCTTGATTTTTGCTTTAAAACATGGTCAAAAACTCCTACGAACAAACTAGTAAAATCTATAAACTTTGAAATGATATCAGATGATCAAGGACTGTTTCATGTTCCAAGTAAATTATTGCAGAAACAAAATAAAAGTCATTTATCTAGAAGCAGACGCACTGCTTCAGCTGCAGAGCGTCTTCCATCGGAGCTTATTTTAGCAATTTTTAAATATATTTCATCAGGAAGTGATATGCAATCTTGTCTTCTTGTATGTTGGTCTTGGTGCTATTGCAGCGTAGAAAGCCTTTGGTATCGTCCTTTTTTATATCAATCTTCGAATCTTATAAAGTTTTGCAATACTTTATGTCGAAAAAACCTATCGTTTAATTATGCACAACTTATCCGCAGACTTAATTTAAGTTATGTTTGTGATTACGTTTCAGATCAATATCTCTCGAAGCTCGATAAATGTACACGTCTTGAAAGATTGACCCTTATCGGTTGCAAAAGAATTACAGATAAAGGCATTTACGATATTTTGTCTAAAAACCCAAATCTTCTTGCATTGGATTTTACTGGACTAGAACTAATAACAAATAAAACATTATTTTGTATTGCAAAACACTTAAAGAATTTGCAAGGTCTTAATCTTACAAACTGCAAAAATATCACAGATGAATCTATCATGGCAATTGCGCATTCATGTTCTAATTTGCGCAGAATTAAACTAAATGGATGTCATTTAATAACAGACCTTTCGGTTTTATCATTAACGGCAAAATGTCCTTCATTGCTTGAAATAGATCTTGATAATTGTTTTGAAATCACGAACCAATCAGCGAATGCAGCGTTTACTAGGCTAAATTATTTAAGAGAATTAAGACTTGCACAATGTACATCAATAACCAATGAGCTCTTTTTCAATATGGAAAATGAAAGATATGAGCATTTGCGTATATTGGATTTAACATCGTGCACAAGGATCACAGATGATTGTATTTACCACATCTCTTTAACAATTCCGAAACTTAGGAATTTAATTCTTGCAAAATGTTCTAATATTACAGATAGAGGCGTGATGTATATTGCTAGATTAGGAAAAAACATACATTTTCTCCATTTAGGTCATTGTAGTGCTATAACAGATCGTAGCATTATTTATCTTAGCCGATATTGTTCTCGATTACGTTATCTTGATCTAGCATGCTGCACTCAACTTACTGATCTTTCAATTTGCGAATTAGCATCTTTACCTAAATTAAAAAGGATAGGGCTTGTAAAGTGCGCAAATATAACAGATTTATCTATTTTTGCTTTGGCAAATCATAAAATGACCGAAAATGCATTAGAACGCATTCATCTTTCTTACTGCGTCAATCTTACATTACATGTTTGTTTTCTACTCATAAGTTTTCATATTTAACTATTTTTTATTAGGCTATTCTTGAATTATTAAATACATGCAAAAGACTTACACATTTGAGTTTAACAGGCGTTTCACAATTTTTGCAACCCGAATTTACACAATTTTGCCGGCCTTCACCTAAAGGTAAAATATCCTATTAATATTCATTAAATGATTACTAAAAACAAACAAGATTTTAACCCTCATCAACAAGCTGTATTGTAAGTTTTTCCGATTATTTATATTTTATATATTAAAACAAATAAGTTGTGTTTTTAGTGGATCTGGTGTAATTAAACTACGAAATTATTTAAACAATTTGATAAAAGAGGCTAAATTAAAAACTCAATTTCAGCATCTAACACTAGAAGAAGCTTTTGAAGAAAATCAAAATAATTATAATGTTCCTATTGAAACACAGGAAGTTTTTGAGTCATTTGCATAATAATAAGTATCATTTAATACCATTTATAACTATATTCAAACACAATAAACATAAAATGCGTCTTATTGAGGAAAATATTCTTAAAAGGAGCTTATTTTCTAAAAATACATTCATTTTTTTCTACTGAAATATTGCACTTTTTTTAAAAAAAGCAAGTATACAAAATACCACAATAACATAATCATACTTTTAATTATAAAGATTTTTTTAGATCAAAATTTCAAATTTTAGAAAGAATAATTTATTCATAAATAAACTTTGAAACTATGATAATTAAAACCATTTTGAATATTCATTCTGAAACCATGTTTTTGTCTGTTTTTGTATTTTTTTAATATTGATTCTTGCTATTAATTTCTTTCAAATAATTTGAGAAATGCCTTAGTATTTACAAAAAAATTTGAAAAGATAACATTTTATTAAACATAATATATATTCTTTATTCAATTATAAAGAATTAGTTCAAAACTTTCTACCATTAAACACAATTTCAATATTATATAACAAACTGTTTTTTCAAACAAACATAAATTATTAAATAAAAGAAGCAATTATATAATCAATAAATAATTTACTAAATATTATTATAAAAAATACTTTATTTTAATGTATTTAAATATACATTTTTTCTTAAACTATTTTTAAAATCATTTGAATAAAACAACAAAATAACAAAATACATGAAACATGCACACAACTATGAAGGCTTTAATATAATGTTTAAGTCTATCTATATAATAAAGCTAAGCTATAATACTATTATGGTTTTTATTACATTATTTGTCAACAGTCTATAAACCATAAACATAAAAAATAAGTATTTAAAACAAATATTTATAAATACAATTAAATTCATAAAAAATGGTTATATAAATCAAGTATCTCTAAATCAAGATGCCATTATTTTGCCAAAATTTCAAATTATTGCTAGATCGATTAAACATCACTTTAAATCCAACTACAATTTATAATACAACATAGAAAAGTAGTGTATATTTAATTACTTATATATTCTAAGCAATAAAATTTTGTTATTAAAAGTCTTTACATAGAAAACTTTGTCCCATTATTTTATATAAAGAAAATGTACAAGTCAGAGATATAATGTAATAGATCAGAAAGATAAATTTTCGCATAAAATTCAAAAAATATAATTGAAAAGTAGTAATTATTCAAAATCTTATCAAACTATTATCAACATTATTAATCTTCAAGAAAAATATTCATCAGTAGCAAAAACAAGTTAGACAAGGTCCATTAAATGTACGTTTAGATTAATAGAACAATGGTAACAGCTTTTATTCAAAGAAATACATCTAAAACCAAAATATCTCTTATCATAACCATTATACAATATAACCAAGCAATGATAGATACATTTTTATCAAAAAATCTCCACCATCTTTTATACTCCAATCTCTTTCAATCTTTAACCCTATAAATAAAATTCAACTGATTTAATTATTTTTCCCTTAATTTTACATTCCTTTAATTCAATTTCTAAAGTAGAATCAATCATAAACACAAATAGCCCCTCTATACATTGAACTAAGGGGCTCCCACTACACCTGATTCATTCATTTTTGTATCCACTTCATTAGCAATTAATTGTCCATCTAGCCATTGATAATAGATCTCATCATTCATTCTCCTCGCCAAGTCCTCTCTAGAAATATCTACTCTAAACCGCTCATCATTTAAAAGAGTTAAATGGTAGAGACATATTGGATATCTTGATTTATCAATATAAAACCCAAAATTGAGATAACCCTTACGTTAAAAACTGAGCATATTCTGGACGTCTCCAATACTCCAAATACTTAAGATAATTAAGAAATACAGGGCAGGAAAGGTATTTGCTTTGTGCAAGAACTAATAACCCATTAAAAGCCTTTTTTTAAAAGGAAAAATAAACAATTTAAATACCAGGGACTTGCAAGGCATTGAACAAACTCAAGTTCTTGTTCAAAACGTTGCAGCTCAAGAGCATTGTCCAATAGATCATCATTATTATCCATTTCCAGAGTTGTATGCGTCTTGTATGCGTCTTGTATGCGCTTCTCCAAATTATACAGCAGAGAAAAAGCCGCTGAAAGAAACAGGACCTGGTCTTCTTAAAGAGCTCTTGGCTTGTATTTTTCAGAGACAAATCAATCCTTATTAAAAATCCGACAAGCTCTCATTGATTCAGCTCAAGAAATGAAAAATAACAGTTTTTGAAAAAATATTAAAAAAGGCCAAGAAAAAAGATGTTTGGGTTATTTAACTTGAAAGCTCGCCCAAAATTTCATATACAAATCACAATTCATCATTTAATTAATGTCCCTCTTGTTTCAGGACAAATGTTTATTAAATGGTACTTAAAGGACTCAATAAGCACTAAAACAAAAGGGAAATCACAGAAGGCTCCTATAAAGGATCATAAAGTTACATGGGATCATGATATTTCATGCGTTATTTCTATGAGGATAGGAAAACGTCAACGGTTATCAGGAAGTTGGATGATTTTTGAAGTTAATCAAGTAATGGATAAAAATGAATGAAAAAGGCAGAGTTTTAAATAGTAATTAGGAATTGAGATGCGCAAGTCATCAATTAGTTTTGGGGAGGGTGGAAATTAATCTCGCAGAATACGTGGGATTGTCAAAAGAAACAGGTTGTTATCTTTTGCAAAATAGTAAAGTCAATTCATTACTTAAGGTGAAAATATAAAATAGAATTTTCACTATATTTATATTTGTTTTTAGATCAGTATTTCCATAGAACAAATATGTGGAAATACAGATTATATTATGTATATGAAATTTGATCTTTTTTCTTAATTAATTTTTATAGTAATCCTCCTCAAAAAAAACAAATGTTCTATGGAATTGTGGACCTAATGTCAAAGCATAACGTTCCAGATAAAGAAAAAAGTATGTATAAAATATTTGAAAAAAATGTAGTTTTTTTAATGATATCAGATCATTTAGATAATTTGAGTCCTAGAAAACTAAAAGATTTTAGCCCTAATATACATGAGGAAGACATAGTGACAAATGAACCATATCTATTAGACGTATTTAATTCATTTGATATCATTGAGAATATATTTAATGAAAAAAATGAATGGTTAATGGAATTACAACATAAAAATGAAAGATCATGTGATAGTGATGATAGCAAGAAAAATACAAAAATAATACAAGAAATAAAAAGGAATCAGAAAAAAGAAATAGAAATAGCACAAGAATGGGAAATTAAAGAATTAAAATATGGAGTAAGCTGGTCATTAAATAAAAGTTCAAACAAATCATATTAATCCACACAAAAGACCAATCGTTATCAAAACAAATGTCTTTTTTACTGGCGTATAATGTACAAAATTTACAATCTAAACAAGTTTAACGATTGCATTCACACGAAAATACTAATCATTGAATTAATAAATTTTAATATACTAATTAGAATACTAATAAACTCAACAAATAACAGCTTATTTCGACACGTTTTTAGTGAAATCCATAGGAAAACCATTTTTACAATATCGTTCTTCGCTCAACGGAGGTGAAGTTAATCCAACGTTATACCTACAATAATTAAATGTATTAGGAATTAAATTATCATTATTATATAAACATGGAGAAGTCGTCTCATGTGGTTGAGAATCTATAGGAGATAGAAGCTGTATATTCGGAACAACTTTTTTTGACAAACTAGTAGTCTTTGGTAATTCGACTGGTGATATCTTATCTCGTTTTGGGATCAAAAGCGTAGAAAATGCCGAATGAGGTTGGTTAATTTGCAATTTATAATAAGCGAGACGAAGCCGAAGTTTTAAAACATGCGCATACTATTTTTTTAATATATAATATATATTAAAAAACGCTTACCTTTTTGATTTGCTCTTTTGATAAAAGAAATGATCCGAACAATCTATTATTAGAAGGTAATGCATTGGAATCGGAACTTTGAACCGTATTATATTTCTAAGCAATTTAGATAATGTCAAATCGCAATTTACCAAAACGTATAAAACCTCATTTTTTGAAACACAATCAACACAGATATCAGCACGACCATCCTTCGAAAACGCATTAGGTTCCAAATTTTTTACTTTTGTTCCATGACTAGCATGTATTGGAAATATATCAATATCACAACAAGGAATTGACTTAGTATCTGGACATTGCACATTGACATCCCCTTCTTTAACTCGTTTCATCTGCTTTTCACAAGAAAGCTCTTCCTGGGAGAATGTTTCTGCACTACTATTGGACGTCCGTCTGCGCTTAACAAAGGACAATTGCAAAGAATTTGTTCGTGAAGGAGTCAATTCTACAAAAACACGGCGTGGTGAAGCAGACTGAAACGTTTGCATATCATAAAAAACTGAAAGAAATGCCTGAAATTACAGAAAACAAAAGCGTTCTAATTCATCAATATCTTAATAAATCTTCCAGAGCTTCTTTGCATTCGATTACGCGTAAAAATAAAAACAACACAAGGGCCTAAACTAACGGCTATAGGACAAACAATGACAGAAAAACTATAAACAGTTAAGACTTAGCTACTTTCAAGAAAAAAATACCAATTTTTAACTTTTTAAACTTACAAGTGATTGATCGAGCGCGAAGGTTAAAATACACGAGGCACGTGATCTGGAAATAAATGTATTATACATTGAATAATAAGATGAAGATAAATATTAAGAAATATGCACAAGTAAAGTATGATATGTTAATAATTATAATTAAAGAAGCAGATTACGAGGGAATTGATTAAAATCAACTTGTTCGACAACATCACCTAGTTCGTAACAATTATATAAGATTTTAAAACGAAGTCGTAATAAAGACTAAAATTAATAAGAATAGATTATGGGTTTAAAGCAATTACCCCTCTTGAGGCAGTTATTTTCATTGTTTGTTTTAAATTCCCACCAGGCTCTATTAGGGTTCCAGAGATAGGATACATTTGTAATTTTTGAGACTTTATTACGGCAGCTTGCAAATTAATTTTTGAAATTTGTGTAAAACCAACGTTTAGAAATTGATTTGTAATAACGATCATGCACATATCAGAAATTTGCAATGAATGGATTTGCAAAGTAAACTTAAGGCCATTCTTTTCATATACAGCTTTTTTTTGTCAAGAAAAGTATAGAAATATGAAAGATACATACTATAAATGTCATTTCCGATCGTTTTGTTAGATTTAAAGGAAGAAGTAGAATCGATACTTGCACCGAATGATTCAGAATTTTGAACTAATTAAAAAATTATTATTAAAAACTATTAATTTTTTTAAAAAATAATTACTAAAAAGAGAATCATCCTTTTCAGTATCCAAAGATTCATGGTGATTTAAAGATCCAAGAATATCTAAAATTGCACTTTTGTTATTATTTATATCATTTGAAACCTTTTTCAAAAAGAAATCACTACCAAACAAATCAAACAAGGGCTATTATCTGTTAGATTTATATCAATAGGAAAAATATTTACGTCTTCAACAGCTTCTTTCTGACTTTTTGATTTTCTAATAGAAAAATCAAACATTCCAGAATTTTTAATAACAAATGGAGGCATTTTCTCCAAAATCCCTTCTATTTGATCAAATTGAAAAAGCCTTTCGTATTCCATAGATCTTTGCTGAACTTCGACATCTGTATTTGTTGAATATTTACTAAGTAAACTACGTATTTTTTCAATCTGAGATTGTTCCTTAATACGGACAGAAAGTTTTATTAAAGAAGTCATGAGATATTCCATGATTGTTTTAGAACAATGAGTGGAATCAATAATATTTTTCAAGAGTTCTATAATATCTGATTCTTTGATAACATCATTAAGCTCTTCTTCAAGTGATTGATACGGTTGTAACAAAAGCTCTCCATATTCTCCTATCATCCATATTCCGGCAAGAGTAAGAGCTTCCTGTGTTATATCTTTTTGTAGAGAAAAAAATAATTTTCTGATTGTATAAGATTGGAGTTCTGGAGTAGTAATAATAAGCTGAATAAATTTAGAAAAAACATGTTCCTTAATATAATTCCCAGCCTTTTTTATTTAATATTAATATAACATACAGATTGCTATAAATAACATTACCAGTTTTAAAATCCTAAGCATAGTATCAATATGCCATCTTTTATTTGGTGCAAATTTTCTAGCTGCAATAGATATTTGAGTTGTAATATTTGATTTAAATTCATTATCAGCAGTTTCCAAAAATACTAACAATTCTCTCACTAATATTCGGATATTGCTTTCGTTAATTAACGAAAAAGACAGATCCAAAGCTCTCCTTCGTATTGATATATCAGGATCACGAAGGCATTTTAATACAGTGCTTCTATGCCTCTGAACAGCATTAGGCTCTATAGAAATGACTTTACTCAATGTATTTAATGCAACATATCTAAACATATGTTAAAAATATTTCTTAAAAAAATTTAAAACTTTATATTATTATCATTGTCAGATAAAAATTTGCCAAGAATATTAACACCAAGAACTCTCAACCCTTTATTTGCCTCAATATCCAAAATTGTAAGAACTGTTTCATACAAAATAGAATTTCCAACATTTTTTGACGACTCAGTATTAGTAGCGACCTAATTAATACTTTAATTAAATACATAATATTTAAAAACATTTACTTGTGCCAATATATCATTTATTTGCTCGCTTATATCCACATCTCCATGCCCCAAAACTCTTAGTAGTCTTAATAATTTTACTTGTAAAAATGGATCTGTAATTCCTGAAACATCATATTCAGGAGAAAAACCAGAATTGACAAGTGACTTTAAATGCTTTACAAAATAAGAAGTAAGCTATGTCCCAATTATTCAGAATCTTATAGAAAAAAGTTCATACAGGACGATAATATTTTATTATACTTGGATTATGAATACACATGTCAATAATAAGCGTTAACCCACAGAGCAATACGCCATGATTCTTGTCCTTTAACAAAGATTTCGAATGATCTATGAAATTTTCCAGAAAATCTGGAACTTTTCGTATAATTTTCATAGCACATAAAGCAGCCTAATTTTTTAAAAAATAGCTCATAAAACCAAGATTAATAAACACCTTTTTACGAATATACACATTTGGCGAACCCATTAGTTTCCCGATATCCAAAAATAGATCACGTGCTGTTTCTGGGGATGCAATATTGCCTAATGTACAGAGCGCCAATCCAACAATATAGGGATTAGAATGATTCAAATCGCTTTATAAGTTAAAAAGAATGCCATAAGAGCGAGTATCGATACTTTTTAAGAGAATTTGTAACTAGCATTAATACTTCTTGATTCTCATCGAGCAGAAGCATAGTTCCTAGATATCCAAGACGTTTATCAGCAAAGAGTGGGCTTGCAAGAAGTCTAAGACATTCGATTTGGCCAAAATGAGTGCACTCTCCAAGTATATAGAGATAGACTTAAAAGCAGACAGATATAAGAAGGATAAGCAGATAAAGCGGAGGACTTACGCAGTTTAGAAAGGTTATTCCGACGGTAATAATGGTTGTTAGATTCTTCACGAAAAAAGCTACGAATTACAGCGGATTCTTTCTGGATAATTGCCCGTTCATCAGAAGCTGTTTTTGCTGCTCTTACTGACTTAATAAACTGTTTTAATGTGCCCATTTCTTGCAGATATTAAGGAGGAGATGAGCAGCAGGTTGGAGAGAGGTTAGAAGGACATATATTTTTTATCGATTTTGAACCTCAGAATTTTTTGATAAAAAAAGAAATAAAGAAAGAGGGCTAAAATCATGGTTGCAGGCATTATTTTAGGGTCTATTGGGGTTGCAGCAGTGGCTACATTTGTAGAGCTTTTTTGAACGAAGAAAAAAGACGAAAAACTGATGATTTTAGGTAGGTTTAGGATTACGTGCTTTTCAAAAGTATAAATTGTTTCCAAGAGGAGCGTCTTCTCAGCATATTTATAAGGGGGGGTTTGGGAAGCAAATGTCCTGCAAAGAAGCAGCGTTAATTTTGTCTTTAAAGTGCGTTTTTAGGCCAAAAAATGAACATTTTATTCGTATTAATATAATACATAGCGAGAATACATTGACTCGATCTAAGCTAAAGGATGCGCACAGAAGAATTATGCTTTTGAATCATCCTGATAGAGGAGGAAGTCCGTATATAGCAAGTAAAATAAATGAAGCAAAAGATTTATTGGAAAAAGAACGGAATCTACGTCCATAGAATATGAGATTGTATATATATCAAAACAGCATTTATTTATGCATCATTTTTATCATTTTTGTGTTAGATGTGCATTATTTTATAAAACAGAATTTGAGGTCATAGTAGGTATCAATTTATAATTTATAAATATCTGGGCAGGATTCAAATATGTATTATATTTATGGAACATTATTATTAATTATGGGATAATTAACGAAATTACTGTGTATAATAGAATAATCATAGACACTTCATCTAATCATTTATTCATTAAATTTGGTTAAAATCTTTGTTTAATCTAAAGATAGAGTAGCAGTTTTTATCAATATTTTTCATATTTTGGGAATGTTTAAACACATGGTAACATTAATCTAACAAGTAATACAATAATTAATGAAACATAGACTAATTAAGATTTGTAATTGATTTTATTATACATTATAACAACTGATTCCTAAAAACATATAATACATCACTCAAAGAAGCGTAATATATAAATTTCTAAATCATTAAATATTTTTTTAATACAAAAAATATAAATATACACATAAGATATAATTGCTCGTATATAAATACCCATTCATATTTTAAATATATAGGAAATAAGGATTTTTAGAAATCGATTGAATATAATTGTAAATATATATATAACGAATCTGTTTTTATGGCGGTAACATTCCATGTTATTTGAATAAGATCAATGTTTAAATTGTTCTAATATTACATTTATCTTATACTGAAATTAGAATCTATTATATACAATTTACTTCAATATATCAATATCTATATAAGATTATGATCTAATTATTTATTATTAATATTCAAAAAAACTATATAATTTTTGAATTTAAATATAATTATATTTTAGATTATGAATCAAAAACAGATAATTCACAATTAATATATAATTAAAAATTGAAAAAACATATACTTTTTCTCACTAATAAAACAACCATACTTTTAAAGAGATTTGTCATTTCTAATGCATTTTAAATAACGAAAACGCCCTTTTGTGTTATCATTTGCTTTATAAAAAATACAATATCCCAACTAAATAATTACTAATTTATTCAAAATATATTAAAAAATTGGTTTTTAAAAATAATCATCAACATTATCTCTAGAAAACAAGCCATCTTCATAATCTTCATCACCTGGATCAAAATAATTATCTAATTTTTTAACAAAAATATAAAATATAAAACATTTTTAAACCTTCATAATCATTATTATCATCATCTTCAAAATCTTCATCTTGATCATTCCCATCTTCCTTCCTGCTTTCAGATTCTTCCGGTATATCTGAATCATATTCATGCAATTCTCTCATTTCTTCTTCAAGAATACTCGCAAATCCTTGAGTGAGTGGCAAAACAACTGGTTCTTCTACTTTTTCCTTGTATACAACATCCTTATATTCTTTCAAAAATACATCAAAAAGCTCTTCCGGAAAAAACGATGCCTCCAATTTCAAAAAGAATAAAGATTGTGCCATTTTAGGCGCTGGCTTATACTTGTCACTGTATTTTTTAACATAACTTGATACATCTCTATCAATTCCTCTCGACGTCGAAATATAAAATGGAGACTCTTTAGATATTTTTGTATGTATTTCCTTATAATATTGCACATGAGCTTTCTCATCATTATAGCTTTCATTCATACAAGATATTTCTTCTAAAGAGGACATCTATGTATTTTCAGCGGAAAGTAAAAATCGCTTACTTGTACATTAAAATATACAAAGAACACTTATTAAAAAATACATAAATATGTCAGAAAGAGAGGTAACAGTATTCGTTATTGATATGGACAAGAGAATGGTGCTCTGCTTTTTACTTTACTTCAATATAAAATTGATTAAATAGAGAAATTGCGGAAATAATAGGACACAAAGCAATCTTGAGTGGGCACTGAGCTATTTTTGGAGTAAAATATCATCAAAAGTATTTAAGGGAATATTATGTAGCTCTGTTTATTAATAAAAAGATACTTTCAGGACGAAAAACAGATTGTGTAGGCGTAGTTGGATTTAAAACAGATGGTTTGACAAGTGGAGATGATAAAAATTTATTTAAAATTAGAAACAAATAATGATATGAAAGAAGATAAATTTTATGAAAATATTTCAGTTTTATGTCCTATTCAACAGTATGAAGATCAAGTTATTTAGTTATATATGATTTTGTTTTTAGAATTACGATAAATGAGGTAGAGGAATTGAAGAGGAAATTAGTCCCAAGTAATACGGACGTTGGCGATGGTAAGCTTTATTTTATGTTACCATTTTTTTTATTTTTTTAGCTATTTCAGCAGTGATTATTGGAATTGATTTAATATCAAAATACTGTGGAAGTTTTAGACATATTAAAAATCTTATATTGATTACAAATGGTGAATCAGCTATGAATTTTTCAGATTTGGAAAAAATTGGATATCAAATTAGATATATGTCTATAAACTTTTCAATTTTGTAAAGCGTTAAAACTAACATTAAAAAAAACTAACAGAAGCAGTGGCATTGATTTTGACACTGATGAATATATAGAAGTTTCCAAAAGTACCATAAAGGCAATTTTATATAATATAATAACAGTCCACTAATAATTACTATAGTTAAATAATGAAAAAAATCTTTTAAAGTTCTCAAATATCACTAATGGGACCTTTTCTTCAATGGTTGATGTTATAGATTCTCTTAATATATCTAACGTTAAAAAAATTCGTCCTGTATCTCTGTTTTCTGGAACTTTAAGTATAGGCTATTCTGAGAAATATCCTGACGTTATTGAAATTATGGTTCAAAGATATCCTCGTACTAGATTGGCAAAAATGACTAGTGCGCATAAATACAATGTTTCAGGGACGATATTTAAGTCTAAAGATGACAATGAGTCAACAAAAGCATCTACTAATTTAAATGACAATGACAAAAATGAATACTTCAATGAAATATTAACCACAAGAACTTATAAAATAGAAGGAGATGGAAAAGAAAAAGAAATATCTAAAGAAGACCTTGAATTAGGATATATTTATGGAAAAACAATAGTTCCTATGAATATTATAGATGAAGAAGAAATAGCGTACAATGAAGAAGATACGGGATTAACAATATTAGGATTTATAGAAAATAAATCAGTAAACAGTTTTTATATTCATACTATATCTAATTAATCTAGTTTCCTCAGTTTATTGCCTTAGGAGAAGCAAATATAATTGCTCCAGCCAAAGCAAATTTAAATGCAAAAATTTCATTATCTTCTTTAGTGCATGCAATGTTAAAAACTAATACCTTGGCACTAGGAAGGATTGTAACAAAAACAGATAAATTTCCAGAAATGATTATAATGGCACCATCTATTGAAAACAACTTTGAATGTTTAATAGACCTTACTGTAAGTATTCTTTTTTATAAATGTTATTTATTTACATTTTCAAGTTGCCTTTTTTAGAAGATTGTAAGAATTTCAAATTTCCATCTATAGAAAAAGGTAATATATTATCTAATAAAAATGATTGTTCTATGAAAGACATGGATACTATAATGGAAAAATATGTCACAAAAATGGATTTATCTATAAAAACACAGAATGATAATATGTATAAAAAACCCGGATTTTATAATATTATTAATTTTTTATACAGCAAAAAAACAAGCCAGCTAGAACCAGCGCGTATATACAATATAGCATTACATCGTCTTAATCAGGCAATTTCTTCAGCTGCTATATATCCTGATTTAGAACTGAAAAATTTATTACCTGACATTAAAAAATTTATGTACCCTTCTGACGATCTTTTAAAAAGATGCGAACAAGAAATAAAAACTCTTTTGGAACTCTGTAATATCAAAGAAACTATTCTAACAGCACCAGAATCAACTATATCTTAAAATCTAAAAATAAGTATGATATTTCAATTAAAAATTCACGGCAATCTTTATTAAATACAAGAAATATTTATAAGATCTTTTAAAAGTACAATTAAAACTAGATTAATATATTTATTTTATTAAAACAATCCTTTACATTATTTTAATAGATCTAACTAAAGAATTTAGTCTTTTAACAATCTTTGATGAGATCTTGATTCTTAACCATCATATTTGTATATTTGTATATTTCTTTCAAAATACCTCATATCTATATAAATAATATTTTCTGTATATTCTAAATAATATCTTTTAAAAAAACTAGAAATTTCATATCGATTTAATATTTACAGCGTATCTCATTAAATATACACAATTTCTACTCTATTTATTTCTAGCTTGATAAAGATATATTGACTTGATTTAAGAAAAAAAGGTTAAATATACAAAAATAAGAATTTATCTCTATACTAAAAAATGTTATTCTACTCAACACAAAAGTGCTTTATTTAATATTTAAATAATTTTGATCGAATATTAGACTATCAAACAAGTCGTACCAACTACACACTTTATACATATTTTTGAAAAATTCATCATTTTTCCTTGAAATATAGAAAATATAATAATACTAAAGGTTGACTAAAATATCTACATAAAATACTTTATATACGTTCCATGTATTGTAGAGGTATAGATGATACGAAAAATATGTATACCCAGATTTTTAAATACCAAGTCATTTAATAATATTTTTCAAGATAGAAAATGAACAAAGCTTATAAAATGAACCGTTTTATATCATTTATCAGTCAAAGTTGAGGTTCATAATTATGGGGTTAAGAAAAATATGAAAAGTTTAAAAATGTAAAAATTAGGATATTTAAAATTAACAAAATATAAGCATTTTTTAATAAAAAAGATTCATTACTTTAATTAATAATCATGTTATATCTTGAAGCTAAAATATTATTAAGTATCGATTTTTCAAGATTTTTTTTAAAAAATTTAACAGATGATTTAAAAAATATGATTTAAGCTTAATATGCCTATAAAGTATAAAGAAAAGGACGAAGCATCAATACTTTCCTCAAGGTCAAGCATATCTCGAATAATCTTGAGAGAACTTCAGTCTATAAAGAAGGAATTAGAGGATGGGGAGATTACAAAAAAAGGATATGAAAAACGGAAAAAAGATATATTATTGAAATATAGGAATAATGCGGATTCAAATCATGTAAGAGCACGCATATATTAATGTATACGCCTAATATTTATATTAGGGCTCTTTAAATACTAAAGAGATATTCGAAAATCAAAATGCTAACGGAAATTATGATTTTGAATTAAAAAACGAGTCTTGTTAGTATGGGATTTATCTTATCTCTTTTTAATATGAAAATTAGATGATAGAGGCAGCGATCATATAAAATCAAACCATGATCAGACATTCTACAACCATGAATATCGTAAATACACAAATATTTAATTTTATATAGTTAAATATATAGTTATGGGAGATCCGTATAATTGCAAGAGTAATGGGTCTTCAGATAGACAATCTATCTCTATTTCAAATGAAAAACTTCCGGAGTCTTTAATAGAACAGATAGGAAAACAGCAGTTGCCTTTTAAACCTAGAGGTATACCTTTTTCTGCTTATGATCGACACGATCCGAGATTCCTTACGACTAAGTAAAATTTATCTATACTAGTAAATCTTAATCGATTCATTTAGATTCGATAATATTGCTTCCGTTTTTCGTTATAGGAGCAAGATGGCATTGAAAAAGAAAGCAATAATTGTATCTGATAATAAAGGAAGAGAGATGAATAATATCACTTACAATAAGCTTTTGACTCGTACAGAAAAAGTAGCACAAGCTATTAAAAGTAAACCAGAATTTCAACGAGGAAGCAGAGTGCTCTTAATATATAGCAATTTTGAAATCATAGATTTTGTGGTTTCACTTTTTGCTTGTTTTATTGCAGGAGTAATAGCCGTTCCGGTCAATAATTATAAGGATATTAACGAATTATATGAAATCTTAATATCAACGCAATCTCGTCTTATTTTAACTACTCATATAAATCTAAAGAATCTCCAAAAAAGGCTAGCTGATAGAAAGTTACATTTACCTTATTCTATAGAATGGTTGGAAACTAACAATTTTGGCGGCTTTTACAGCAAGAAAAAGCATAGTAGTGCGGTACATTTATTTTCTTTTACATTTTTCCAGTTTTTTAAATTTATTTAGCCTTTGCAAACTCATGATTTAGCCTATATTGAATATTCACGTTCACCTACCGGAGAACTTCGTGGCGTGGCTATAACTCATACTACCATTGTAAATCAAATGATCAGCTTAAGTACTACTATTTCTAGTACTCCGAAAAATACAAAAAAACAAGTATTAAGCAGAAATTCCGGAAAAAAACATTCCACTATTGAAGACAATGAAGTCTTTATTACATATCTGGATCAAAGACAAACAATAGGATTGATTTTTACTATTTTTTTTTCAATTTATAGTGGAAGTACGACAGTATGGTGTTCTCAAAAAGCAGTTTCTGTTCCTGGTCTTTGGGCAAGTCTTATTACTAAGTATAGGGCCACTATGGTTCTTGCAAATTACCCAGGATTAAAAACAGTAACATACAATTATCAGGATGGTAACATTTTTTTTTTATCTAAAATTTAATTTATCATTAACTAGATCCAATGCAAACCCGTAAATTTAAGAAAAAGTATCCTATTGATTTCTCCAGTATTCGCCTTTGTTTAATAGATTGTATTTGTGTTGATCCAGAATTTCATAAAATATTAGCAGATAGGTGGCTAAGACCTCTTGGAAATTCTAGACCATGGGAAGTTTTATCTCCTATACTTTGCCTTCCAGAACATGGAGGCATGGTTATTTCTATGAGAGATTGGCTTGGTGGAGAACAGCAAATGTTATCGGATTTTTCAGACAATCACAATATACCTATAAACAATGAACTGACTCAAGTTCTATTGGACAAAGAAGCTTTGAAGACCAATAAAGTGATTATGTTTTCCGAAGAAAACAACACAAAAGGTAAATATGACGATTTAGACGCTGTTACAGTTGGATCATTTTGGTATCCAATAGCAGACACTACACTAGCAATTGTTGATCCGGAAACATCAATCTTTTGCAGTTCGAGTGTTATCGGAGAGATCTGGGTTGATAGCCCTAGTTTAAGCGGGGGATTTTGGGATTCACCACAGCAAACACAATCTTTATTTCATGCAAAGGCGTATATGGTTGATCCCGAAACTTCTAAACAAGTTGTATATAATCAAGAATTTTTAAGAACTGGTTTACTTGGTTGTATGATTAAAGGTCGTATTTATGTACTGGGATTATATGAAGATAGACTTCGGCAACGAGTTGTATCAATTCAAGATAAAGACACAGTAGAATATAGGTATTAATATATATTTATATGTCGAAAATAAATGATTATTTTAGGTATCATTATATTTCTCACATAGTCCAGACTATTATGAGGAATGTCCCTCATGTATTTGATTGGTATATATATTGTTCCTTATTATCTATAATAACATTTAAAGTACATCATTTGATATTTTTATTAATGGAGATTATTATCCTGTCGTTGTTCTCGAATTACCAGCATCAATTATTTCTCCAGATCCTTCAGAACAATCGAGTACTTCAAATCATAACATTTTGGATACTATTACACAAAAATGTAAAAAGGCACTTTTAGACTCACATAATATTAAAGTATACTGTATAATTATGGCCTTATCGAATACATTGCCTAGAGTGAATAAAAATGGACATAAAGAAATTAGTAACATGCTTTGTCGGAAAGGGTTCGAATTAGGAACATTACCGTGTGAACACGTTAAATTTTTAATCAATGAAGTAACACTTGATTTGCCTGTTGGAGATGATCCAGTTGGAGGAATTTGGTCAAAGATAGCCACACAAAAGCGTCAAGAATTCTTATCTTTAGAGAAAAAACAATATAGCGTAGGAGATCAACGAGCATTATCAATGGATGATCAAACTTTAATAAATTTATTTACCTATGGAAGTATAATAGATGTTTTACAATGGAGAGTAGCAAGCCAAAGTGACGAACCTGCTCTTTCTATAATAGATAAAAAGGGTAGAGATAGAAGCATTACATGGAAAAAATTAGATTTGAAAATTGCAAATGTAGCAAATTATCTTAAATTTAAAGTTAAGCTTCAATCAGGAGATCACGCAATTTTGATGTATACACAATCAGATGATTTACTATATGCAATACATGCATGTTTTTGCCTAGGAATCGTTGCAATTCCAATACCTCCGCTTAATATGTCTCGACTTTCAGAAGATATCCCATCTTTTCTAGGTGTTATTTCGGATTTTAAAATCAAAGCTGTTCTCGTTAATAATGAAACAGATTCGGCATTTAAAAGCAAGTCATTTTCTTTCAGTATTAAGCGTTATACATCTCTAGCAAAAATAGTTCTTCCTAATATAATTAATACGTCAAAGTCTCCTAAACAAACACTAGGATGTATAGAATCCGGATTTATGTTAGATCAAGAATGGATAGATTTGAAAGTTCCTGCATTAATATGGTTATATTGGTCTCCTGATCGACGACGTACAGCTGTAGAATTGGGGCATGAAACTATTATGTCTTGTTGTAGAATTCAAAAAGAAACATGCCATATGTCTAATTCTCGGCCTCTTCTTGGATGTATGCAAGGAACATCAGGAATAGGATTCATCCATTCATACATTTTAGGAATTTATATAGGTAACTCCTAGCTTATATTGTGTATGATTTCTATTAATATTATATTAGGAGCAACCACGTATCTTGTGTCGCCAAGACATTTTATTTCCAATCCTTTAATTTTGTTTGATTCTATTGCGAAGTTTAAAGTTAAAGATACCTATATAGCTCCAGAAGCTTTAAGTGATGCTATAGAAGCTATTCAAACAAAAGATACATGTTTACACGAATTAAGAAATTTAATGATAACTTTCAATAGCCGGCCTCAATTTGATTATTGTGAGTGCATGCTTTTTATATATTAACTATTATTAACATTTATAACTATTAGTTCAACGAGTAAAAAATGATTTTTCAGAATCGATATTAGATCCTAATTCTCTAAGCAATGTATATTGCAACGTTTTAAATCCTATGATAGCAACAAGATCATACATGTCCGTAGAGCCTATACATTTGTATTTAAATATAAAAAGCCTGCGACAAGGAATCATTGAACCTATTGATACGATTCACGATCCATTTGCACTTCTTTTATATGATTCTGGAATGGTATCTATCTATTTAATATCTAGAAATGATTTCTAATTAATGAAAAAGGTTCCCGTATCTACGCATATTGCTATTGTTAATCCTGAAACTTGTGATTTATGTTCTGAAGGAGAATACGGGGAAATTTGGGTAGCATCAGATGCCAATATGAAATCATTTTATGGATCGAAAAGTAAAATAGATTTAGAAAGATTCCGAGGGATTTTAGCAAATAATAATCGGAAAGACATTTATGTCCGTACTGGTGATTTAGGATTTTTATATAATATACAAAGACCAGTAGGACCAGAAGGATTACTTATTGAAATGCAATCATTATTTATTTTAGGAAGTATTGGCGATACTTTCGAAGTTAACGGATTACTTCATTTTCCAATAGATATCGAATCATCAGTAGAAAAATCACATAATAATATTTTGCCTGGTGGCAGGTTAGTAATTGTTTTTAAACGTTTGCATATCTAAGATTTATATTAGTGCTATATTCCAAGCAGGTGGTTCTATTATTATCCTTATTGAAGTTAAATATAAATCAAAATTGCCATCTATAGTACCCGTAGTTGTGAATACAGTTTTGAACAAACATCAAATCATAATAGATACAGTCGTATTTACAGCAAAAGGAAATTTTCCTAGATCAAGAGTTGGAGAAAAACAGCGTGGAAAGATCTTGGAATTATGGTTAACAAAAAAATTGTAATAATATTTTATAAATTTTAAAACATATTAACACTCTTTAGAGAATTATTAGATGAATTTGTTATCCGAGAGCGACAAAACATTATTCCACAGAGTCCTAACTCGAAAAAAAATTCAAAAATTAGTTTTATCTCGTCTCAAATAGAAACTAAGATGATTACGAATCAAACTAGTACGAGTCTAAATAATAATAATAGCTCACAATATTGAATTATTTATGGGATACTATATTAATCGACTTATCATTAGCTTTTATATTTTTTTTCTATATCTTCTATTAACCACTTAAACGCATCATACAATTTTAATCCTAAAAGTGCAGATACTTTAAAAATATTGTAGTTGTGAGAAGTAATATTTTCTAGTTCAAGATGCTTTATTTATTTAGTATTTAATATATATTTTAGAATATACCAATTTCAGTTCCTCTATATCCATTGCTGATTCCATATCACATTTATTACCCAATATTAATAGACTCGTGCCAAGAAGTCTCTTAAAAAATAAATACATAATATTGATTAATTTTAACATACATCCTCCTTTAATAATATTTTTAAGACTTGACAACACTCTTTGACTCTCATACGATCGCTAAGATCTACTGTCCATACAATTGCATCTGTAAATTCAAAATAATTTCTCCAATAGCCTCTTAAGACCTTTTGCCCTCCAATATCCCCTACTTTTATAAAATATTATGTTGTATTATAAAGACTTAATTACATATATTTAATTTATAGCACCCCCATATTAGTGTTTTAATATTAAAGCCAACTGTCGGTGAAATAGTGGTCACCTTAGACCTTTTAAACAGAGTACATAAATAAGAGTGGAGAAACTACGTCTTCACCGCTAATCTTCTTTACAATAGTGGACTTTCCTGCGTTATCCAGGCCTCTGAAAATATATTAGGACTTGTATCAAGCTTTTATAAAGAGCACGCTTACAGCATCAAAATACGTATTTCTTTTTCTTTTCTCCTCTGCTTCTTGATAATTGTATAAAGGCCCATCTTGTACAAGGAAAACTCAGTCTGGAGGTCTTTTTAATATACTTTCATTATAAATTTTAGCCGAAAGCCGAAAGCCGTCTACATTATCAAGAATTTGACACATTTTTTAAGAAATTCATACATGAATAAGCAAGAGAACAAGCTATAACATGAAAAAGTTGTGCCTAGGAATCATATATTAAAAAGAATGAATCAAATACCCAAGTTTAGCAGCTTTAAAACACATCTTCTTCAAAAACAAAAAGACCTGCACAAGAAGGAAGAAACACAGGAATTATTAGATAATTCAAAGAAAAAAGCTTATATTGAAGATGAGGATTATAGAAAAAAGAGTGTTAAAATAAGCTATGATGGAAAAAAAATAGAGGAAAAAAACAAATTATTTATTGTTGATTTATCAGGAGATATAAATAATATAAAATATGGCAAAAACGATCAATATTCTATACCACATTATCAAAGATCAGGGCATGGGCGTGTACTTGGATGCAAGGAAAACTTGAGATTACGGGTTTATCCAGAAAATCCTAATGAAATTATTTTATTTCCATTGTCAAACTATAATTATGAAAGATTACTTGATCCAGGGCTCAATCAAGATATACAATATGTAAAAGAAGTTAAAGAATCGAATCATTTTAATCAAGTCGATTATCAGGAAAATTATATTCCTTTTGAAATTGAAAACTCAGATGCTCCTTCTATAACAAATGATTCAGAAAACCATTCAAATGATGTTAACATATTACATATATGGAAAAAAGGCGATCCTCAATTAGAATTAAAAGAATTGTCAAAAAAAATAGAGGAGTCACCATTAGATTATAAATCATGGTTGGAATTAGCTGATATACAGGATAAAATATTATGGACAAATAATAATAAAAAATCTAAAGCGGAACAATTAGCTATTAATGAAGTTAAACTTAAAATATTGCAAAAGGCATTATCACATTGCCCTGATAATGACGACCTTCTTCTAAAATATATGTCTATAATAATTTTAATTTGGGAGTAATTCTGTTTTATAGTAAAATGAAATAAATTAACTATATTAGGCCTAAAAAAATAAATCTAGAATGGAATAAAATTTTAAAGAAAAGCTTAAGTTTGCCTCTTTGGAAAAAATATATGGATTTCTATCAAACTAATTCAATATCTTTTACTTATAGTGAATGCCTTGAGAATTTCCAAAATAATCTTCAAATTCTTAAAGAAGCATCAAAACATGAAAAATGCCAGAAGAGAATAGGTATTATATGTTTATTTCTATTATTACTACTATTAAAAAGACAGAAAAAATAGAGGAAATTATAGAATATATTATTATTCGAATATGGTTTTATATGAAAGAAGCAGGATATATAGAAAATTCTATTGCTTCTATTCAAGCATTAATCGAATTTAATTTTTTTATGCCAAATAATTTTTTGTGTAATATTAATAATTCCAATTGTTTACAAGACTTTGAGCAATTTTGGGATTCAGAAGTTCCTAGATTTGGGGAAGATGGAGCTAAAGGATGGAAAAATTATCATAATAAATACCAACATACAATGTCATTTAAGAACGATCCTGGCGACATATTGCTTAATAATTACGAGAATATGTCTCAAAACATCGAAGATGAATATACAAAATGGTATAAACAAGAAACAGCTAAAAATTCTTATGTAAATCCAAAAAGATCTACTAACACAAATGCTGAAGACGATCCTTATTGCGTGATTTTGTTTTCTGATATTGAACAATTATTATATTTCTTTACATCGGATAGAATACGCCTAAGTTTAATATATTTTTCACTACATTTTTTTGGATTTTCATTGCATAGGATAAATAAAACCTCTAACGAATCACCTTTATTAGATTCTTTTATACAAGATTTTTTTTCAATTAATTCATTTAACTGGTTTTGGTCAGACGAATACTTGTCCTTAAAATCTTCTCAACAATTCAACAAAAATGCAATTGATTCTGATTATCTATTAGAACATTTACAAAGCCCGGTACATATTAAATTGAAAAATTGGCCAATAACTATTGACACTCTATTTTCAATTGATAATACTTGGTACCAAAATATTGATTATCAAGGATTTAACAAAGATTTTATAAAAAGATTCTTTCAACAATTGGAAAATATAATAGACGATGATTTATTTTCCATGTTGTATCTCTTATTCTGGAATTACTATTCATCATCTGAGTAAATTTAATAATACATTAAAATATATTAATAATTTTTAGTGTAAGAAAATTGGCCAAAATTATTCTTAAGAAAAAGCCTTTAAATATAAAATTATGGTGTGCATATTCCCAATTGGAATATCTTAACGGCAATATATTAGAGGCCAGGAAAATTTTTGTAAATACATTAAGAAATATTAAACCAGATCATACTGAAGAATTTTATGACTATATTATTGCTTATAAATTATGGGCAAAAATGGAAATGAAAAATAACGAGATTAATAATTCGATCAAAATACTAGTATCTATGGTAGAAAGCGAATTGAATAGTAAGTTGACCTATTTTAACTATTTATTTATATAAACATTTAAGTTAAAACATTAATATTTAACGATGAGATAATATCCTCTAATTCTATATTAAAGGCACAAAAGGTATACGAATTCAAGTTATATCTAAAAAAGGCTTATTTCCAGTCTTTTCAACATCTAAGTAGGTTATCCTTATCTTCCGGAAATTATAAAATGCTTCGTTTATTTACAGAATGTTATGCATTGTTAATTTATTTAATTAAATCATTAGACGCCGCTCTAGAAGTATACTGTCAAGCAAAAAGTGATTTTAATAATTCAGTTAATTCTAATTCCATCGAATATGAACAGCTTTTAACTTCAGAATTGCAATTACTTTACTATTGTTCACAAACGACTAAAGTGTTTAAAATCTCTACCATTCAAGATAGAGCAAGAACTGCGTTATCTAAATTTCCTAATAATTGTATGTTTTTGTCTATATTTATCTGGTCAGAAGCGAAATCATTTCTTAAAACAAAGATCTACCATTATTTTGAAAAAAATATATTTAAAGCCGAAAAATCATCTTATATTGTTTTTCTTTCTGCAATATGGGCTGAATTATATATTAATTCTTATAGTATTAATACACATGCAATAAGATCTTTATTCGAAAGAGCGGTAGAAAATCAAGAGTATTAAGTTAATGTAATATTTATAATTTCTTACTTGGTTTTAGAACAAAATCTGATCTAATAGTATGGAAATTATATATCCAGTTTGAGATACAATATGGAACTTTAGAAAAAGGAAAATCAATCTTTTATAGAGCAATTAGGGACTGTCCTTGGTCAAAAAGTAATCCATATTTATAAAATATCATTCTATTAAACCATTACAGATCTTATACTTCTCTCATTTAATGAATTACGGTCGCAATTTAACTCTGAAGAATTAAATAAGTTATATAATACTATGATTGAAAGAGAATTTAGAATTTCCATAGATTTGGAAATTGCAAAAAATATACAAGAAACAAGTTACTCACGTCTAGCACAGCTACCACATGATATAAGTAGTGATGAAGCAATGGAATAGTTTTCAGATATCAAATATTTATTAATACAAAACTACTAAATTAAATATATTTTGATAAAAAATATTATGGCATGGATTCTAAATAGCACTCGCAGCACTGTCAGAAGTCATAAATACATGAAATATTCTTTTTGATAAAACTCGCCCAATTTTACGTTTGGTTAATTTTCCAATCTAAAAATATTAATATTGATTTACTAGAAATTAAAACTACTGTTAAATCTGACAAGGCATCAGGTCCATTTTCACGAAAGGCAGAAACTAAATCTGATATTTTTGGGTATTTCTCAACTATAATGTTTGCTATTTGTGGGGTTACTTTATAAATAATTTCAAGCAATTTAATATATGTATCTTTGACATCAGAACCCGTCTTTACTTGTCCAGATTCCATACAAAAAGAAGTCGAAAGTTCTAATTTCATCTTTCTATGAGAGTTTAAAATAAAATAAAAATAGAAAAATAAAAACTTATAAGGTATAGTTGAAATATCTCCAGTAAGAATACAAATCCATTTAGCACTGTTTTCTACACTTGAAGTATTTACAATAAAAACATTGTGTATTAATTGCAGACGAAGCAGCATATTTTCTATCTTCTCTTCAATTTCATCAGATGGAATAAAGATATTTTCTGAATTTTTTGTCTCAATAATAGCTCTCATAGCATCAACATAACGCTTATTCCTATCGCTTTTTATTTTTTTTAACAAAGCATCAATAGATTCAATCATGAATATTATTTTCAAACCAGTAAATTCATCAGTCAGTCTCTTAACCAATTCATCTACACCTGAGTCTTCAAGTTTTAATAATTCAGATGCTTTTATATAAACTAAAATAAACCTTTCTGATCGAATAGTTTCTGGAATAGGAACAAAATAACCATATTTTTCGTCATATTCAGCTATAACCTTTCTTTTCCAAAATATTAAATTTGGAATTGGACTTGACCACTCTGTATATTCACAACTAGCTTCTTCTAAAAGACCAGACAATATAGGACCCATAGAAGAAGATAAAATATTCGTATCTACATTGACAATCATTTCTTTTATGCATTCTTTTTTAGAAGTTTTCAACTTATTTACACTTTTCAATGTTGAGACTCGTTTCTTCTCAATTTTCTTTCTTGTCTTTCCTCTTGAGCAAAAAATAAGTATAAAGTCTTGGATAAACCTACATTTTCTAAAACCTTTTGATCAATCACAACATCATTTCTTAAACTATTATCAATCTAACAAAAATAAAGACAATCTACCGAATTTGTAAGAGTTAATATACCTTTAAAGCAGATGAACTCTTAGGATTATTTAAATTAGATTTTGAATCCATGACTGATGACGACTTCATAATATTTAAAGAGAAGTCATCAACTGTGGACAAAATAGATAAAGTGCTATAGTAATCCTTTGGTTGAGAACATTCATTTGGAATCCCACCCAATAACGGGGACTTCAGTGTATCCTGTGTATCAAAAGACGGAGAGGAAGAAAGTTCAATAACTGAATAATCATCCTCCAAATTGATATCCTTTAGAACCGACCCAGAATCAATATCTACTGTCGAATGCCCGTTCTTTCCTTGATTAGATTCTAATGAATCCTGTCTAAGACAAATATAAATTTTGATTAATAAAAGAGATAATGACTACATAAATAAGGAGTTTTTTGAGGGGATAAAAGGCGATTTTTGAGATTCAGGAGAATCATTGATTAAAATAACAGAAGTCCGAGAATCCATAGGGATTTTAAGATTTTTGCTCGCCATTTAAATAGAAACCAAGAATATAGGGCGATATAGAGATTATTTTGCGTGGTCGGCTAGATAATAAAGCTATAAAAATTAGATATAATTAGAGGTTATAATGGGTCTTTTAACATCAGATTCAGCGATTTCAGATGAAAATGAAGAAGATATGGAGTATTGTAGCTCAGAATTTGAAGAAAAAGAATTGGATATGTCTTTAAGTAAAATTAAAAAACTAGAAGAAATGAATAAGGATTTTGTATTTGAAGCAGGAGATATAGACTCAGAATATACATTAGATTTTGAGGACTTTAAAAATGAAGAGGTCAATATTGGCTTGAAGTCAAATAGAAAAGGTGTGGATCTTGATAAGATTATTAGAAAACAGCTAGTTAAAAATGAATATCAAAAAAAAAATGGTGAAATAGAGCCATCTGATCAAGAAAAAACAAAAAACATAAATCATCTTGAAAAGAACGGATTTAAGGTTAATAACTATGTACAAGGCAGGGTATCTGGTCATCATACAGAATCATGCAGTGAAAATTCAGAGACTCAAGATTTTTTTGATTATGATATGAAGGATCAAACAGATGATGAAAATAAACAGGACTTTTTTGAAAAAGATTATATAAATACAGAGAAAAGAGACATTGAAACATTTTCAGAACTTAATTTATCACGTCCTATTTTAAAAGCACTTGAAACTATTGGTTTTAATAAACCAACAGCTATTCAGTCAAAAACAATTCCTATAGCACTTATGGGGAAGGATATAGTAGGAAGTGCTATAACAGGAAGTGGGAAAACAGGGGCATTTCTTATACCTATTCTTGAAAGATTACTTTATCGTCCTAAAAAAATAGCTATTACAAGAGTTCTTATTCTTTGTCCAACAAGAGAATTAGCTATTCAATGTCACAATATAGCAAAAAAATTGATATGCTATACGGATATCAAAACTTGTATATGTACAGGTAATTTTAATATATTAAAATTATCAAATAATGATTGTATCTTTTATAGGAGGTCTTTCTCTAAAAATTCAAGAAGCAGAATTAAGAAAACGACCTGATATTGTCATTGCTACTCCAGGAAGATTTATTGATCATGTTAGAAATTCATATGGGTTTTCTCCAGATGGGATAGAAATTATTGTTATTGATGAAGCAGATAGAATACTTGAAGAAGGTTTTCAAGATGAATTGAATGAAATAATAAAAATATGTCCAAAGTCTCGGCAAACTATATTGTTTTCTGCAACAATGACAGATAAAGTAAAAAAAATTTAAATCTAAAAATTCACTAAAACTTTTTTAAGGTTGATCAATTGGTTAGACTCTTGCTTAATAAACCAGTTAAACTATTTATTGATCCAAAAAACTCTACAGCAAAATCTCTTGTTCAAGAATTCATACGTATTAGGTCACAAAAAGAACATCTTCGTACGGCTATACTACTTTATCTTTGTTCTAATATTTTTAAAACAAAAACAATAATCTTTTTTCGTAACAAATCATTTGCTCATAGGATGCGAATAGTTTTTAGTTTATTTCATTTAAATTCCCTGGAGCTACATGGAAATTTATCACAAGAACAGGTCATTACAAGTTATGATATTTATTACATAATTTATAAATGGTAGAGAATTGAGTCATTGGAATTGTTTAGACAAGGAAGAATAGACTTTTTACTTGCTACAGACTTAGCATCTCGTGGTCTCGATATAAAAAAAGTAAATTATATAATTAACTATGAAACACCCCGATCATTTGATACCTATCTTCATAGAATTGGTCGTACAGCAAGAGCAGGATGCAATGGCATTGCTATTACTTTAGTAGGAGAAGAAGATAGAAAAATAATGAAAATGGCTATGAGAATTGCACAGAAACATGGAAATATATTACGAAACAGATCAATTCCTTGGGATTTAATAGAGACCTATCATTCTAAGTTGGAAAAGTTAGAAAGTGCTATTCAAAATGTTTTAATTGAAGAAAAACAAGAAAAACAAGTAATATATTATCTTTTAATAAAACTGTTTAATAATTTTTTAGTTACTTCAAGCTGAAATAGAACTGAAAAAAAGCGAAAATCTTATAAAATTTAATGATGAAATAAAATCAAGATTGCCAAGGACTTGGTTTGTAACAAAAAATAAAAAAGAAAATATTAAAAGTTAGTATTTTTATATTATATTAAACGTCTATAATATTATAGGAACTTTTTTGAATAAGCCTGTAAAAGAAATAGGAAAAATAAAAAAGAAAAAGAAGAAAAAATCATGAAAAATCTCTACTAATTTATAAAAAGACACTTGTAAAAAATTTCAAAAATTAACTACCAAAAATAAAAATACAAAAAATAAGCTACAACATCCAATTCATTATAATATAATTCTAATACAAGATTGATTATAATATAATGCTAGTACATGATTCATTTGTCTAATATGTCCTTATTCTTTCATACTTTATCCTATTTAAAACTTATACGCCGATTACGAGATTGCATAATCTTTTTTTAGTACATTTTTATGCTTAAATATATATTTCCTAAAATATATCTCTCCAAAGATAAAATACATATATTTTAGACTTTTATTAAGAAAAAACTTGATATTAATCAAGTTCAATGTGTTTAGAAAATTTATTGAATAATAAATATAAATTAAAACATAAAAACAATTACAGAAGACATGATCTTTTTCTTTGTGCGTTAGTGCTCTTTTTAAATATTTTACGTTTTTTATGTTTACCTTTTTCTAGACCTCCAATGAAACAAATACCTGAAGTATTATTTTGTGGTACTAAAGAATTACCAGCTATCGTAGTATCTCCAGCAACCAGCAGAGATTCTACATCCCTTTTTATAAGATCAAAACCTAAATTTCTTGATTTTTGTAAATAACTTGAATACTTTAATGATTCAATGTTTATTATTAAATATCAATTGTTTTTCTACTTTTAACAGTACAATTGAATTTATAAGCAAAACAAATATTAAATAACACCTTCTTTCGAGTAGAAATACTGAAAGATACAAAGATAATTCAATATAAATATCTACTGGCAGCTCATAGAAAATACACTTGGAATTGATGTAGTTGAATCACTGTCACCCTAACCCTGTTCTAACCCTGACACCATCCCTAACCCTTTTCTAGCCCTATTCTAACCCTATTCTAAACCAATCCTTACCCAACCCTGTCCTAAAACCCAAGTCAGGACTTAAAAAAATCGTTCACTCCAAAATTTTAAATGATGGCAGCTTTAGGTAAGAAAAGACTATAAAACGGCTGAAATATTTACTAATTTTTCCAAGTCGCAGAAGAGCCTTTGCAGACTCATAGTATTTTGCCAAAAGATATTGAAGGTATTCTTCTATATCAGCTTTAGAGACATCTATAATGGCTATAGATGAGTTAGGCCAAATCAAGCTTTTTAATAAATGGAATTTTGAAGACGTAGAGATAAAGGACATATCATTAACAGACTATATTCAGGTTCGCCAGCCTCAGTATCTTAATCATACGGCAGGGAGATATCAAGTCAAAAGGTTTCGCAAGGCACAATGCCCTATTATTGAAAGATTAACAAATTCTCTCATGATGAATGGCAGGAATAATGGGAAGAAACTTATGGCAATGCGCATTGTAGATTCTCAGTTTATATATTACTATTTATTAAAATAATTAGGTCAAACATGCTTTTGAAATAATACATATATTAACAGACCAAAATCCAATTCAGGTTGTTGTAGACGCTATTGTCAACTGTGGCGTTCGAGAGGATTCTACTAGAATTGGATCAGCTGGCACAGTCAGACGGCAAGCCGTCGACGTTTCTCCATTACGTAGAGTTAATCAAGCAATTGCTTTGATTACAATTGGAGTATATTTTTAGAATGGAGGGTTAATAGACTAATTATGAAAATATAGGCTAGAGAGGCAGCTTTTCGGAGTATAAAAACTATTGCAGAATGCTTAGCAGAAGAATTAATTAATGCGGCAAAGGGCTCTTCCAATTCTTATGCAATAAAAAAGAAAGATGAGCTAGAACGTGTTGCCAAAAGCAACAGATAAAAATTTTGGTTTTGTAGTTATATTAGTATTCATAGTTTTAATAAAGATTATATCACGAATGCATTTGTTTTATATATATTCTTCAGCTAAAAAATATTAATCGATAAAGGCATCTTTTGCTATCTTTTTTGAGTTTCCAAAAAGATTATAGATAGACCTTTTGAAATTGAGACGTAAAAATTTTTGAAATATGTACTCAAAATGTTCTGCTCTTACAAATGCAACGATGTTAATAAAAATATCTAAACTAGTATAAAATTTAACATTTATGCCTTGGTTAATTAGAATTTTTTTAAGTAATACCAAATATCTATAAGTGTTAAAATAAATTAATAAAAAGAAACAAAATTACGATTTTAAGTCTTCGTACAAGATTCCATTCTTCTTTAGAAACATCATCACGAAAGACATCTTTTAATAAATCAATAGATTTCCGTGATATATGAGAATAAAGAAGATCTTTTTCATCAACTTGTCGACCAAAAAGTATTTGAGAGGAAGATTCGATTTTAATAGCAACGCCATTACTAATTTGACCTTTTTTAACTATATTTAGCATTTTATGATCCTTTTCTATGCTTACTCTAAAAAATAAAATAAATTAAGACAACCATAAAATAATGCTTACATTCTTCCCAAATCTATAATAATACGTTCTTGTGTATTTGAATTAGTTTTTACTGCACAAATAGGAGTCCCAATTCTAATAACTCCCTCAATCACATCAACGCCAAGGAGTATAGGATCTTTTTTATTAAAAACAGCAATAGTCTTTAATACACATGGAAATGCAACATCCATTGAACTTTCTCTTCGCTTTTTCTCCATAATTTCCTATAAAAATATTAATAAAACAAAAACATAAGAATCAAACAAACAGCTTGGTATTTAGTAAAAGAATCAAAAAGATGATATATAATATCTGCGGTAAAAATTTTTATACCAAGTTGCTCTGCTAATTCTTCAGCATCCTTATCAACTTTCACATCAAAGCATAACATTACTGCATATCTAATTATAATTTAGAAGAAGTACTAGAAAATGGTGACAAATACTCCTTGGCTCTTTCAATCATAGAACTGCATCTCATGACATCTTTCTTATGAACAGGACCAATATCTATACTAGACACCTAATAATTATATTAAAAACGATTAGTTTAAAACAAAAAAATTTACAGGAATCTTGCTTTGCTTTAAAAATTCAAGTAAGGCTTCAAGAGATCCAAGAGTGGAGGCTTGAACAGAAACACCAATACCACTAGTATCAATAAAACTTAATAAACCTTCCAAATCTTCCATAACTTCTTCTTTAATTTCTTCTTCGTCATCATCTGGACCAACCACCATCAATCTTGAGCCTGCAATAGCCTTATCTAAATCATTTGCAGAAATTTTTACACCCGATGCAGCCCTCACTTCTTTATTATGTATATATGATGACTAAATTTTTAAAAAAATATAAATATAAAATGAAATAATTCACCTTAATTCTTAGCTCTTTTAAAGGCTGAGGAGTCAAAAGAGCACGTATATTTGTGGCAATGGCTCCATTTAATCCACATAAAACAATACGGTCGCCTTCTCTTAAAATGCCATTTGATAAAATAACATCAATTGTAGTTCCATGACCTTCAATAACTTTTACTTCTAATACCGTTGCTTCCAATTTTGTTAAATACATTAATCGATTAGTCATACGTTGTTGTGTAAGATTCAATAAAAGCATTAACATATCAGGTATACCTTCTCCAGTTAATGCAGATGTAGGAACTATTGAAACGTATTTCGAAAAGTTTTTATTTTCATAATATGCAACAGCATTAAGTCCCTTTTCCCATTAATTAAAGATATTCTATTTAATATATTTTATACCTGTTCTGAAAATTCCACAATAATCTTTGTATATCTATCATAATATTCTCTTTGAACAGACTTTTTCTGTTTTGATAATGACTCTTGAAATGCTCCGTCCAAAGTAGGATCCCATCCATATATTCGATCAATCTAAACTCAATAAACTTAAAATTATAACAAAACTAAGATTACTTTGTTTAATACAACAATAAAAGGAGTTTTTCTAGACCTTAGTAAACTCAGTGATTCAAGAGTTTGAGGTTCTAGACCATGCATAATATCTACAACTAGAATTGCAATATCGCATAAGCTAGAACCTCTGGAACGTAAATTTGCAAAAGACTCATGTCCAGGAGTATCAATTACAAGAAGTCCAGGTACCTTGTATTCTAGTTTCTCATTCTATAAAATTAAAAAATGAAATAGATAATAAATTAATTACCTGATCCAATATAGCTATTTTTTGTTTTATAGAATCCACTGGGAAATAAGTAGCACCTATTTGCTGCGTTATACCGCCTACCTCTCCTTCTTGAACATTACTCTGTCTAATCTTATCTAAAATTTTTGTTTTTCCAGTGTCAACATGTCCAAGAACACAACATATAGGAGATCTTAAATCGTTTTCTATATTTTTAGCATTTTTTAAACTCTTTTCTATGTTAGACAAATTTAAAAGACAAAAAAAACCTTTTTAGACGTCAAATTCTGATTTGTTTTTGCATCAAAATCTTGAGATATTACTTTCTCTTTTTTGGCAACTATATCATTCACTCGAGAATTATTTATATCATCTACTTTTTTAATACAATTGTTGACTTGCGCTTCTGATGATCCATTCAACGAATCTAAAACTGTATCAAAAAATGAACCAATTATACAAATATAAACCTTTACCGATTATTTTAGAATCAACAATATTAGAAGTTTTGGGTGAAAAATTAGCATCATCATTATCAATAAAAGTTTCCCAATTATCCAGTATACCATCTTCAGAATCTGCTTTTAAAGTTTCATCTGTTTCTTGAATAGGAGATTCTACATTCTCATTTTTAGACGAATAGTCATCAAGTGCTGTAGCTAATTCAGAAGATTTACTATCCGTAATTTCACTAGCTACATGTAATTTTTTCTTTTTAAAATCACAAGCTAAGCGCTTTGATTTTCCATAAGAATCAGAATTTGTTTTATCATTTGTAATAAGTCCTTCAATTCTTACACCTGTAGCTAAAAGTTGTTGAATTTTTATTTTAGCCATTTGTTTCTGCTCTTTTTGTTTTTTTGTTAAGAATTTTCCTTGACTCTTAAGCTCTTCTTTTTTTGCCTTTTCTCTTTCTTTTTTCTTAAGCTTTGCTTCATATCTTCTCCGTTCTTCTTCTTCTATTTTCTTTTCTTCTTCCTCTAGAATTCTCCTTTCTTCTTCTTCTTGCTTCCTTCTTTCTTCTTCTGCCTTCAAACGCAATTCTAGTTGCTTCTGTATCGCTGCTATATTTACATTAGTCTTTTTAGCTTTTGTTTCTTTATTATTTTGTATAGAACTAGATAATATGTGAGATTAAATAACAAAAAAAACAAATATACTTCTTTGAATCCTGTAAATCATTTTCAATTGCTATAGGCTCATTTTTCTGATCCGTTGTCTTGGTAGTTTCTGCTTCATTTTTTAAAATTAAGTTACTTATAGATTTTTTCTTTTCAGACTAGCCATATTAACACTTGAAAAAATATTATAGGGAAAAGAACTTGAGCTTTCTTTTTTGCCTTTTCTTTCTCCCTTTTTTCTCTTTCTTTTTCGCTTTTAGTTTTCAGTCTTATTTCAGACACTTGTTTATCATTTTGTTCCACTTTTCTTTATTAGATACTTCTTAGTAAAATAATTAATACCAGATCCACGGTCTTGATTAAAGCCTTCCTTGGTTAATGGCTCTTTCAATAAATTGCTACCAGATTTTTTCGAATTCTTAATTAAAGACTCTTTATCTTTCTTTAAAGATCTATTCTTAGACGATTCTTTTAAAGTGGATAAAAGCCCCCCAAAATCTCCTGCCAAATCATTCAACTCAGAATTAACATTAACCCCTTCATTTTTCAGAGGTTCTTTATGTATATTTTCAGAGATGTTCTGCGGCACTATATCTTCGCCTAATTCATTCCATATATCATCGTTTAATTTCTTTTTATTAGCCTTTCCCATCCTCAACCCTTAATATACCTAAATATCTAGTCATTCAAAGGCAAAACACTATATATTGGCTGTATAAAGTTAATATTTTTAAAAAAAGTATAAAAATATTTTTATAATATATATTTTCTGGATGTCCATATTTTTAAAAAATATGTATATAAATAACTATATTATAATATAATGATAAACAAAAAGCCATTTCTAGGATTTCTTTATAAAAGAGTCCTGCCCTTTAATTATAACAAAACATGATACCACTTTTTTACATAATTATTTGACATATTAACTATCACTTGCTTTTATTGTAATAATTTACAGATGAAACAATATTTTCAATATTAGTCTCTAAAATCATTCCTCCACACACCATTTCAGATAGAATAAAATGAATATTTTCAAAATTGAAAATCTGAACCAGTATATATTTATATATATATATAAATAATAAAAAAAACATACCAGATCAAGTTCGCATACGTTTTCATAGCACTTATCTAGCACCTCCACAAATACCTTATGTATTTAATTTATTGAAAAAAAGTACAGATGAATGAACCTGTATAAGATCCAAAATCACTAATTCGCTTTCTGCTTCATCAATAACAAAGACAAAATAAAGCGTAGCATAATTTCTGTATACTATTTTAAGATCTTTGCCTCCAATAAGGGAACTTCCTTCAAGAAAGTTACATACTGTAGGAGGCCGAGAAGATATAAGTTTATAAATATCATCAACAACTTTTTTCTGCTGAGAAACACTCTAAAATATTCTAACAAACAAAAAAAATAAACAAATAGATACTATTTGTGTATAAAACTTTATCAGCCTTGGCTTTCCATGATTATTAACTTTAATATATCAGTATATTTTATAAAGCTATAAACATACAAATAAAAATAGCATTAATCATAGTAATTTTCAAAGCAAAAGCCTATCAGAAATTAAAAATCTGCTGTATATTTTAACTTTTTATAGATAATGATAAGACAGCTGAGTGACCTTCGATCAGGCTTTTTAAAAAAGACTATAAATTAGGATAAATGAATAAGGAAGATAATTACATTATACGCACAATTATACACTCTCCTATTGTAAATTTTGTTTTTTGTGGTGCTTTCAGAAATCCTAATATACAAGATATAATATTAATCAAGGTTGATAAAGCCAGCAAGAGTTTATAATTGAGCTAAAAAAACCCAAAGGAGGATTCTATTGAATTGTATTCACTCTCTTTCTCTGGATTAACCACACGCATTAGCAGTCAACCACTTTTTAGTAGAATTAGAGACGCAAAAATTCTAAAAACTATTAAAAGAGTACACGAATCAGAAAATAAAGATATAGCAGGGATAGATTTATTAATTACAACAAATGAAGATGGATATTTGTCATTTTCTATATATGGTTTAAATAAAAAGAACAAATATATTAGTCAAAATTCTCAAAGCATCATATTTCAGTCTTTGAATATTGAGAATAGGTTCTATGTTATCGAAGAAATAAAAATATCAAACTATGGGTGTGATCTAAAAAATATGGGGCATAGAATTGCTCTAGATCCACTGTATATTCTATTATCAGTCAATATAATTTATCTTATATTATATAGAATGCGTTTTATTGCATTGACAGACGCTCTCAACACTGTAGAAATATTTCGTCTAAATCCTTTTACTAAAAAAAATCAAAGTTTTGTTATAGAAGTTCGTTTATTTTTCTATATACTATTATATGTTTACAATGGCAGACAATTAAAAGGAATCTTTTTGGTACAATACTACTTATGGATTTTATCAAATATTTAACAACTGACACGTTTTGTTATTTGGTTTTTTACATAATTAAGTATATTATTATATAGATTAAAAATTATTAACAAAAGTAAAGCAGAGATAAAAGATCATATATTACATTATGTCGATGGAATAGCGAAGAGCCTTTGGTTTCTATTGATTTTTCAACTTCAATATCTTTACCTTTATTTTCAGGTAGATATTATTATATTTATATGACATTTCTAATATTAAAGATTTATCTTTACCTATATATCTTATATCCTTCTTCAATTCTTCAGGCGATTTTTCTCTTATATATGTAATTATCTTGTATAAGTAAATGATATACTAATTTTTTATAGAATAATAAAATAATTTGTATATCTGTTTTGCAATTCTTTTCTAACAATTCAAATTTTAAATATTTTGATATAAAACATAATGGCATGTTATATATATTATTTTATATATAGAAATAAGCTAAAGAACATTTAGGAATAATTACTGCACACTCAATTGATGAAAATGTATACGAAGATACAAATATCTTATATCTTGGAACAGATACAGGTGATTTAGTTTATATAAAAATTAAAAATCAAGAGATCGAATATTTAAATCTTGGATCAATTAATCCTGTTGGAAAAGCAATGGAAATAATAAACTCTTTAACTATATCGCAACATTTAATTTTTATTTCTGGGGATATGTGTGACAATGGAATTTACCTAGTCAATTCTCTATTGCAAGAAAACAATGATATGCCTAATAAAATTTCAAAGAACACAGCACCAATACTTATTCAAAATTTCCCGAATTGGTCACCTGTTTGTGATTTTAAAGTTTTAGAAAAAGAAACTATTTTAATAAACGAAACGCAAGTGCAAAATAAAAAGAACAGACTCTATTTATGTGCAGGAAGAGCACCTGAAGGGAAGGTGGCGGAACTAAAAACTGGAATAAAAGCAAAAATAATTTTACAAGTTGAAGATTTTGACGGGTAATTTTATTTATCTTAAACATACAAAATTAAATTTGCATTATAACAGAATTGAAAACTTTTGGATACTTAAAAGTAATAAATTGGATTCTATTTATATAATTATTTCATTTCCATGGCAAACACAGTTATTAGAATTAACAAAAAATGGAGAGTTATATGATAGAAGCAATAATTCTCAATTAGAGCAAGAAACATTTACAATTTCAGCAGGATTATTTAATGATACACATATTATTCAGATAGTTCAGAAAAAAATAAACATATTTCCATTACCTTATTTTGAAAAATTAGATTCTAAAACACATTTATTAGATGATACACAATTTATCACATCTTCATCTATACATAATTCTATTATAACAATGTCAGTCAAAGCGGAAGATTCTATATTAATATATTTAATAAAATTGAGTATCAATGAACAAAGGTAGATTTTTATTTTAAAATATATTAAATCTAAGATAACTAAAAATAGTATAATTAGTTTAACTCAAATAGGGGATCCCATTGAAATTATTGAGGAGCCATCTACTATAACTATGATTATTGATCAAGACTTTAATTTTAAATCCGATTTTAGTATTCATTCTGATTGCGAAAATATCAAACCATTAATATTTTTACTTGTTGGTACACATAAACCATCTTTTATTATATTTAAATTATCATCTACTGATAAGATATTAATCTCCGATATCTCATTAGGTATTTAAAATAGATTAACTATTTAAATTATAATATTGATCCAGAAAATTTCACCAATTTAGCTGGTTCAATTCCTGAATCTTCATGTTTGCTAAAAATATCTGCTAATCCGATACTTTTACTTGGGCTAAGAAATGGTTTACTACTTAAATGGGAAATTAATTATATCAATGGTATTTAAATAAGATTTTAAACGATGTTATAAATATTTTAGAAAATATTGAATTGAATTTCATAGGTCTTAATGTTTTTGGTTCACTTCCATTAAAATGTGTATCAAATTCTCAATTATCAGCAGCGTATGTAGCAGGAGACGGAATCTGGATGATAAATTCACATAACAATACAATGGAAATTACAGAAATTGTATTAGATCATCAGATTAAAGTTAGTAAACCAAAATAATTTTAACAATAAATTAACTATTCAAGACTTATCCGACTTTAATACTTCCTTTTAATGACCTTTTAGAGCAATATGAAATAAAATCCTTTGCTTGTATATCAAAAGAAACATTTCTGATAGCAGAATTGGACAATTCAGAATCTATATGTATGCAATATATTAATATTAAAGAAGTATAAATATTTTCTAAATATATAAAATTAATTGAAGCTATAGAATTCCCGGAGAATATTATATGATAGTAACTTAAAACTTTTGGTTGTTGCATCTGATTTATCATCTTTAACAATTGACAATTCATTTTTAAACAAAAGATTTCGAAATAGTTGTGATCTTAAATTCATAAGCTTATCAACGTAAATGAATCTAATTCATTATTCATAATTTAACAAAAAAGCAGAGGAACTATAGTATCTAATAATCCATTAATTGACAACAAAACCCAAGAATATATTTTTGATACTCATGAAACCATATATGCACTATCAGGTATAATAATAGACACTATTTATATAGCTTTTAAAATATGTTAGATTGGACAATATTTTACAAAAATAAATCATATCACCACATAATTGTTGGGACATCTATAATTGATTTTTCAGGCGTTCTTAGAGGAAATTTACATATTCTTATGGCTTTTTATAAACATGAAAAAATTCAAGTAAAAAGAATAAATAAAATATCATTAGATTATCCTGTTTATTCTATATCTCCTATTGGGAAATAGTAATCTTTCGAAAGATATTAAACCATGCTAACATTACTTTAGTGGGATTGCGTTTTCATCAGATAGTATCATTCTCATAAAACAATTTGATATAGAAACAAGAAGGTTTTTCTTTTTATTTACAAAATAAAAATAACATAAATAGATTTAAGAAATTCTCAACAAAGTATAAACTTGAATCTCCTATTATATCAATGAAAATAAAAAACAACACAATATACGCATCATGTCAAAAAAACTCTGTCATTGTGTTAAATTATGATCCAATAAAGAATTCCTTAAAACCAATTATGAAGTATGTAAATCCTTTCTAACATAAATTTATTTAAAAAATAAGTGATACAATACCACGACTATCTTTAGATAATTTCGTAATTGATAATAATGTATTTTGTTCTGATAAGGAAAGAGGACTTGTTTGTTTAACTGAGGGTTTGTCTTTTACAGTTATTTTTATAATCTAATTTTTCTAGATTGTTATCAAGAGAGACATCTTAATTTAAACTTTTCAGTAAAATTACCTAGTTCTATTTCTAAATTTCAAAAATGTATGAATTTAATAATACTTCTTAAAATTAATACAAATAGTATCAGGGGAAAAATATTATCATCCATTCATTATTGGAAGTGGAATTAATGGTTCATTTTATACAATAATGTCATGTCCAAAAGATGATTTTAAGATTTACCAAGTATTAATATCTTCCTGGTTACAATTCTTCAATTCTAACTCACTTATGGGTAAAATTAAATATATAAAATACATAATAGTATTAAATATTATAGACAAAGAAAAATTTCCAATACTTGGAGAAAATTGTCTTGATGGAGACTTTTTGGAAACAATTATTCTATACGATTGGGACAGTATACCAATTTTATCAACCGTTCTTTCAAATTGTCATGACGATTCAAAGAAAGATTACATACTAAAAATCAAATTACTTCGTTCTATATTTTCTCAAACTATTTTTTAGATTTAAAGTTATAATATTACATATATATATTATTTATTATTTAGGATATGTATTTATTAGAATTATTTTGTAAAAAAAGATTATTACATTAATAACGAAATCTATATTTTATTCATGTTAGTACACAATTTTTAAAAAGAATCAAAAAAGATCAAAATAATGTGAATAATGCGATATTTTGTAATAAACTTGATAATTATTAATATTTTATATATTATTCCATAAATAAAACATCCTTTTAAACAGAAGATTATAAGAATTAAAAATTATTATAATGAGAAAATGACTATAATTAATGAAAATATTCTAAAATATCAGAATTTTAATTATTTTCATGTAATAATATATCAATTGATTTATTTTAAATCACAATTGTTATGTTATTATTATACATTTTTATCTTGTATTTAAAAAAGTGATAAATTTCTTGAAAAAATTGATAGCAATTTATATTTTTAATAATATAATATTTATTTTTAAATAATTTGTTTTTAGAATTTCCTGATCTTTATCTTTTGTGTACATTAGAACATTTTAAATTTATAAAATCAATTATTTTAAAAAAGACCAAAAACTTCAAATACTTTATTATATTATATTCTAATAATTTGAATTTTTTTATAAAGTAAAAACATTTAAAAATGCTTCTAAAATATATAGTTTTAATTACAAAAGTATCTATAATTTTTATTTAATGTTTATCATAAAAATTATTATTCAAGAGAAAACTTTAACAAAAAATATATCTATAAACATTTTTACAGCAAAATACCAACAAAAATATGTAATAAGGTTTTATTAAATGTTACTAATTAAACTAAATGAAAGAATGTTATATTCTTATAACGTTAATAAATAAAAATACTATAAAATCAACAATAATAATTATAACAGTATTTATATTTCAATCTCATAATATGTAAATTTTATAAAAATTTATAGGAAATTTAAAAATATAAACATTATATCTTCATTTTCTTTTTAATAAATCATAATCATAAAAAAATCAGATAGAATTATTAAAAACCTTATTATCTAATTTAAATTATACACAAAATTTATAAAAAGTATAAAAAATCAACCAAAAATATAATTCATTTATATTTATAAAAGAAACTTTAAAGAATTCATTCTATTTTAATAAATAATAAAATCAATATTTTAAGATAAAGTATTAATAATATCTTTTTTAATATCATAATAATAAACGAAATTATTAATTCATAGAATTAACTAAACCTATATTTAAGACATCAATTAAACGCAATGACTTTTAATAAAATTTCTAGACAATTCTTAATATTTTATAAAAATAATATTTCCCTTTTAATCAACATATAAGATAAATAACCAATTTAAATGTTTACTTTTTTCAATTAATTTTTAAAAAGCTCAAAATTAATATAATGCTTTCAATAAAACCATTTTTAGCAGAACATCAATTAAATAATACAATTCAAAAAATTTCAAATCTTCTAATTTCCCATAATTTTTATATTTTCCTTTGTATAATAGCTTTTAAAATTTCTTTGAAGAATAAATACAGAATCAAGATTAACTTTTTTACATAATAAAAATGATCATATATTCTGTACTGAATAAAAATATAAAAGTAATACAAAAAATCAAATATTTTTTAATATCCAAAATATTTACTTATTACCAAATAATTCATTTTCAAACAAAAAGTCTGATAAAATATAAAGTTCTATACTTAAATAAAAAAATCATTGTAAAAACTATAATATGACTTGAAAATACTACTACAAGTACGATTTTTTTTGGTAAACACACTATATCTTTTGTTTGTTTTTATTGTTTCAAATAATAAAAGATACAACTTTACATGAATTGCAGAACAAAAAACAAGCAAGTCAAAGTATCAATATCACCATATATATATTTCCTCCGTTTTATTATATTTAACAAAAATATAAAATTCATAAAGTCTAATTGATTGAAAAACTTTTTTAAAAAAAAACACGAAAACAGTGAATAAACATTACTGTTAAACAAAATGAATTAGCTATTACTATTAGCCATTCATTTTATAATACTATTTTTAATTGACACTTCAAAAAAAAACAAAAAATAATAGGAATAACATAAAATATTATTTCATTCATTTTACTTAAACATTTCTTAATGTCTTTACCTTATATTCATTAAATATCAACCATAATGAATCTTTATTAAATTTCTTAACGGAACACTTATTCTGCGATTTTTTCAAGAGCACACAGCAAATATTAAGAACAAGGCTTAAATGACACAGATAGGAGCACTCCTTTTATCAATAAAGCTGCAATATGATCATGGAATCTATATTAAAGATTATTCTCTTTATAACAAATATTGTAAAAAAAAACTAAGTCATTTATCTAAACTATTAGGAATCCATCAAATAAATAGAAAATATTTAAAAAATAATGAATTAGATGGAAATCCAATGTATCATAAATTGACGAATTTCTTACATAAATTACTTATTCTATCAGATACCATGATTTTTTGGTTATAAACAGTGAACAAGCCTGGGCTTACGCTATGCAACTTAAAACAAGAAATAAAAATTATAAGAAAACCAAGTCAAATCGTCGGCGGATTATTCGTAGGCTTTCAAAGGCCTATCAATTCGCTTATCATTTGAGTAAAATAATAGATCAGCAACCGTCCATGCTTCGATTACAGGCACTTGGATATCTATCAATAAAAAAAGGACAATTAGCTTTTGAATCTGGCCGATGGGGACAATCTCTTAAGAGCTTATCAGAAGCGAGAATTATATTAGAAGTAATCCATGAAAATAAAGATTGTCAATCTCATGTAAAAGAACTAATATTATCTATTGAACGAAATATTCGTTATTGTGCATATCAAGAAAAAATTCATTCAGATGATATTTTTTATCTTTCACAAAAAAATACTTTAAATAATAAACCTTTAACTTCGTTTATAAAAAGTTTTAATTCTGAAATATTAGAACGTAAAAGCAAAGCAAATTCATTTATAATTTCAAAGATAGAGTGGCGAGGACATACTTCACATATTCAGGATCCTGATATAGCCATTTCATTATCATATGTTCAAGACCTACATCGCTCAATTCAAAATAAAACATTTACAAATTATTCTGAAAAAAAAGAACAATATAACAAATTATTATCGGCATATGCAGAGGTTGAAAATATAACAAAAAGAGCAATAGAAGAATCAGAAGTAATAAAATCTTTATTATTTATAAAATTATTAATATTTTAAATAAGCGCTCTGGAATAGAAGACCGAACACAGGATCTTTATATTACATATTCATATATTACATACAATTATATTATAGAAAAAATAAAATATGACTTACAGACAATTTCAGAGCTAAGTATCAATTCGTTAAATGGAAATATTAAACAATATATTATTTGCAAATTAGTTAAATTATATGACAATATTTTACAAGTACAATATTCAAAAGTTTGTTACTAGCTATATATTTATTTTTCATAGAATCTTAATACTATATCAGAGCTTTCGGGAATCTCAAATGACTTCAACTTTCTTCAAGTCATAAAATTAGAAAAATACTATTTCAAATCTCAACGTTGTCTTGCAATTTCCATATCATATTTTCTGCTTTTAGATTATAGATCAGCTTTAGTGTTAGCAATACGATGCTATGATTATTTATCAAAGATTTCTCTTTCATACAATAAAGAAACAATTTTTATAACTGTAGACAAACTTGTTGAATTAAAAAAAGACATTGATGCAAAAATAAGTAGATACAGCGCATTTTTGTGCTTAAATATTTCAAAAACTGATAAGGAAGAACCATCATTAAAGGTTTTTGTTTATGATTTGATGCTTATTGTTTTAATAAAATAGGTGTCTACTTTAGAGGCAGTAGATAATAATCATCAGACGCATAACTTATCTACACTTGCAAGTTTTCCTTCAAAATTAGAATCATTGTTTTGTAAACCTTTCTTTTTCGATATAGCGTATAATTATATAGATTATAAAGAACATACAGAACAATCAGCCAATAAAGGCAGCTTTTTTAAAAGCTTTTTAGGAAAATAAGGCAACTTCAAATTTATAACTTATAATGTACTTTAAACTGTCATTAATTCAGGAATTCAAATTCACTTCATTTACACAATTCAATCTTATTATATACAAAATATATCTCAGAAATTATTTATAAATATTACTTAAAAAACTGTTGCATAAGTATCAAGTTATTTTCTCAAAAAAAACTTTTAAAAATAAAGGCAACTTTAATTATTGCTAAAACGTTTGAAAAATACCAATCTATTCAAACAAATTAAGTATTGTTTTATTCATAAAAACTTTACTGACTGGTAAATCATTATCTTTAAACGTCGACCTCATCAATTATATAAGACTGTCTACAAAATAAATTTTATATTTAAAAACTTTGAAAATTATATTTAATAGATTATAAATTAGTCATTTAAAGCATCTTAAATGTTACACTGTGTTCTTTATTTTTTCTAAAAGTAAATCAATTCTTTTATCAAGTTTTGGTTGTCCTTTTTTTGTTACTTGTGTCATTATTTTATATCTTTTTAAACGGTTTTTAGCTCGTAAATATTTTTCCTCTTGAATATTTCTTTCTTTCTCTTTTAAATCATGCAACTTTTCTTGTTTTTTATTCAAAGATAAACCGCTTTTATATTCTTTATTACTTGCTTGATCCTCGGAAAACAAACATTCACCGGTATCTGAAGGAGATGGACAGTAGTTTTTAGACGATCTACCCTCTTTTAAACCTTTTTGCTCATATTCTTTCAAACAACGAAGATAGTTCTTCTTCAATCGAGCTATATATATGTTTTTTTTTCTATTTTTTTCAAGCTTTCCTCTATAAGAATACTCATGAATACGCTTTATCTTTGCTGGATCATGTCTGGCTCTAGCCTGATAAATCATTTTCCATAATTTCTTAAACTTTACTAGAATAGATTTATATCTATATATAAAAAGATTTAAACAAGTCCTAATTCAAATATGATTGAAAACAACTTTAAACAATAACTTTATTAATATTTTTTAAATAACTAAATATATACAAGATATTTTTAAAAATAACACATTTTAACTGGTAATAGTATATTAAATAGTATGATATAGTCACCAGAACAAAACTTTCATTTAAAATCTAGTGTAAACAATATAAAAAGGAAAAACATGCCCAAAACTCTTAATAAAATTCAAATATCTAATATTCATATATATTTGTAGTTGATATATACCTGTAGCTCATATATATGAATTACAATAAAAACACATTTTTAATAAAAACTTGTTAATGAAATTGCATTTTTATAACAAATTGTTAGATAAATATCATTATTAACAAACTTTAATCTTGTTTATTAGAAAAAAACTATACTATTCATACCTTTTTATTAAATTTCTAAAGATATCAATATTTATAAGTTAAACTAATACTATAAGCTTCATATGTATTACAATTCTATATCTGTTAAATAGATAGCTCTTTAATTTACCTTTAATATTTGAGAATCGATTTATCCAAGTCGCAATTTCAACATTGTTTGAACTTCAGAAAAATACAAAAAATTTAAACCTTGCCAATGCCTCAAAACTATGAAGTTATTATTGATGTAGATGAATCTCCTGTAATAAGATGTGCTATTTTTCTTTTTTAATATTTTACAGAATAACAAAGACTTAAACTTTGATCTAGAATTTCAAAGTATCATACTAAATCTTAAATATTTCCTTATATCTTCTTAGATTTTCGAATAAATGAAAACATTTCTAACATACAAGAAAGTTTATTTCTCTTTGAATTATTCTAATTGAAATAATTTATAAAATTAGATAGATTTAATACAGATATATATCAAAACATTTTTGCAAAGAAAGAGACAATTTGGTCAATAGAATACTATTCAAGATTCTTTAATGTCAATACAAATCAAGTAATTCAAAGATCTATTTATGCTTTATTTCCTGTAAATAATTTCATCGACTTAATACATGAAAACTCTGATTTTTATGGTAAGGATATCGATACAAGGTCTAGTTATTCAGCAACTAAGCTCAAATAAGGGCCATTTTGGATTATCACAACTGTTATTTTTATGATTTTTTTTTCATCAACTATGTCTGAGCGAATTAAAGCACACTTATCTAATCTATCTTATAATTATAATTTTTCAACTCTTACAAAAGCATGTTCTATTATCTACGGATACAATATAATTGTTCCAATATGTGTATGGGGCTTATTAATGTATTATCAATGCAAATTGAAACTCGATGAATATATTTGCCTTTACGGCTATGCTATGACTATATGGATTCCTATGATGGTAAAATAATACATATTATTTATCTTACTTATTTTAAGATTATAAATATATCTCCCTTTGAAATATTTCATCTTTATTTTTTTTCTAATATTATACGTTGGATCTCTACTCTAATAGGATTTGGTGTATCTGGTTTATTTCTTTTAAAAGAGTTAAGATCCATAATGGACCATATAGACTCAAGGATAAGGAACCTTATTTTATCATTTATACTTTTGCTTCATGCTATTTTAAGTTTAACGTTTAGAATTCTTTTTTTTACATAATATCATATATATTAAGACATATTCTTAACTTTTTCTAGAAAAAGCTTCTCAATAAAGATATTATATTAAATACTTATATATCTTTCATACATCTTTACAATATATTTCTGTGATATCTTAAGAGATCAAATAACGAAAATTTTAGTCCTTAAAATTGTAGTTTAAAAAAATACAAGAAATGTCTACAACAAGCTGTCGTTTCTATGAAAATAAATATCCGGATGTTGATGAGCTAGTAATGGTTAATGGTTGGCGCCCATCTATTTAAGATATAATCTCAATGTTTTCAGTAAAACAAATACAAGAAATGGGGGCTTACGTACAGCTTCTGGAATATAATAACATAGAAGGGATGATTTTACTATCAGAGTTATCTCGTAGAAGGATTCGATCTGTACAAAAGCTAATCCGAGTCGGGCGAAACGAAGTTGTTGTGGTTCTTCGAGTAGATAAAGAAAAAGGTCCAATTTAATATGATAAATTTATACAGCAAGTCCTAAGTATATAGGATATATTGATCTGTCTAAACGGAGGGTAAGTCCAGAAGATATAATAAAGTGCGAAGACAAATTTAATAAATCAAAAACTGTTCATTCTATTCTAAGAAATGTTACGGAGAAGCATTCCATTCCTCTTGAGGAATTATATACGTCAATTGGATGGCCTTTATATAGAAAATATGGTCATGCTTATGATGCGTTTAAATTTGCAATTGTGTAGGACATTTATATTTTTCTAAAAACTATTAAAATCTAAAGGGATTCTAATTCTGTCTTTGAGGGCCTAACTCCATCGAATCCTCAAATTATAGAAGATCTTATTGCGCAAATTACTCGTCGCTTGACCCTTCAGGCAGTTAAAATAAGAGCCGATGTAGAGGTATCATGTTTCGAATATGAAGGAATTGATGCGGTTAAACGAGCCCTTAAGGCGGCAGAAGCAAAAAATTCTAAAGATGCTCTTATTAAAGTTAAACTTATAGCACCTCCACTTTATGTTGTTATTACGAGTGCCTTGGACAAAAAACTAGGGATCCAAGTTCTAGAAGAGGCACTGGAAGAAATAGAAAAAAGTATTACTGCATCTGGTGGTGAATTTGTTCTAAAAATGAAGGTATGATTATAATGTAATTGAAATTTAATTGATTTTTTCAGCCAAAGGATGTGAATGAGGTCGACGAGTTAGAACTTCAAGCACTAATGCAACGTATGGAAAGAGAAAATGCAGAAAAATCTGGGTATTCTTTTATTTTATATAAATTTCAAAAATTTGATCTTTGATTAGTGATGAAGATGAAAGCGAAGAAGATTAGATTCTACAAATTTTTATACTTAATTAATAAATAATAGAACCTAAGTTTATGTATTGACATAGCAATATATAAAAATGGTTAATCTTTAAATAGTTATATTTATTGTGCTTTATATTAATATCATCCAAGACGGTACACGATTGATGAGCAATTCAAATTTCATCTCTCCTTTATTAGAGAAGCAACTCAATACAGATAATCTGGACAATAACTTCATAAAGCCGTGCAGTCATTCGAGTATTACTGAAAAGCGGCTGAAGATAGACCAAAATAACTACATAAATAATGACTCAAACAAACCTATTTATTCAAAAAATAAACATAATTCAGGCTTAAGAAGCTCTTTTAATATTGAAAATAAGAACCCTGAAGGAAAGGAATTAGTACCATCTCTTGAAAAACACTATAATGTTTTGTGGTAGACAATTAACAGTATCAAAGATTTGTCAGATAAAAATTTTTAGGAGAAAAAAAACAAATAAGAAAAATAAGACTTGGAAGGGAGATGGAATCTTGTCTGTTTCAGGGAATATCTGTTATCTTAAAGATCTTGAAGGAAATAAGTAAAATACTTTATTATTTATAGTCGGCAATTAAAGAATACAATGAAGTCTAGGAAGTTGTCGTTGTAATTCAGCATCATTGTTAGTAGGTGATCAATTAAGTGTAGGAGACAAGGAAGTTGAAGTATTTTTTAATTCGGCTTTATTTTTATTAATAATCAAAGATTAGTAGTATACTAACTAAAGACTATTTATCTGAAAATTCATCTATTCAGACATTAGAAAAACAAAAAACTAGTGCACCAGCACGCACTGTGCCCATAAAGAAGTTTAAAACACCTCTTTTATCTTCATTTGCAACACGGACTTTTGGATCACCACTAGCACGACATGACCCCAATGAAGAAACTGCACTGGTATTACCAAGACCCCGAATAAAAAATTGTCAAGAGTAATAACCATATTTCTTTTTTTTGGAAAAATATTTATATATATTTTAAGGAAAAATATTCAAATAATAGATGTAGTTGTTGATCCAATGTTATCTAGACATCTTCGACCTCATCAGCGTGAAGGGGTTAAATTTCTTTATGAATGTGTAATGGAAATGAGAGAATTTGAAGGTCAGGGCTCTATTTTGGCAGATGAAGTAAATAAATAATTAGAGGAGATCATTAATTCATTAATTTAGATGGGTCTCGGAAAATCTCTTCAAATTATTACACTCCTTTGGACTTTATTAAGTATATAGATTTCCGCATCTTATTTTTAAATATTTCTAGAACAGAATCCATATTACGGAAAAGAATCAATTATTAAACGTGCATTAATAGTTTGTCCAGTTACTCTTATTAATGTATAATTAACATCCATTTGCTAAAGACATATTTATACTGTGTTTAGAATTGGAAACGAGAATTTCGAAAATGGATAGGTGGAAGTGAAAAGATTGGATTGTTTGTTGTTGATTCGAATGTTAATATTAAAAGTTTTTCAGTTGGGAATGTTTATTCAGTAATGATAATTGGTTATGAAAGAGTAATTTTTTCTTTTTATAGATTATTATTAACTTTCATTTCAAAAGCTGAGAAATGTATGTGATGAACTAAAAGATGCAAATATAGATATTGTTATATGTGATGAGGGTATTTCGTTTGTAATGAATATTATGTTTTATGATAAAGGTTAGGCCATCGTCTAAAATCTGCTTCAAATAAATCAGCACAGGCTATCAAATCTCTTAAAACTCGTAAAAGAATCATTTTAAGTGGAACTCCCATTCAAAATGGTAGGTATAATTATTTCTATGGGATTTACATTAAATTGTCTTTATATTTGAGCGAATTTTATGTAATGGTGGACTTTGTAAATCCAGGTCTATTAGAAAACTATTCTACATTTAAAAGAGAATTTGAAAATCCAATCATTAGAAGTAGACAAATAGGATGTATGAAAAAAGACGAAGAAAAAGGAAGAATTCGTACCGAACAAGTAAGTTTTATGAGATAAAAATTTATTGAACAACTTTATTAGCTTGCATCTTTAACAAAAATGTTTGTTCTTCGAAGAACTTCCGAAATTCTTAATGATTATATTCCACCTACGGGTATTCTAAAATTCTTAATTATCATGCTATTGATAAATAAAGTCGAATATATAGTATTTTGCAAACCAACATCATCTCAAGTAGATATATACCAAAAATTGATAGACGTATCAATTTCAAATTTAAGCTCATATAATGTTGATATGACAATTCATTTACAAGCTTTGACTTACCTGAAAAAAATTTGCAATTCTCCAGCACTTCTATTTCAAAAAAGAAAAGATGTAAATTCACTAACTTCTTTTTTTTAGCTAATTTTTTAAAGAACAAGGAGTCTGATATGTTTTATACGAATATTAAACACAAATTTTCATCAGATCTTTTAAAAAAATCAGGGAAACTTTTGGTTTTTGATAAATTTCTAGAAGAATTAAAAACTACCGAAGAAAAAGTTGTCATTGTTTCACATTATACTCAGGTATCTCCAAAAACATACCAAAATTTACTCTTCTTATTTTAAAAGACCCTTCAGATTTTAGAAAATATACTAATTTCAAAATCTTTGTCATACCTTCGTCTCGATGGACAAACTTCTAGTGCAAAAAGACAGGAATATGTAGATAAATTCAATGCGTCTGATTCCAATGAAATATGTACTTTTATAATATATACATATGTATATATTTTATATATTAACATCTTTAGTCGCATTCCTATTATCAGCAAAGTCAGGAGGATATGGACTTAATTTAATTGGAGCATCTAGATTAGTTTTATTTGACATAGATTGGAACCCTAGGTACGAAATATAAAAAGTATCTAAAACTATACTAATTGAAAGCTTGGATATTCAAGCTATGGCTCGTATACGTCGTGATGGTAGGATATAATTTTTAATATCTATTATATTTATTAAATATGTGTTTAGGTCAGAAAAAAAAGACGTTTGTATATCGTCTTCTTACGTAAAATAACCAATTCTACATTTATAAAATTAATTGTTAAAGATCAGGAATGATTGATGAAAAAATATATCAAAGACAGATAACAAAACAAGCTCTTTCTGATACATTTATAGTAAATATTTTAAAATTTTAGATATTAATATGTTTACATATTTATCAGGATTCCAAAATAACGTCAAAAAGAGATTCTTTTACACAAGAAGAATTAAAATCGCTTTTTTTTTACCAAGATACATCTTGTCAAACTCACGAGCTTTTGGGCTGTGGGTGCCAAGGCGATGGGTCAAATATTGAAAATATTAGTCATGAGAAAATGGTTGATGAAAAAATTGATTTAGGTGGTTGGGTAAAATCAAGTCAAATACTAGAACCTGAAGCAATGACGGTAAAAACACAATTATAATATATTGTATTCTGATTATGGTTTATAGCCAAACTATTTAAAAAGAAAATATCTTTATAGCATTAATGAATATTCACATATTGATGTATCAAAAAGTAATGATTATTATAATATAGAGGATACAATATTGCAAAGAATATTGCAAGAAAATAATGAAATAGATAAAGGCTGTATATCTTATATATTTGAAAAATAGAATCAGTATAAACCATTTATTTAAATTTATTATAAAATATATTTTATCAGTATATATAAAAAATGAAGATTAATTATATAGGTATATATTGAAAAGCTTTTAATTTACTAAATATAATAATACTGTATGAATAAAAGTTTGAAGCATAAAAACAATTGGAGTATTAAATATAGAACAATTTTAAATCAGATTTTCTAATTAAAAAAACATAGAACACTAAAATATAAGATGTTTTTATAATGAATTAGAAAAATCTATAGCAATTGATATAAAATCAATTCATTATTATAACCATCATATTATTTATAACTTAAAATACTACAATTTACATAAATTTTTAAAACTTACTTCCATTTTCAAAATCTATCACATTCAAAATAAGCAATTATACTTATTACAATAAAAATCCTAAATAACTTTAATCAAAAAAGGGTCAAAATGTTTTTAAACTATTTAAATTAATATTCAATGAACAATTCTAGAATTCCTTCTTTAAAACCAAACTTATCTAAAATCTATAAATTAACCCCAAAAGATATGTAATCATATAGTCCTAACAAATTATATTTAAATATTTAAATTTCAATATATTTTTTTCATTACTATTAAAACAAAACCTTAGACTTTTAAGAATATATTACTATAAAAGTATTCATTTAAAATATTATAAAACTTAGTAATCTTTTCATTGAATGAAACTTTTATTGTATTCAAAATAAAAAATTACTATGTTTTATATATAAATCATTGCTCTTAAATAAACATTGCTTATAAATTCTATCTACTTTGCGATAATATCACTCAATTGATGAGATAGATTACCTAGCATAATCATCCTCATCAAAAATGTTAATTTCTTTTGTGTAGCAATTATAACATTAAAAATATGTATAAAGTCTTCTCATTTATAATAACAAGTATAAATAATATTAATCAAGCATTTAATAAAAACTATAAAAACAACAATTGGAGAATAATTGAATGTATTTTTTTCAATAAAAGCTTTAATTATTTTTTTAAAAAGAAATACATCCTCTTCAAACAAAAGACATTCATATAAGTTCTTACAGACACTTAAATTAATGTTTTATATTATAATCTAGATAATTTAATCCCCTAATAATAGAAGTACATTCATTATTTCAAATAATAAATATAAAGAATTATCTTGATTATTAAAATTCAGAAGCTTCTTAAAACAATTTCTCAAAATATAAAAATTGTATTCTTTTAAAACTAATATAACATAAATAAAAACCAATTTTATTTAATATTAAAAGCTGAAGAATTTAATATTTCATTTATATAATCAATTGAAATAAAATTACAATATAATTCCAATACATCATAATTAAATCTAGATGCATGTTATTTTAATTACAAAAAAAATTAATGTTAATAATATAATTTAAATAAACACCATCTTGTTTAATAAACTATTTTATATTATTTTTATTATCATTCTAAACTTTTTAAAATAAGAATACATTTAATTTTATTTCTAAGAACTTCAGCTTGCAGAGTTATAAATAAACTTATAAAACTTTTAACAAAAAAAGTATTGTTATATCTATAAACCAGACTTTTTTGATGTGATATTTAATAATTTATATCAAATTATATATAATCTTCATCAAAAAATCAACTTGCATTTATTGAAAAACATATGCTTTAAAGCAAGTATTACCAAAATTGAAATTCAGATACTTTATATCATTTTAATAAATTCGAGAACCTAGATTCAAATTAAAATTTATGTATTTTAAAATTAACAATTAAAAAAGATATAAACTTACTATTTCTTCATTAAATGTAAACAGGTTCTCTTTTGAGACTATTTAAGATAATTTTTAATCATTCAAATAAAATAAATGAGGAAAAAATGTATGACAAATATATGTTAACCGACCAAAGCTCCTAATATTAACAGAAAACTCCATAAACAGTTAAGATAAATAATATAATTTTTCAAAAGTAAAGCAGACCATTCAAAGTCTATATTGTTATCATAAAACCAGAGTAATAAACTGAAAAAAAACTCAAATCATCATCAGAAACAAAAACAATTTCTGTATAAGAATTCAAAAACAAATCACTCATATTATGATGTATTGAAATAAGACAAGTCCTAAAAAATAAATCTATCTCACTTTTTAAATCTCGAAGGCGAAGAATCATCAATAGAAGATTTATGAGTAGAACTTCCTGATTTTCCTAAAGAAGATCTTGCTGCCAAAAGACGTTCCTTAAAAGCATCAGATTTTTCTCGTGGAGACGGAGAAAATGATTTAAGAGATTCTTTTGCACTTAGAATTTCATCCTTAAAAAGATCATATTTGGGAGATGATGTCCTAAAAGAGGGACGTAAATTATTTTTAGCATCAAGTATTCCAGCCTTAAAAGAATCTATCTTTGAAGAATTAGAAAATGAAGCTGAAGATGAATATTTTTCTTTAGAAAGATCAGAAGAATCTGGTGCGCTCTCAATAATTGCAGATCTGGGTGTAGAAAGTTGACTAGAAAAATTATTTTTCGGCTTACTGAATACATTTTGAAATTCATGAGGGGAAGTTGGAGAAGTATTCAATTTCTTAAGCTCCAAAGATACAGATTTTGAAGAATCATCAAAACCATTATTTTCTGAAGGATCTAAAACATTCAAGTCACTAGAAAAAGACTTTTAAAAATTAATATTTTTAAAAATTTATAAATTAAAAGAAATACCATATTTTCCGTATTTGTTTTGGTATTTTTCAAAGTATTAGAGGATTCCATTGAGCCCAATTTTTTATCAGAATTCAATATAATATTATCCTTCATTGTAGAAAGAATCGCATCGTTCTCTAATGAATTAAATTCATTATTTAACTTGATTTTTTGAACGTCCGACATCTTAATTAATGATTCTGAGCTTAATTTTGCACTTTTCCGAGAAAAAATAGAACTATTTCTAGAAAGATCAGATGCTGATTTTCGATATTCATTACTTTTCATTGCAGCACTCTGTACAAAACTTCCTTTAGTTGGACTTCTAGCGATATCAGTCATGATAGATAAATTATTGTGAGATAACGATGGCAAATCACTTCCTAATAGTCTGTTTGAAACTAAGGTATCAGAATAAGATGATTTTAGAGAAGGTGAAGAATAAGGACTTGAATTAATATCTATAAAATTATGCTTTAAACGTCAATATAAATGATTTAATAATTAAATTTACTTACAGACGACACTGGTTTAAAATTTTCAAGGTTTCCTGAAGAAAGAACGGTATTAGAAAGATTTTTCAAAGGTGTTTGTTTATTTTCCAGCACTCCTGATTCCATTTTATCAATTTCTTTAACTTTTAAGATCGATGAAGCATATGAAGCATCCTTATATCGCAGCTGAGATGCAAATAAAGACTCTTTTCCCTGAAAAGAGGGCGCTTTATAATTAGACGCCTGATTATTCTCTGATAAATCCATTAAAAACACACTATTCTGTAGTTTATCGTACCAATATCTACAGATGCCCCCAAAGATGAAGATAAACTGTCTTCTTTGGCATGCATATCGGTTGAAGAAGTATACCCTTGTTCTGATATTCCAGAAACATTCTTGGAATATTTCTAAATCCTTCATTTTTTTAAAAAAAAAACAAAAATACAAACATTAATATTTTCATCCAATGAATCCTTACAGCAGAGTGTACCCGATAAATCTGCGTTTACAGAGCACCTTTCCCTGAATAAATTTGATAAAGAAGAAACAGAATGTCGGGGACTAGAGGCAGATGAAAGAGGTTTAAGTCTGTCGGGTGACAAAGAAAGTTCCCGTTCTAACAAACTTAGATGGCACTATCAATACGATATCTTTAAAAGTACGTGCTCTCCTCTCATGTCTAGCCTTCCTTTCCACCAAAATTTCCTATCATTAAATAATAAATGTAGAGATTATCTAAGGCGGAGCTTTTACTTGTTCCAGCCTTCTATTATGTTCCTCGTCCTCTCTATCACGATCCTCAAGTTTCTTTACTCTAATAATCCAGTTTTCCAAGTCAATATCATGTTCATTTGCCGAACTTATATAAGTATTTGCTTGAGCACTCATTTATAACAAATTGTGTATTGAGAGGGCTATTATCAGTAACAATCTCAATATAAATAGATAAGATTACGATAAGGACTTAGTATATTTCGTTTCTATTTATATTTGCCAAGTCTATAGCTCATTAAGCTTATTATTCAGATAGACGTAAGAGTGGAGGTTGTGTTGTCGTTAAAGGTCCAGTATAGACGCTTAAACAAAAACATTAATATATTACAAGACAAGAATTAAAGATAAATCCATACAAAACAATAGAAATCTACTTAGAAATAAGAGTCTATGAATCTTTAATTTATTAAAGATTAATATTCAAAAATATACATTTATCATGATGTAAAGATGTCTTTAAATCCTTAAGGAAATATATAAATTTGTCATATAATTCGTTATATAGAAGGTTAAATTATATAGTCGTGAATGAATATTTGTATAAGGATTAACATTATTCGTCTCATGTGATAATTGAAAGTTTAAATGCAGAAAAATCAAAACAAATTAATTTTCATAAAATTGTCTTGTCAAGATCTTCAATGTCATCTCTCCATAACGCAGAAATTTTAGATTTATCTATATCCTTAAAAATTATATCAAAAACATCTGAATACCAATTGACAGGTAAAGCTATTAATCCTTCTTTAATATTATCAGGAATTATATCCCAATCCGCTTGATTAGCATCGGGATAAATAATAGTATCTACACCAGATCTTTTAGCAGCAATTATCTTTTCTTTGAGACCGCCTATTTTCAATACTTTTCCAGTTAAAGTAATTTCTCCTGTCATTGCTATGGTTGAAGGTATTGAATAATTTAAAGCCAGCGATAATATTGATGTCGTCATTGTGATACCTGCAGAAGGACCTAAAATGTTAAAATTTCCTTTTATTTTATAACAATTATTTACCATCTTTTGGAACAGCACCTTCTGGACAATGAAGATGAATTCGTGCCTTTTCAAAAAATTTATTATCAGGATAATTTTCAGAAATATATTTTTTTGAATAAGAATATGCTATAGTTGATGATTCTTTCATAACATTGCCTAATTGACCAGTGCAAGTGAAACTTGGTTTGGATTTTGAGGATATTGTATTTTCTAAAATAGATTCCACGTACAAAACAGCGCCGCCTATGAATATTAACTAAAATTAAACATTGAAATAAATGCTTAACCTTGACTTGTCCATGCCAAACCCATAACAACACCTGGAGGCGTTGTATCATAAAGCCTATCAGTAGTAAAAATAGGTGGACCTACATAATCCTTCAAATTTGAAGAATCTATTGTTATAGAAATAGTGTCAGGAACTTTTAAAGGCTTTCTAACTTTTTCAGAAGAATTTGAAGAATGTGCAGCAAGGTCACTCTGTTCGTTTGCATGGTCTTTCTTATCATCAATTATTGGTTCTTCTTCAGATGTATTTCCAAGAGTTTTAACAATATTCAAAGTAGATTTACGATATACCTAACATTCGTTATACATTTGTTACCATAACAGTGAAATAAATACCTTATTTATATATTTTTTTAAGCTTCGAACACCACTTTCACGGCAATAATACTTAATAAGAAGTTCAATTGCATCATTAGTCAGATCAACATTGATATCTTTTAAGCCAGCAAGCTCTTTAGCTTCAGGAACAAGATAATTTTTTGCAATTGCCATTTTTTCATCAGCTACATAGCCTGATATATGTATAATTTCCATTCTATCCAAAAGTGGTACCGGAATATGATCTGTAATATTTGCAGTACAAACAAACAAAACCTTGGAAAGATCAACAGGAAGATCAAGATAATGATCAAGAAAAGAAGAATTTTGTTCAGGATCCAAAAGTTCAAGCAAAGCACTTGATGGATCTCCTTGATGCCCACGTCCAATTTTGTCGACCTCATCAATAAGTATTAATGGATTTTCTGTTTGAACCTTTTTTAAACTTTGGATAATTTTTCCAGGCATTGCGCCAACATATGTCCTTCTGTGACCTTTTATTTCAGCAATATCAGTAAGACCTCCAACACTAAAACGATAAAATTGACGATTCAATGCCCTCGCAATAGATTTACCGATAGAAGTTTTACCAACACCTTAAAAAATCAACATAAGAAATAATTTTATTAAAATCATTACCAGGAGGCCCAATAAAACAAAGGATCTTACCTTCAACAGTACCTCTCAGCTTCCCAACAGCTATAAATTCTAAAATCCAATCCTTTATATCCTTTAATCCATAATGATCCTCATCTAAAACCTTTATAGCATAATTAATATCATAATTTTCTATAGATCGTTGTCCCCATGGTATCTGAGTCAACCAATCCAAATAATTGCGTGTTACATTAAACTCAGAAGCAGATGGTTCTAAATAAATGAGCTTATTCAACTCCTATATCTAATTAAAAAGAAAAAGAGATAAAAAATATATACCTCATCAAATGTTTTTTTTACATTTTCTGGCATGGAAAGTTTGGATGCTTTATCTTTAAAATTTTCGACCAATTTATCTTTCCCGTCAGTCTCTAGACCCAATTCCCTTTTTATGCCTTTCATTTGTTCAATTAAATAATATTCTCTTTGTCTTTTCTGAATTTTTGATTCAACATCTTTACTAATTTTACTCTGAAGTTGAGCATTCATAAGTTCTTTTTTCAAAACCAAGAGTGATTTCTGTAATCTAGCTTCTATAGATAAAGTTTCTAAAATATCCTGTAATTCTGATATTTCACCAGCAGAAACGGCAGCTGCAAAATCAGCAAGCTTTGCAGGCTCTTCAAAGACATTTCCTGTAGACTGAAACATAGAAAAATTCGCAATTTGATCTCGAAATAATGGATTAAATGTCGCTATATCTTTAAAAACACTAACTATTTCAGACGTAACTGCTCTAATAATATTATTTTTTGGATCAAAACTTTCATCAACTAAGTTTTCTACATTAACTAGTGACACGTCATAAGCATTCAAGAAGGATGTAGCATAGTGACTATCATCTACAATTTCTTAGCAAAAAATGACAACTAAATTCCAAAAAATACCATTTACAGAGGAATCATTAACTGGACCTTTGACAAAACTATCTTCTACGTTTTGATCAGCCACATATGTTTCAGAATTAGAATCCCCATATTCGGCATTATCATCATTATTATTCGTTAATATATTTTCAGAATTCATTAGATTATTAATATTGGTTTGAGGTTTTATTAAGTCAACAATTTTGATTCGTCTATGTGGATATAATACTACGGTAAGAGCATTTTCATCACCTACATTATTTGCAGGAAATACACTCGTAATTTGAGAAAAAACACCTACACTATATACCTGATTAATATTAGTAATAGTATCCGTATCTACATCTTCTTTAAGAAGGAATGCTCCAATATAAGGTTGACTTCTTCTAATCATTTCCTTAATAGCCTCAATAACTGAAGGATTCTTTATAACAATTGCCTCTGAATAAGTTAAAACACTGCATCAAAATTTCTATACGTACTATAGAAACCTACAAAGATTAGTCAAAAAAAGATCAAATCGAATCTACCTGGAAATAAAGGTCTTCGAACGATAGGAAGTGCCATCATTCGAGGATAAACTTCTGGTACAACCGGTTTTTGGAGGCTATGTTCTTGATTTTTACCATTAAACTTTCCCTTTCCATGATTCCCACCACTCCCACTCGATCTAAAAATAAAACTAGATGTTGAAAATCTCCTAATCCCATAAAGAGAAGAAAATATTAAGCGTCTTCTGAAAAAATTGGGGTTTTCTGGTGTATATTTTTTCAATATAATATTTCTTTTTTTTTCTTGAATTTTTCCATCCATATAAGGTTTTTTATAACCCAAATCCTTTAAAAATGTAGAAATCTGATGCAAATATCCATGACGCGATGATAGCAAGAAAGTACTATATATAGTTGGATATAAAAATGTATTTCTTCTAGAATATATATGACTCATTTTTAAATTTTTACTATAATATTTTTGACCCAATAACAAAGATGCTGATAAGATTATATGATTTTCCTTAAATAGAGCCAAATTTAGTGAACGTTTATTTCTTAAGTATCTCATAAAAGCCGAATAGAAACTTGCATCAAATTGAAATACCATTATAGTATATAATAATACAGTTAAAATCCGTTTAATAAGGAAAAATAGATAATAACACTCTCTAATTTAAAAAGACAATAATTCTTTATACGTTAACCCTTCCCTATTATAATATTAAATAACTTTACAAAACTTGATGTTCGAGCGCAAGGTTAAAATTAAGTCTATTAAAATACAAAAAAAAGCTATAAACAACAAGAAACAATTCATATCTTAGGATACACATCATTTCTAGAAAAATAAGAATATATATATATATATATATATAATACCTTCTTGTGAGAGGCAATTCTTTTCTAACTTTGTGAACAAGTGAGGAATCAATATCTGCAATACAAAATGATGGTTCTTTAGAAGAAGTAGAACAGGATGCAAGAACAATACCTGTAAATTGTTAAATCAATGAAATTATAACAAAAAATATACCCCAAGGATCTACAATCTACAAAAATAGTCAGATAAATAATTCATATATAATCATATAATATTTACCATGCTATGTCCATAACTTTCACGGGTTTCATTATGCTTGCCAGTTTGATTTGCGGCTATTACATAAGACTATTTATATCTTAACAAATTTAAAAATAAAAAACAAAACTTGCCTGAGTTTCAATCGCTCGTGCACATATTAATATTGTCCAACTTGAAAAAATTAAAAAATATCAAAATAAATTAAATATTTACTGATCAGCACCGGTTCTTTAAATCATTAATGTAAATATTTTACTAAAATATATTTACCTAGAAATAAACGCAGATGGGTAGATGATAACTTCTGCACCAAGATTTCGAAGTTTTATAGACAATTCAGGATATCTTAAATCGTGGCATATCGCCAGTCCGACATTACCAATAGGTCTATTTATTTCAATTTTTTGGCAAATCAACACCAAACTTACGTTTTAAATGGAGGAACGATGCTTTTCCCTCTCTCTATATACGCTGACTCTTTCATTCTTTGGTCTATTATTTATTATTTATAAATATTAAGCACGATATCACCATACGATCAACAAGATTAATAGTAAACAGATGTAGTTTTTGGTATTTATTTATAACATTTCCTTGGTCATCTATCCAAAGACAGACATTTGCGATATGATCATTTGAGAAAATAGGCTCATGAACGCCTATCTAAAATCTAAGTATCTATTGAAGACATGTATAAGGCCTACAGAAGCATGTATTTTGAGTAATTTTACATGACTCCTGAACTCGTTAATGAACGTTTCTCTCTCGGGCGAAAAAGTAAGTTCCATAGTATCCTTATGCTAAAAACGATATAAAATAATGAAAAGACACGATTAAAGACGAACATTAAGACCGATAAAATCACTGGCCTCTGGAAAAAAGCAGACCTGAGCACCGACTGAAACTGCACGATTCATTAACTCCTTGCATATTTCAAGATTTTTCAAAATTGATCTTCTATAATAACAAAAGTAAGATGAAACAGGACTTAGAAAAAATACTAACGTTGAGCAGAACTGGCAGCAAGCTACCAAAACCATTTTTTAGTGATGAAAAAATAAATTAGAGTAAAACCCTCATTAAAATATAAATCGATGTTATCGATAAGCATTAAATATAAAATAATCTCAAAATTTCCTTTATATATATATAGTTCCTTAAAAAGCAGTGCAAGGCCTATTAAAGAAAGAATGATTCATAAATATATTCTAAAGAAAAGAGATTGAATTAAATTATTTAGAGAATATTGAGTTTATATTTGTTGATGAAATAAATATTCAAGCAATTTTATATTCGTTCTCTATTTAATATAGAACCTTGCATAATTAGAGTCGATGGCAAGCGTCAGATGGGGTGGTTATTTGGGTTTTCACATCTAGATTTACTATACACAAGTACAGTGTACCAGGGCGTAACCATGGCAACTTCGAGATGTAGAAAGCATAGTAGGATATGCAGAGATGCAGCAGTGTAGTAGTGTAGTATAGAAATAAACGAGTCTTGTATGTTTAATAACACATTGTACAAGGGGATATGAGTTGGAAGAAGAAATTAGACAAGAATATCCTTATTTGTAATTATTGATTAAGATATTTGAATCTATAGATATGCAGTTTTATACATGATCTAAGTTTTGATTCAAAATAGCGCATCGTTTTTATGTAAATGATGCTCATAGAGGAATGGAAAGCTTAGTGCGATGTCAAGCTTTGTGCAAACAGGTTTGATACTGCCGGAATATGAGCAAAAAAACAAATACATAAAAATATGTAAAAAGTATGGATGACCACTCTGTAAACTATCCTTTTGGGATAGTTTAGCTAGATGACAATGATATTATGAAAAACAAGAACACTACAGTTCTATAGGACATTTATTAGTAGAAAAGAGACCGTTGTAAAGCTTGTAAACGTCTATTATCTTTATGTTTGTTAATGACTACCTGTGATAAGCTAAAATGTAATTTAATGTCATATTTTAATAATATAGTTAAAAATCTTTCTATTATAAACACAAGAAAAATAGATGGAATGACAACGATTATATATATTATCAATCTATCATTGGTAAAGAATGATTCAAGCCTCTCGAAGTGCCTTAATTGCAAAAGTAATCTCTACTCAAGGAATATATGTCAATCAAGATATCAAGAATTAATTAGGTAGGATATTTTGTACAAGTTTATACCAATATCTATTCATGAAAGCATTTCATTATGTTCAGAGGAAAAGGCGAAGCTAATTAGAAAAGAGGGAAGTAAAACGGGGCATTTAGGATTGGATATAAGATGAAGTCATTTAAAATTACTCACTCTTTAAAACGGTATAAATATAATCATTCGATAATAGTAATAGATTGATCAAAATTATGAAGAAATGATGGAGTTGAAATTTATACATGATCAAGAGAAAGATTGAAAGTTTTATTACTTTTTAATGCTTTTTAAATCTTAAAGAATAAATATAGATCTAAACGAAATTGAATTCATTATGAATGAACAAAAACAAGAAAGTGAAACAATCAAGATAATATTATTTTTATTATTAATTAGTGATATATATTTAAAAAAATATTTACACAAATAGTCATAGATTCTATCTAGCTTATTGACTTTAATGAAAAAGCAATTGTCGTTAAGAAAATCTTTCCTCATATGCCTATTTACATTCACAATTAATATCTGAGTATAATTCTTTTGTGCATCAATAGCTATATTAATTGGGGGAGACACATATTTAGTCAAATTTATGTATTGAGATATGTAATAATAACATTTCAAACACAGAAAAATAAATTTTTTATTAAAACTTGAAAATTTAAACACTATGAAATTAGACTCTCTGAAACTGTGTATCATCAAATTCGAATACTTCAAAATACAAATGTTTTAAATAATTTTAAAGAAATGTATAAAAAATACTATAAGATCTAAATTTTTATAAAATCTAGCAATATTGTTTTATATCGCTTAGAGACATTTAATCCTATAAAAAAGTGAAAACCCTTATAATTTACTAAATACAGAAAATTTGTAGATGATCGAAACGTCAAGGAACATTTTGTTTCATATAAAAGCTACCTTTTAAGACGAATATTTAAAGGATATGTAAAACTTTGATATAAAAGATAAAATATAATTAGAATACAATTAATATTATTTAATATAAACTGATCACTTTATTTAAATGTACTTTTCTATTAATAATGTAGATAGTTCTGACGAAAAACATTCATCCATATAATACTTAGAGCTATAATATCGTTAGAGTTTACCAAAATTTTAGATATGATAATCTCACTAGAAATAATAAGTGGTCCTGCAAGCGGTGCACCAAATTTAACGCTTTTAAATATAAACCATTCTGTAATAAAATGGAATATTGCAATATAATATGTCCATAATATTATTTCATAAATACTAATTATATAAATGATTTTATAAAATATTACATATTTTTACACAGAATTAGACATATGATATGCCCCATAGAATCTTATAATTGCTGAAATCAATGTCCACGTCCCAAAAAGTCTTGTTGCCAAGGGATTTACTAGTCATATAAATAATTATTATTTATAATAATACATATTTGCCTTGATCATGAGCACCGCTATATACACGTTTTGTTAACTTCAAACTAATATATGTTTGAATCGTATTAAAAAAAGCAAGTATAGATATAATAAGATTCCATTTCGGCAGGAACCCTTCTGGTAGCCTATTTAACATTATTTTTACCAAATTTTTAGATTTTTGCCGATAATATTAGAGCCAAACCTAGCTGTTCAAAACCTATCTCTAAAAGATGAAAAATCAAAGCAATTTAACAACAAAAAAACCCGATTTCTTAAAAGACTCAAATGCTAATAGCAATCCTTTTATTTATATAGACTCTCAAGAGGATACAATGGAAACTATTTCAAAAAACATAAACACATATACTAGTAATGAAAGGTACTTCATATAATAATTAAACAAGCCCAGAGCTTCTAATCTAATATACAGAAATTCTTATACAAGTACTTTAGAAGAGCCCATTTACATGACAATTGTATTTTAAAATCATCATGTTATAAACTAATATATATAGTATAATGATCTTAAAATGATAGGCATCAGAGCAAAATATATACTGCTTCCTCATAAAGATTCAAACATCTTACGCAACTGTATCTATTTTTTTAATAATACCATTCATTCATTTAATTAATTATTTTAGGGGATTTATGGGGACCATTTATTTTTTGTCTTATTTTTTCTTTATGTCTGTCATTGAAAGCATCAAAAAATGAATCAATCAATGTTTTTACAGGTATTTTCTGTATTATCTGGGTGAGCGAATTGGTCATCACTTTAAATCTCAAGCTTTTGAAAGTTCCAATGTATATTTTTTTCAAATTACAAATGAATTATTAAAGGAAATAGATCAATGTTTCAATCACTATGTATTCTTGGATATTCTTTATTTCCTTTTGTCATTTGTACTATATTGGTATCTTTCAAACGTTTTATTTTTCCTCATTAATCTATTCCAGAATTTTTTTATACATACCACCTTCATCAGGTTTCTTCTAATCATTGTTGCATATGTCTGGTCAACATATGGTTTGCTTATCTTTTATCATTATTTTTTTCTAAATGTTTATAGCATCACTTAATGTTATAAATGATTTTTCTTTCGTCAAAAGAAATATTCTTGTCATATATCCTCTTTTGCTGTATTATTTTTGTATTATATTTCTTTCTTTTATATTTTACTCATCAAAATTAGTAATAGCATGGATTATTTTTTTACAATTCATATAATTGATATTTCAAAAATATAGTTATGGATCTGCACTCTCTTTCTGTGCTCTATTTCAATACAATTGCTATCTTTTTAAGGTTTTTATAGATACATTACTCAATTATTTGATCTAGTTCATAAAACTAAAAGCTTTAACAATATACCCATAATAAAAGCTGTTTGTATATCTTTTCTCTTTATATTTAAAATTAATGAGCCACAACAGGTATATATGAGTAGTATTTATCTATTTTGCTTAAACATAGATTTTTTAGAAAATGACAACCAAAATACTAGAAAAAGAAGCACAAAAACAATACAGATGTAACAACACATTCAATATAGAAATATTGGTATATTTTTTGACAACTATTAAAACTCTGATGACTATCAATCCATTCTATATAGATCCACTCATTATAATAATAATTTAAAATAAATAAATATTTCTATATTTAAAATAAATACATATATTGTTTTGTACACTTCATATCTAGTCTTTTCTCCATTTTTATCTTTTTCTTAAACCTACCACCTTATCGATTGACTTACTCTCTTAACCCATCATGTTATTGTGCGTAGAATGTGCCCATCCTGTTACAAGCCTTTATACAGAATATTCAAAGAATAATTTCAGACTAACACAATGTGTATGAATATTATTAAATTTAAGCTTAATTAATCAGTTAGCCTCTTTGTAAAGGTTTCGCTGATAAATATGTCGAGTTTGACTATGTTATCATAACAATTGATTTGATGCTTATAAAACCTCAAGTAAATCGTCTTTCTATCATTCTTTCTAATAGAAAAGGTCTACCGCCATCTATTATTCAATAAACTTGGAACTCAAGATAATCGCTTCAATGTCTTAATAATTAATAATTATTCAATCCTAACTAATATAGCCTTATATCGTTCGCTTCTGGCTTCTTCTAATACTTTTTGATGTCTGTAAGGCTCCATCTATTTTAGTTCACTTGCCTTTATCACTTAGATCTCATGTGGTTACGGGCTGATCGACAGTCAGAACATACTATATCAACATCTACTTCTTCACAGGCGATCTTCTCCAACATTGAAAAATGCCTCTATTTTTTAATTATTTGTCTTTTAGAAACTATTTCTTTTCATTGGGGTCCTAGAATCTTGGCACGACATTGGTTGGGATGGCAAAGGAAGATTTTATTATATATCTCCGGCACAACTTCATTAACTAGTTTGCAGACCTAACGCTATTTCTACTGCAATTCTTGTTTCTTCAGGCGCCCGATTATTGCCTGTATTGATGATTATATGGTCTTATGATACACCAACAGCTAATCAAATCATTGAATGGGTCGTACTTTATAGTAATTTCGAAGCAATCAAAAGTTATTTATTGATTAATATATCTATATAACTAATTTTTTCAGTTCAATTGAACTGCGGAGACTTGAAGGCTTTAATTTTTGTTCTTTCTGGTGTGCTATCTAGGGCATTGGTTTTTTCTTTCTTTGTAAAATATACACTTGACATTCCATTGAAAATCCATCTTCAAAATCGCTGGCTTCCATGGAGCTGCTTCAATAAGTCTATCTACAAAATATCTTAAATATCTATATTTATACAAGAACTTTAGACCACAATGAATTATTTACACATTTAACATAACCAAATCTAGATAATTACTTTTTTATTCTAATTAACCTACTTTTTGCGGCACCAACTATAAACATCTTAGTAATTGACACTTTTCCTAGGAAACAATACCAAAGGATTTAACTGTGCAAGATATCTAACAACTTTAATTATTTACATTTATATTACAAGGGTTTTACGTAATAGCCCATATTAAATAACAAACTACTAGTGATAAAATCAATACAACTCTGCCAATTCTGGATTATTCAATGTTAATATTATTCGCTACTATGCAAGTACGATTTTGTTGCAATACTCAAACACAACTCACCTTTGTGATTCATCTAATGTCTGTTTAAAAGCAAGCCAACTTACTAATCCAAGTACAAGTCCTACTGCAACCACACTACCAAACATTTTCTAATATATATATATATATGTATATATATATATTCTGCTGTTACAATATTCAAGATCTCAGAATAGAATATTTGCAGGTGCTTAGATAGCTGATCAGAATACCTATTTATATAGAGGTAGGGTTGTATATTTAAACATAGGGTTGAAATTAAGACTTCGGCATAATCTCTTTAACCACTTATCAAAACAATGCAAAGGACAGAAAAATTAATAGAAACAGGTCAAAAAATCTTCAAGACTTTAATAACAACAGCAAAGAAAAGTTGTGAAAAAATAAAAATAGCAAGTAATGTTTTTTATCAACCAAATAATTATAGAGCTTCACTTGAATATAATGTTCAAGTTGCACGAGAACTCATAAAACAAGGTAAAATATAATATATTAGCTAAGTTCAAAAAGACTTAGCTATTCATTTCTAGTCTGGGTTCAAGAACGACTGAGACCACCCTCCGTTTCAGAAATTAAATATACATACAGAAAGATTCCTGAATATGCAAACATTTCATATTTTTATTCTTTACCACAAAAAGAGTGGATTGGGCTTGGAATTTTTTCTCTTCAAGTATATGGGTTCTTTAAAATTGGGGAGATCATTGGCAAACGTCATATCGTAGGTTATAAACTATAATATATTATTATGGTTTAATAAAACATCTAAATATAATCTTACGCTACAATTTGCATAGTGGATTAGATAGAGCCTGTTTTATTTGAAATGTATATTTTTCAATTGAGAGTTTATTTGTTTAAATCAATGATTAATAATTGTTTTTCTATTATGAATTGAAAATGTAGAAATTGGAGCCCTTTGTGGAGGAACTCGCTTAAGTTTTCGTTTTACCTTTTTTGGGATTTTGGGAAGTAAATTAATCATCCATTCGGGAACTTCAGAACCTGATCTTTGCATGACATGAACAATACTATTACTGAATAGTAAAGATAAAGAAAATTATATAGTAATACTTGCGAAGATATTTAGTATCTGACGTTGAAAAATAAGTAATAGCCTTTCCGAATCTGCCAGCTCTTCCTGTTCGACCAACTCTATGAATATAGCTTTGAATTGATACAGGGAAATCATAGTTAATAACGAGTGTTACACCCTTAAAATCTATGCCTCTTGACATGATATCCGTACAAATTAAAACAAATATCTCTCCCTGCCGAAATCTATGAATCAAATAATCTTTTTGTGTTTGTGTTCGTTCACCATGCATTACATCAATATTGAATCCCTCAAATTTAAGTTCATTATATAATTCATTAGCCCGCTCAACAGACTGCACAAAAATAAGTACGGGGGGTTGAAAACCTCCTTCATGAATTAATTGTCTCAGAGCAATTAATTTTCCTTCTTCTGAGCCCACATGAATAAGCTTTTGATCAATTGTATCAGTAGTTGTATCTCTATTTATATTTAAACAAAAAAATTAAAAGAAAAAGCTCACTTTTTGCCAACAATGAGGCGAATAGGTTGATTCATAATCGTATTCAAGGAACTTTCAACACTGGAGGGTATTGTTGCAGAAAATAATGACTTTCTTACAATAGAAGAAAAATATGTAATAAGACTATTAGTTTGCTCAATGAATTCATGATCAAACAATCTATCTCCTTCATCAAAAACAAGGTGTCGCACGCTATACAACTTAGTCTTAAGTTTAGTTATCAAAAGAAGATAATACTTTTCATAATTAAGATTTTTTTCAGAAATTGCTTTCAAAGCCATCTGAGGGGTAGAAATTATGATGTCATATTTGGAGTTTACAACATTAGAAATAGTAGATCTTCGTAGATGACAGATTTTGAACTTTTTTCCTTCAATAAGTCTCTTGATTTCTCTATAAATCTAATAATTAATAATGAATACCAAACAACAAAGAAAATACCTGCTTGGAAAGCTCATTGACAGGAGTGATTATTAGAGCACGGAATCCTTTATCTGAGTGTTTCTTAAGATCAAGCAATATTGGTATAATAAAAGCCAATGTTTTACCAGATCCTGTAGGAGAACAAACAAATAAATCCCTGCCTGAAACAGATATAGGAATAGCCTGCATCTGAACTGGAGTAGGAGCTTCAAATGCATATTTCTTCATATTTCTTTTAATAAAATTTGGAAATAATAATTGTTCACTCATTGCTGAAAATGTCATTATTGGTGCTGGGACATCATTCCCTGTTACACGTATATGAAACAAACGTCTAAACCCTTTAATTTCTTCATCAGAGTATGGAAATACCAGAGATTCTGCATGAGATTCTTTATTTTTTATGATATCAGATTTCTTGACTATTTTTACAAGAACATTAGTTCCTTATACAAAAATATGAATATTCTAACCTTCATTATCCTTCAGCTCTTCTATTTTTCTCTTTTTAAGACTGGTTCCTCCACTTAATATTGAAAAAGCATCCATATGTTTTACTTAGGTTTAAGAACCTCAAAAAATTAGAAAATATGTATTTATTTGTTATAAAACAAAACATATTCAGGTCCTCTGAATGCCAGTGATCCCATTCATATAATAATAGAAATATATAAGCAACTTTTCTGTATAAAATTAGAAAAATAAAAAGTGATTAACCTTTACAATTCCTCATTCATATACCTGTTAAGAGTGTATTCCAGCATCCTAAGACGAAGAAGATGTCTGGTCATAGATCCTTAATACCGAAGAATTTTAGAGTATTAGATATATGACGTTATTTCATAAAAAGATCCAAGTTATTGATCTTCTAGCCTATATATCCTGTATTCAAGACCCCCAAAGCAGCACAAACAGATATTCTTGACCAGAGCATCCCAGAATATCATATGAAAATGCGATCAAATACAAATATCCCACAAAATGACAAGACACGCCCACCCATCATCAAACAACAATCTAGTCGTCTGCTGTCCCATCACGAGGACGATACTGGACATTACGAGGACCAAGCTGTTCAATGACCTCCTCAGGCAGTCGTCCCTGTACACGAATGGCATAAACACCGCCGACAAACCGGTTGATACGCTGCCACTTGGCCACCCAAGACTCTGTGGGCTGCATCACTGCAAGAACGCCCTCATAAATAGGAGATGTGCATTCCTGCACCGAGTCCTCTGACCCAGAAATCTGAAGAATCATCTCACAATTAGGACATCCTGAGCTTATTAGCTGCAAAAAATCTCCAGAAAGATAAACCCTGAGATAAGAAGTGTTTATAGGGAAGAATAATGCCACATAAGAGACACGCACGAAGGTTTTTCCGCTCTTCTGATAGAGCAGATGTCAAGATTGCCATTTATTCCTACAAAATCTCAAGAATTTTAAGATATAAATGTCAAGTCGTTCATAAGCTTAAAAAATGCTAGAAATGCCTTGTTCTTTTAGAGATGTCTTTATTTTAAGAGTCTATCTTGGAACTAATAGAAATCTACTATTTCTGTACATAAACAAATGTTTATGAGTATTCATATATTCTCCAATATATAATCTATAGCACTAGATATTGCTTATTTCAATCATATTTTACATGTTATCTACTCTCTACAATATATATTAATATTCAATCTAATTTCTGCTGTATTAACATATTAACAAATATTATCGTGTGGTCGTAAAAGATATATGTATCTCTTAGAAAGGCTCTAGAAGAGAGTCGCTATTTATCCACACATCGCAATGGCGAATAAATCTCAATATTTAGCTCTTATAAATACATCTCTTAATTCCCAAATATAACTACTGCTTTAATAGCTTATTTCTACCATGCCCAGTCGAGATCCATCATCGTTTTATAACGACAATATTGCTCTCTACAACTAATGATCAAAATATCAAGTGGACAAAACACTTGATATTTCTACACCGTTTAATACATTTTACATCTTTTAATAAGGCGAATTGCATTTGCAAACACGCATTAGCCCATTTGATCACCAAATATAAGTTTATCTCGACGCATCAAGACAAACTTGAATCATTAAAGCCTCTCCACTGCCTTTATACTATAAAGATATGCGCTTTCACTAGTCATCTAACTAAATCGTTTTAAACGTATTTTATAAAGATACAAAAACTCTATCATTTTTTATTCTGGAAAAACCAATGCAATTCTTAAACTACCCACCCTTCTACACTCACTCTTATAGATAAAAGCAATTTTAAATCTTAGCAAAAACACACTTATGAGTCAGACATCTTTTAAAATCGCAAGCTCCAAGAAAAACAATTATCTACTTTTTATATAATAAAAGCTCTCTTTAACAACTATTCTTCCTCTAAAAGCTTTTTTGTCAAAATATCTTTTTTCCAAGTCCAATGAATACCCTTTATTGATAGATTATCGAGATTAGATTATCGAGATTAGATTAGATAATCTAAGATCACTTCGTACAGAAAAAAACCAAAAATTCTGCTATGCATTTCAAGGTAAGAAATTAAGCTTTTAGCAGGAAATATGGCTAACAAAAAGTCTATTACGCCAATACCGTCTTCAAAGGACTTCATAGATATCGTTTTATCCAAGACTCAGCGCAAAACTCCCACAGTTATTCGTCCAGGATTCAAAATATCTCGTATTCGGTTAGTCATTGCCAGTTAAAGGGACGTTTTTAAGATCTGTAGGAGCTTTTATACTCGCAAAGTCGTATTTACAAAGGATACTTTGAAAAAGAAGCTTCAGGATATTCTTGATCAATTTCCTAGACTTGATGATCTTCATCCATTTTATGCAGACTTGCTGAATGTCTTGTATGACAAAGACCATTTTAAGATTGCTTTGTCACATATTTCAGCCGCAAATCATCTTATTGATTCAGTCGCACGGGATTATGTCCGTCTTCTTAAATTTGGAGACAGCTTGTATCTCCCATAATGGTTTAAGGCTTATTTCTAATTCTTTAAGATATCGCTGCAAACAGCTGAAAAGGGCTGCATTGGGACGGTATGTCGCTGTTTGGAAGTGATATCAACTGATAATTAAGAATGGCCACCATTTTGCGCCGTCAAAACCATGTTTTAACATACTTAGAACAGGTTCGTCAGCATCTTGCAAGGCTTCCTTCAATAGAGCCAAATACTCGGACTTTGCTTATTTGTGGATCACCCAATGTCGGAAAATCGTCTTTTATGAATAAAATAACACGGGCAGATGTTGAAGAAGCTCCATATCCTTTTACAACAAAATCTCTTTTTGTTGGGCATATGGATTATAAATATTTGAGATGGCACGATTTTTGAATATATTTCTGATTATTTCATATTTATAATCTTTTAGGCAGGTGATTGATACTCCAGGTATTCTGGATCATCCATTAGAAGATATGAATACTATAGAGATGCAAAGTGTTACTGCACTGGCTCATCTTCGAGCATGTATCCTTTATTTTATAGATTTAAGTGAGCATTGTGGGTATTCTCTGGAATCTCAAGTAAAATTATATCATAGCTTAAAGCCTCTTTTTTCTAACAAAGTCACCATGCTTGTTATTAATAAGATTGATCTTATGCATCCCAATGATTTGGATGAAAAAAATAGAGCATTGCTTCAATCAATTTTGGATGATGAAAACGTACAAATGGTTGAGACCAGTTGTGTAACAGAAGAAGGAGTAATGAATGTAAGAAATATAGTATGTATATATGTGATTTGTTTTCTTCCCTTCTTACTTTAAATTAGTGCTGTGATAGACTACTTGAATCCAGAATAGAAATGAAGCTTAAAGATAAAAAGGCAGACAATATTATGAATAGAGTTCATCTTGCAAAACCTGTAATAAGAGATGATATTGAGAGATTACCAATTATACCAGATGGCTTAAAAGATAGAAAACCATATGATTGGAATGATCCTAATAGAAGAAAATTAGAGAAAGATATAGAGATGGAACATGGAGGTCCTGGTGTATACAATATTGATCTTAAAAGTAAAAAATAACCAGATTTTTATAATTACTAATTATACTAGAAAATTACATACTTGAAAATCCTGAGTGGAAGCTAGATATTGTGCCTGAACTATTTAATGGAAAAAATATATATGATTTTATTGATCCTAATATTGAAACCAAACTTGCTGAATTGGAAGAAGAAGAAAAAAAACTCGAACAAGAAGGCTTTTATGATTCTGATGAAGAAATTGTATGTTTAAAGAATTCTGTTGCTTTGTTAATACATTATAGGAGGACGAAGAAGAGACTAGAATATTAGAAAAAGCTAAATTTCTTAAAGAAAGAAATGATTCTATAAGAAGAAAAGCAAAGTCTAAAAAAGCATTAAACAATAGAGCTATTATTCCTCGTACTATAGGCCTGAAGTCGATTTCAGAAATGAATAAACATTTAACGTCAATTGGATTAGATACATCATTTATACATGAGCGTTTAGATTCACAGTCAAAGGAAATCTCAAGTTCAAACCAACTAAATGAAGATATTGAAATGAAAAATGTTTCTAATAAATCGCATCCTAGAATTCCAAATAAAAATCGTAATTCTAATAGTATCGCTGATCCTTTGGCAAGATCAAAGGCAGAAAAACTGGCTAGATTATATCAGCGAAAACTAAAGCATCTAGCCATGGCATCAGAAAGTGATAGACGTGTCTTTAATAAAAAACCAAAACATCTTTTTTCAGGAAAACGCAAGGCAGGAAAAACAGATAGACGTTAATTACCATATAAAAACAAAAATGTATAAATTGCTATCTAATAAAATAGTCAAATTATACACAATTTTAATTGGAACCAAATATATACATTTTTTCAGAAATATCATACCAAAATTTTATGATATTACCTAGAAAATATTAATATATATTGGTTAGATTATCATAAATACATTTTTGATAGACGTTCAGACAAGTTTGATAAAGTCTAAAACATGTAAAAAAACAGTTAAATAACTGTATTATAAAACCTCATAAGCTTCCTTATGAAAACAAAGTTGAGCATCCACAAGTTGTCTAAATTGTGAAATCTAAAAATTATTATTTATAAGTTCAAATTCATATTACTACCAATTCTGGAATCTCCAAAGCATTTTTCATAATCTGCATTGCCTCTTCAACTGCAGCTACAAAGACATCTTCTGCATGCTCAATATCACGGTATAACTGCTCATGCTTTTCAGGTTTTACCGTTTTTGCAGATGATTTAAATGAATCGAGATCTATACGTTTGATATTAACATTTTTCCTGGCTTTAGCCGCATAATTAAAGACCGTGGACAAATTTGAAGCAAGATATTCATTAAAAGAGCTAGATATCCGCGCATCTTGCTTTAAGCGAGAATTGCCAACTACCAATCTTGTCAACAACAAAAAGAGACGACTTGTAATGTTTTACTTTTGTCTTGCGCTTCTGCATAGGTTATTAAAACATCCTTTAATGGGTTTGATTCATCCAAGCACTCAGAACATGAGATAGCTGTCCTGGAGAGAGCATGAGGCAGTGTTTTTGGAGCACCTTTACTTGTAGGCTTTAAAAAAGCAGCCTGAACCTCGGTAGCTGAATGTGCTGTAGCCAAATTCTGAACTTTTTCCTGGATAGACTTTGAAAACTCGCTAAATGTTTCGCGCTTTTAACATCAATGATGAATGTAAGAGAAAATAGAAAGAATATACAAGATTAGCAGGATAGTCATAAGACTCGCTGTCAAATGTTGATCTAGTGGATATTTAAATACATTTTGAGGCAATACCGGAGACATACGTGATAGACAAAAGCTTAGAATAGACAGATTTAAGCTGATCAATATAACGCTCTAACTCGAGATATTCTTCCGGGAGTTCTGTCTATTTGATAAACAAATATGAATGTTGGGCAATAAAAAGAGAGAAAGAGAGAGGCATACCAAGCTATCCGCGGTACCAATCGTCTGACGTACGAGCTGAGCGGTTCTCTAAGAAAGATGAATATTGAAGCTAGAAAAAAGGATAATAATATTTTATAAGATAATAACCTTAGCAAACGGTGAGATGCTCGAGAAGGGTTTGTTAAAGTTGATTGTATGAAGATTTTTAAACGCCTCCATTACGAATAAAAAAATAATAGAGATAGACGTATTTTTTAATAAAAAATAGCTTTAATTGATGAATAAATATATATTTAAATAGCGACCAGAGAGAAAAAAATAAAAAAGAGGATGTTTGTGCTGCCAATTTCTAGAAAAATTGATAAAAAACAAGCAAAAGCAGAGAAGGAAATTTACATGAAAATAAGCCCAGGGTTATCAGAAAAAAACTAATGGACTTAGTCCAGAAACTTTGTTGAACAAAAAATTTGAAGAGTCGAAAAAGTTCTATTCGACAAGAAAACACCAGATCAGGGCGTTACACACAATATTACATCTTTGTCTTCTAAGAGGAGCATTTTCAGAGGCACTTTGTGCATTTTCTATTTTGATTCGTTGTCGGGAGATTCGTCTATACGATATATGGGATATTGGGTTGGAAATTCTGAGACATACCGATCCAGACCAGCAGGAGAGGTATCTTAAAGGTCTGCTAGCGTTTTATCAGATGCCCATACGTTCAGGGTCGTCAAAAGACAAGATTGTATATTACGAATTTTACATATATATTAGTTAATGGGGTTAGGGAGAGGAATTGCTTAGGGCTCTTGTGCTTTTATACATAGAAAAGAGAGAATTTGGAAAGCTTTTAAATATGCTTGAAGAGTACATTATTATTTTTTTTTAAAGCTAAATTATAAAGTTATTTATTGTCAGCGCCGTATAGCGAAAATTCGTCTTTTTATGAGTATGCAGGAATGGCAGCGCTAGAGTTAAGTGAGGGGGCGACGATTGCAGCGGAAAAGAAGCGGTTTTGTGAAAGAGCAGAATATATGTTTCAAAAAGCTAAAGAAAAGAATAAAAATATGTCTGATAGGAATGTCTATCATGTGTTTTCAAACAAGAATGGCAGAATAGATTAGAATATGGTATTTTATATTAAAATATTGGTTTTTAGAGAATAATTGATGTAAAAATTTCAATCATAAATTATACCTATTTCGAGTCGATAATACATGTCTAGATGGATATGATCAGCAATAAATATTTACCACATAAATCTTTGAAGGCTTCCAGGTTCAGATTGCCAGGTAAACGGTTTATATAAAAATGTATTTGTTGTAATATAATTAATATATAAAAATAAAAACGCTTCTGCGTATAATCTTAGTTCATGAGAAGATTGAATGCTAAATCTCCATAAAAGATAAGGTATTATGAAGTATCGAAATTCTAGTAATGATGTAAAGCCCAAAACCAAAGTGGTAGCAATTGTAAATAATAGAATATAAGAAATTTTGTGATAAAACATTAATTTATTTAAAACAACCCATATACTAGCATAGTAAAATGGTGCTGCCATATATTTTGCCAGTGGATGAACTTTAATAAGTCTCCTCCATATATAAAATGTATAATGTCTATTATCTGACATAAGAAATGGATGCTCTTTTCTATTTTTGTTAGAAAAAACCTTAAAAAATTCTAATATACGTATTATAATGTATAATTAATTCCATAATCATTATAATTATACATGTACGAAAACATGCCCATTTACTTCCCAATGACCATTTGAAAAAATGTACAATAGTGCCATTAGTCAAGAGGTGCGGAGACCCCCAGAATGCTGTAAAAACCGAAAAGTAAAATAATTGTGGCAAATGTATACTAACAGTATGATTTGTCTTGTCGCCTACCACATCAACAAAAAATACATAAATTAGACCGTACCCAGAACAATCCCTCTATTATAAATAAGAAATGCCCCAAATGAAAGTACCACAATGATGTATGGCCATATAACTTGTATTATTTGCTTGTATTGCTGAAACAAAAACCGATACAAGGACTTGATAAAGTAAACATAGTCTTTTATATTAATAAGCCTTTCTCTTGAATACACTTGTCCTACCAAAAAAGCTGGCATCATGTGCTGGCACATCATATACAAGTTGCTGGTCACCTGACCTTATAGATCCATTGAGAGGAAAAATAGAAATTCCCACTAAAAATAAAGCCCATATAATATTTGTCTGTCTAATTGTTAATGAAAAAAGTGAAACCTAGCTGTATAAGCAACAATAAAATAAGTATAGGTTTAAACTATAGCACTTGTTCTATGGTGTTTTCTCAGTGTTAAAAAAAGTGATAAAAATACAAGAAAAGTAGATAAAACGTCTGTGTAGTATAGTAAAGAAAGGAAATATAGCAATGGAAACTGAGCGAGTATCATTCCCTCCGCCTGACTGAGCTCTAATGACTGATTTTGCCAAAAACAGGATATAACTTGAGCAAAACACATGCCACAAAGACTTCCTGTTACAGTATTTAGCAATCTAAAGGCAGATAGATCACATTTATTTATGATATCTGGTAAGACCCAGAGTATTGCCAAGTGTATCCAATACCTAGACCCATAAACTATATGTATAATAAGACAAAACAAATACATCCCAGGTGGTGTTGTGATTTTATTATTCCATTCCAGATACCTTCCCAGGCAATATTCCTGCATCTGACCTGCATGAAAGATTTCATCCTATATATTTCAGATATAGTGATGGATCCAAATACCAGAAAACGCCCGTATTTACCATGTAAGGCTGTGATAGATGTTTCTGGACACCAAAGGCATACTGATAACGAAGTATTTCTATATGAAGTGCCAAGTTTTTTAACAACATATATAAAGTAGAAACTATGTTTATCCAATAATATTAACTAAACCCCAATACAAATAGCTCTCTCCTGTGTAAAAAACTATTTCTACTAAAGACTCAACTTATTATTTATATATTATGTATTTATTTTTTTTATAAAAAATACCAAATATTTATAAAGATGGGACTCCTAATATCTGGCACATCACTATCTTGGGAGGAGACCCAGCAGCAGGCAGATTACGTACGGGAACAGGGTATTGAGGTTAGAACGAGCTTTGCTAAATACTTAAATACTTATAGAGATATTAGCAATTTCTTTATATATGGAAAGAAGCAAAAAAAAGGAAGAAAAAGCAGCTGCTTTGGGGAGATGAAGTAGTATAGGCAGGGAATAGCCCTATCGTTCTAATATATATCGCTAGATAGAGTATATGTTGGTCTCTTATGATGACAAGAATAAGGTCGCTTCATTATCCCTTCAACAAGACAGAATTCTTAAAAATATTGATAATTATAAACATAATAATAGGGGCTGCAAAATACCAAACGATAGGAAAACGTAAGAGGGTTTCTCGGAAAAAGATATAAATGACACTATATCTAGAAAATATGAGGGTTTTCCATCATTTCATTCAGAATATGCAAGTTACATGATTGAGGGAATTCCAGGGATTCCTTATGGCGAAGAGATTGAGGCATTATTGGGCATTGAAGAAAATATGAGAAATAGGTTATCTATATACTGATGGAATATGAAAAATGAGTCCTTATTTTTCGTAGACGACATATAATTAAAAAATACATTAAGCCAAATGAGGTTATTTTAACTCTTACATCATTTCCTAGACTCGGGGCACCAGGCATATTTACAGATCCATATTATCCTCCAAGGGGTAATATATCGTGCAGTTTGTTTTTGCCAGATGAAATTATCAGTCCTCATATTCGATTTCCTACATTAACTAAGAACATTCGGTTGCGCAGAGGTAGAAAAGTAGTTATTAATGTGCCTATCTTTATTGATGAGAACACTCCTATACCTTTTATGGATGAAGCAGTTTCCCCTTTAAATACGACATCTTCTTCTGAATCTACTGAATCATTACATAAAATTATAAAACCGGATCATATATATATGGATAGCATGTGTTTTGGCATGGGATGCTGCTGTTTACAAGTTACTTTTCAAACAACAGATATTTTGCAAGCAAAAAATCTCTATGATCAATTAATCCCTATGGGGCCTATCATGCTATCGTTAACAGCTGCGTCGCCTGCTTATAAAGGCTATTTATCTGATCAAGATTGTCGTTGGAATGTTATTTCAAGGTGTGTCGATGATCGAACACCTGAAGAAATGGGAGAAGAGGTAAAGTTATTTCATATTCTGCGCATTGTTGATGAAATAGCCCTTAAAAAATCATAAATTTGTTATTTCTAAAAGTAGATATGATTCTGTGGATTGCTATATTTCTAATGACAAAAAAAATCATCCAAAATATAATGATGTAAAACTTATTGTAGATGAAGAGATAAGAGAAAAATTACTGAACAACGGTACTTTTTTTTTTCTAAACCCTTCTAATTATAGCAGGTGTAGATGAACTTCTAGCAAATCATATTTCTCATCTTTTTATTCGTGATCCTTTGGTTATCTTTTCAAATCTACTTATTCAAAATAAAAATGAATCAGGGCATTTTGAAGTAGGGATTTATTTTTTTTAACTAGTCTTAAACTATTAGAATATCCAATCTACCAATTGGCAAGCATTGCGATTTAAGCCACCTCCTCCAGGGACTAATATTGGTTGGCGTGTAGAATTTCGTACTATGGAAATTCAACTTTCAGATTTTGAGAATGCGGCATATTGTATTTTTATTAACCTTTTGACTCGTATAATCTCGTTTTATGACTTAAATTTCTATATTCCAATATCTAAAGTAAATTATAATCTTATTTTCTTTAATAACATTTTAATCTTTATAGGTAGATGAAAATATGAACACTGCTCATCATAGATCATCTGTATTAACGGAAAAATTTTGGTTCAGGAAAAATATCTTTTCTGCTGATTCATGTTCTGTAAAACAAAAATCTTCATTAAAAAAGAAACCTAACAAAACACTCAAACGGATTTCAATGCTTCAGATTAATGACGAATCAGATGAATATGAAAAAATGTCAATCCATGAAATCATTAATGGTCAATGCGATATTGATAATGGTTTTCCAGGACTTATTCCACTCATTGAAGACTATTTTGATTGTATCGATCTTTCTGACAATATAAGACAGATTCTTGAAAAATACTTGGAACTTATAAAAAAAAGGGCAAGCGGTAAATATCTTTCTATCTACGACCTTTGTTTATACTAATAAAATTAGGAGAATGGCAAACAACCGCATCCTGGATCCGTTCATTCGTACGAAATCATCCTGCATATAAAAAAGATAGTGTAATTTCACAAGAAATCAATTACGATCTTATTAAACAAGCTGAAAAAATATCAAATGAATTTGGCAATAACCAAAAATTAACCAACTACTTTCTAGGCGTTACATAAATATTATATTACTATCAAACGATCACACTATATAACTTTAATTCTATCTATTCACATCATTTCTGTCTGCTTTTCACTATCGATCTTTTCCATGCTAACCAAGAGATAAGACATTCAATTCTTACATCAATACTTATCTCTACCTTCTCCAACTCTTCCAGCCTCTCTATACGCTCTTTAAAACTTGAAAAAAAATTATACACGATTCCAACCAAAAACCAACTTACGCCTGATATTCGCACTTTTCATAGGCTAATTTGTTAACCCAAACCAACTTATCCTAACCTTACCATGTCTCTCCTCCATACACTTCCATGGCAGATACCATGTACTGTCGCGACACTTTTCATAAAAAAATATATTAAAAAAAACGAATCTTACATAGTTCAACTCCTCTAACAACCCCATACAACTATCCTATCATTAAAATACATATATCAATTTTTTTAATTAAATAAACCCATCTCTATATGACAGATTAATAGGTCTAAAATTTTTTTTTAAAGAGCTTTCTCTATCACTGCTAACAGATGGCTTGTTCTGACTACTCATTCACTAATATTGGCTGTTTAACCCTCTCAACCCCCTCAAATACCTTCAAATACCCTCTTATAGACGTTTCCTAGACAACCGTTGTCATCGCAACCACTTTATCAACCTCTGGAATATTAAGCAAAGCCAAAATAACCACAATAAGGCTGGACAAGAGGGTTACCAGTCTATTAAGGCCTATTCTTAAGAGGTTGAGCATATGAGGTCTAATGTCTCAGCCAAAAATCCTCAAGACAACATACAGCGGGGTGCCGGTGTACGAGTATGTTGTCAAAGGCATTGCAGTAATGCGGCGATACTCGGATTCATATATCAATGCGACGCAGATCCTTAAGGTTGCGGACTTTGATAAGCCTCAGCGCACACGGATTTTGGAGCGGGAGGTGCAGAAGGGAGAGCATGAAAAGGTCCAAGGGGGGTACGGGAAATATCAAGGTAAATCCAGTGCGAAAAAAAAATATTCTTAGTGTTGGAGGGACGTGGATCCCCCTTTCTAGGGCTTTGGAACTTGCCCAGCAGTATAAAGTTGAGGAATTGTTGAAGCCGATTCTGGATTGTCAGCCTAATGGCAAAAGTCCGCCGAAGCCTAAGCAGATTGCTTCGACGCCTAAGAAGACGCCCCAGATAACACCGACACAGAGTACATATGCTTTGCACTTGGAGTTAGCTAATTTTTTAAGAATTATTGTCTACCCCCAAAAAAAATATTTCAAACGACGAAGATCTTAGTTCTATTTCTATGGATGACTCGGCGTCTATTGAAACACATAGCACTCAAAGCAATTTGGAGTCAGAAGTATCGGCTATTAATTCGGAGTTAGATGGGGGGATTGGAAATAGAAAAAGAAAATATACGCAGATGCAGAATTTTAATAATGACAAACAATTTAATAAATATAGCGAAGCACTGCTTGATTTTTTTATGTCGTCAAGCCATCAGAGCTTGCCGGACTTTCTCATCCATTGTCCAAGTGATTTCAATGCTAATTCTATTATCGATGAAGAAGGACATACAGCATTGCACTGGGCATGTGCAATGGGTCATTTGCGTGTTGTTGAGACACTGCTTGATGCAGGTGCCAATATATCTACAGTTAATTTGCAAGGACAGACAGCACTTATGAGGTCTGTTTTATTTACGAATAATTATGATTTGAAGTCGTTTCCACAACTTATGCATATTTTACAGCCTACAGTACATTTATCAGACAAATTTTCTCAAACTGTTTTTCACCATATAGCTTCAACAACAACCTCTCGTTCTAAATTATTGGCTGCTAAATATTATGCAGAAATAATATTAAATAAGCTATCTGAAACCCAACCGGCAAACGAGATAGCACAACTTTTAGATGCAAAGGATTCAGAAGGAGACACCGCTTTAACAATATTTGCCAGAAACGGAGCCAGGAAATGTATTCGTGTTTTAACAAATTTTCATGCTAATCTACATATCCCTAATAACCAAGGACGAACAGCAGAAGAATATATTATTGAATATGAACGTCAACGTCAAAGTTTACCTCATAGACAGAATTCATTATATGCCAATCAACAGCCTGTAGATCAATATAATAAACACTATGAAACATCAAAACTTTCAGTACCATATTCTCGATTTACGAATACACAATCTCAACCTCATTTATCCAAAGTAGCAATTAAGGCTACTCAGGAAATTCTTCCTGAAATGCAAGAGAAGCTAAAACTTCTAGCTGATGCATATGATGCAGAATTAAAAGATAAAGAAGCCTGTCATACGCAAGCACTTGAGTTACTTACTAATATGAACCGGGAAATTGAAATTTCCAAAAAATCTCTTCAAGAAATAATTGGTACTGCTCCAAATGCTGCTGAATTGCAAAAGCAAACGATAGCAAATGCTAACACAGAAATGGAAGTAGCATCTAAGAAATTAAGAATTGCTATTGAAAAAAACCAATCTAGGGAATTAGCTAGACTAGTTAATGAAGAAATGCTAGCTTTTCAATGTCCTAAATCATACGAAAATGAAAATAAAAAAGAAAAAGAACATTTAATTTATGAATTACAGAACTTGCAGAAAGAACGTCGAAAACTTATTGATACTATTGTAGAACTTTTTGCTGCTGCTGGTATCGGAGAAAGAATGAATGAATACCGAAAGCTTATTGCTATGAGTTGTGGGTTGAATATTGAAGATGTTGATAATGTTTTGGATGCAATTGAAGAAGTCCTAATAGGCAATCCCGATGATATGGCAGAAGAACAAGCCGAATCGGTTGTCCTTGTTTAAACGTATGACATTAAGAATTTATTTTTGAAAATTATGATCAGATCAAAAAATCTTTGTAACCAATAGTTTTAATATAGGAAACGGTATATTATTATTTTCTTTTTTTTTCAAAAGTAGAGTTTTATAAAGGTTAAATATTTTTATCTTATTTATTTATTAGTTACTTATATATAATAGGAATTATGTCTATGGAAAGATATATAGAATGTGTATTTGTATTTTTAAAATCCTTTTAAGGATAATTCATTTACGTCTTCTAAAAGGATTGTCTTTAGATTGGAGATTAAAAAGCAAAATGTTTTCAAATATAAAGATCCTATTCATAAAAATTTATTTAAAATAGTTATTTTAAAAATTCGAATTTATACAATTGTTTTAAATAAAGGCTTTCTTTAGAACTATATAATAATAATAATACTTAATAAACTAATTAGACGTATTTTTTAAAAAATTTCAGTTAACTTTTAAATATAATTCATAAATAACATTTTATTTTCCAGAATCAAATATAGTTTTCTAATAAACTTACTCAAAAAAGTATTACCATAAAGACAAAATTAATACATTTCTAAAATATTTTAAAATTATTAATAAAAACTTTAAATTGTTTAAAGAATTTATAATTCTTTACTAATATTTTTTAACCTCAATATTCATAAATCTTAATACATATATGAAATCATTATAATCAAGCACTATATAAAAAATTGAACAGATTTATTAATAATAAAGTTAATATATAATTAACTTTTTAAATTGTATAAAAAAGTTTCAATAAATTATCAGCAATATTTACAATTTTATTGATAAGTATTAAGAAATTTATTTTAATATAGTCAAAAGTGTAATTAATATATAATATTTGTCTTTCATACGTCTATTCTTTTATAGAATATAATAAATTTTATTTTCATAAGAGTATATTGTTAATTTATAGAGATATTGATAATTTTATTATTTAAACAAATATTTTTTGTAACAAAAGTTAACATGTGTTTGAAAATATAATATTCATAACCATTGTTAAATACTTAAAAATATTATTTTTTAAATATTTGACTAACAATACAAATATATAAATTAAAATGTTAAGTATTTTAAAAAAATATGGGCAACAATCCTTCTCTTTGTTAACAATTATGTACATAAAAAGATATCTATTTATCAAATCTAATAAATAACCAAATATTTAAAAATAGATCAAATATATAGAGAAATAGAAATATTCAAAATTAATAATATTTTAAATTTATTTCATTATATTAATACAATGAATAAATATCAGAAACATGTCATGTGTACAAAAAATTGTGCAAATTATCCTTTATATAATATATAATAATAGATTATTAAATTTACTAAGAAATTAAATTACTTATATTTTAAATAAAAATCAACATAAATTTTATTTTTTTAGAAAAAAAACAAAGAATTGATCTATCTTTACATTTACAAAGAAAGCTAGTAAATTATAAAACCTATATTTTCCATAAAATTAATAGATAGAAATATATCAATCTAAAGCCATCTCTTTTTTTATTTCTGCAATTGCTTTACCTGGATTAAGACCTATTTATATTAAAAATTATGATAACTTTCTATTTTATAAGAAACCTTTTGGACATGTTCTATAATAATTATTAACATATACCAATTTCAAAGAAAAAATAAAACTACCTAGCACAATTCATAATTGTATGACAGCGATACAATGACATTGAGTTTTGTAGCTTCTCTTTTCGTTCTTGAGTCGCATCATCACGAGAATCAATAATCCACCTATAAGCTTGCATCAATACCTATGAAAAAAGTCAGAATACAACATGAATCGATAAAATGTCAACTCACAGCAGGACCCAGATATTCTTCGCTATTCCACCAATAGCTGGGACAACTTGTCGAACAGCATGCACACAAAATACATTCATATAACCCATCAAGCTTTTTTCTATCTTCCTGTGATTGAAAAATCTCTTTTTCAGGAAATTCCTTAGCTTGAAGATAAGGTTGAATTGATTTATACTGTTTGTAAAAATGTGTCATATCAGCCACAAGATCTACACATATAAATGTAAATATACATATAAATAATAATAATAATAATAATAATACCTTTTATTACATACATATGTGGAAGAGGATAAATTTTGACTTCTTTAGAATTGATAGGAATTCTAGATAAACATGCAAGTGCATTAATACCATCAATATTCATAGCACATGAGCCACAAATCCCTTCACGACATGATCTTCTAAACGAAAGTGTAGCATCTTGTTCATTTTTTATTTTAATAATAGCATCTAAGACCATAGGTCCTGTATCATTTAAATCAATCTCATATTTTTGCATTCTTGGTTTTTTAGATGGGGTTTCTGGATCCTAATAAAAAGCATCAAGCACTTAAAGAGTAGAAATAAGAGTAGCAGACCCATCTATAGATAGAAAATACTTTTATATTAGATTTATCCGAAGACAATATTTTTGATGAAGCTGATGTCTAATATGATTTAATAAAAATATAATACCCAAAAGCAATCCCTACAGATATCATTCTAGATATAATTGAAATTCTTGAGTGCCATAGAAGTTTCTGTTTTTGATTATTAAATATATTTGTTTTAAATTAAAGATTTACTTTATAAAAATTCAAGAAACCAACAGGAGTCTTATTAAAATAATGAAAGAGCATCATTTTTGACAAGTTCTGTTTATAAAATTTCTTAATAGTCTTTATCTTTTATAAACCTAGTATATAAAGGTTAAGGATTCGATAAATAAAACCTGCCTAGTAATAAAGAAATAGAGTATATAATGTTAATGAGAAATCAATCTCTAGAGTAGATTATTAATAGAAACTAGATATTCATTGTTATTTAAGACCCTATTATTAGTTGCTGATATATATATATATAAGTTTAAACTGTTAGAATTAATAAATTATACCTGTTTATAAGTAGATTTTAAACCTTAAAATACAAAAACTTGATCAGTCAGCTTGGATACTAAATTGGGCGCGTCATATCCAAGAAGAGCTATTTCTTTTTTCATAGCAACTATCATTGGAGGCGGTCCTAATATTAATAAGTAAATTGTAATCATTATTATCAGAAATATACCACACAATAACAATTTCATATCAGGCCCAGGTGCAGGACAATGTTCTTTAATTATATCTTTAGTAACATAGCCAACACCACCTATCCAATTAGAGGGAGGGTTATTAAGAACATAGTAGACTCTAAAGTTTGAATATTTGTTAGCTAATTTATCAAATTCGTCTCTCAAAAGAATATCTTCCTCAGTAACATTAGCAAATATGAGAGATATTTTTGTTTTATCATGTGGATTTTTTAAGATAGCTCTAATTATCTGAAGCATTGGCGTAATCCCAGTACCTCCAGCAATCATTCCAAATTCTTTAACAAGCCCTGAATAATATCTCATATTTCCTCTTGGACCCTTAACATAGATCGTTTGGCCAATTCTCATCTCGCCAATATACTTTGAAACTTTTCCAGTAGGATACGACTAAAAATGCTATATAAAAGCAAAACTATCTTCCTTTATACCTTAATGAGAAGATCAAAATATCCTCGTTCATCATCTGAAGAACATGGTGTATATGGACGAGAAACTTTCTTGCCATTAATAGTAACAGATACTATTATGTGCTATAAAAATGATTATAAAAACAAAAAATTCCACATTTACTGATCCAACCTGACCAATTGGCAAACCCAATATATCATTTGCTTTAGCAAGAGCGAATCGATATCTAATCAATCATCAATTCCCTGCTATTATAGAAAACTTAATCCAACATGGCAGAATTATAATTAACAATAGTTTTTTCAATCAATTCAAATTCCTGAAATTTGTCTGGACAAAGAGATATAGATGGTCCTATACAGAAGCTTACTAAATTATCTATTGACCCCAGAATATCAAGATTACTTCCACGGTAAATTTTAAGAAAACTTAGCCCCAATGCCAATACTATCCCATGAAACAAATATTTTCTATTAACTATAGTGATTCCTATGATGATCAAGAGAACTTGATATGGATTAAAGATTAACAGATGCAAGACGATGTATTAACCTGGAATGCAGATCCCATGAAACAGTGTACTGTTCTTTTTTTGAGCCATTTTCACGATATATTAGTACTTTATTAAGCCAATCTCTCCAATTTATTCCGCCTATAAATAAGCTCAAGTCCAAGGAGGCTTTATAAAGCTATTAAAAATTCTTATTTATAAAGTAAAAAAAATGCTTTAAAATACAAATAAATATTGAATAAATAAAGACCATAGATTCAAATAATGTACATTTAGCTAATCTAACATCTATCCAAACATATATAAGAAACCTACTTAAGGTTTGCACAAAAATAATAAAATATATAAAGAATAGGGATGCACAATATGTATTTAAGCGTATTTATTGATTATTGGCTTTTCTTGACATTTATTATGAGTTTTAATATTCTATAAATTTTTCATTAAGAATAACACAATTTCAATCTAAATCTAATAAATAAGAACATATTATAGAGAAATAGCTAGATCTTGTATAATTTTTGTTAATCATTTTATGGGTTCTTGACTACATTTTTTTCCAAGCTATTTTAGACATAAAATACATACATCTTTAATACAGCAAAGATAATGTTTAAGTGGATTATCTATTCCAAATGAAACTAAACTAAGGAATCTATTTATATAAATATGCTCGAGTTTGATGAAAAAGCACAGACCGCTTTTATTGAGTGGGTTACATACCAACACAGCATCTATCAGGGTTCTACCAAAAATAATATATTCACACAAAATAAATATACAGAACGTCAATATGAAATATCAGAAGATATACATAAAGTTCTTGTTCATTCAAAACCTCAGGAACTAATTACATTTTTACATGGCAAAAAGTATGTATATCAACTTTTATACAGAACAGGCCATTTATTTCAAGCTATATTTTATTATACTGCTTTTTTTATATTTTCAACAATATTAAATCTTCTCTACAGCCTCATATTCAAATATCATTGTTTCGAACACTTAATACTTGGCTTTCTCGCTGCATTCGATGTCTAGAGCTTTTTCCTGCTCTCAAGGATGAGTTAGTACATGCTTTTGGAAGCCCTATATGGGAAGAATTGTATAATTTTATTTGGGAAAGATGGGGAATAAGCAACACTATTCAAAATATTTTAAAAGAACTATTTACAAAACTACTTTCTCTTCAAAAAATCATTATACCATATCAAGATTTTGAAAAATCACTAAATAAAATTCTTTATAAAGCATTAAATGAAAATACATCTATCAAAGCATCTATATATATAATCGATATATTAACAAAATTTCTCAAAGTAGACTCTATTTTTACAATAGAACCTAACTTTTTTGTTTCAAGAGTATTGTTTCTTAAAGACATTAGTTTGGCTCCTGCACTTTCAAAAATGTTGATAAATTTTTTAGCAATTCTTAAACAAGATTTAGACCATCGCTTTCAGAAGGTAGATTCCAACGAGATTTGGGTAGAGCATTGGCTTCCACATATTATACAATGTTTTTGTGGAAATGATATTATTCTTAAACAAAACATTGCCAAATGGCTTCTTCCAGGGATTTTAGAACAATCTGTTGAATCTTATAAAATCGTTATCAGTAAAGTTAGAGATAGCAGATTAAGTTCTGATCAATATTTTTCTCTTTTAATAATTATTCTAAAAATTGTTAACAAATTGAATATTCTTCAGGAATTTAGTAAATATTTTTACAAATCCACATAATTTGTTCTGACATTTTGAATAGACAATCAAAATCTCAAAAATCTTGGTCTTTTTCAAGGCACATTATCGAATCTTTTAAATAGTTCATCAGTATCAAATCGCTTATCTCTTCTTTCTTTAATTGTTGAAACTTCTAAACTCTCTACACCAATTTCTTCTGATAATCTTAGTCTTATAATGGAGACTCTTCCAAATTTGATTATTGATTCTAATGCCAGCTCACGAAGCTGTATTATTGATATCGTCAACAAAATTCTTTTAAGACTTTGTTCTTGTTCACATAGCTTCTCAAAAAAATTAAAGAAAATGGATCAAACTGAAATTTTTAATGAAGCAGAATTAACAACCATTTTAACTAATATCAAAAACTTTATATTATGGTTATATGATTTTATAAAAAGTGAAATGCTTCCAAGTTTATCCTATACACGAGTTGTTACTGCATTAAATATTATGAAAAAATTAATCAATACAGGCATTGATCCAAGTATATCTTTGAATTATGAAAAAAAACCTAAAATAACTTTACATTTTTCTTTAAGGATATTTGATGCTACAATGATTAGAATTCTTATTGATCAATTTATAAATTTCTATGAGGAATCACAAAAGCTGGCTATGGATTTATTATCTATGTCTCCATTTTCAATTCATGGATTAACACAGAAAGAACTTACACTATTTTTTAATAGATCTTTAGAACTTATCAAAAGTAATCGTACAATAAATGTAGAAGGTGGAGCCAAAGCATTACTGTTTATTTTTGAAAAAATAATTGTTAAACATGAACAAACTATAAAAACAGAAGACTTGGTTTCAAAAATTGACATTCTTGACAATCCTATCAAAATTATAGAGTTCTTAATTGAAGAACTTGAAAAGTCGATTCTAATTGGCTCCAAAAATTTACAATTGGCTGCCAATTCATTTCCATTACATGGAAATTTACTTACTTTACAGTAAGTTTAAAAACATTTTATTATAAAATCTAAAGTTTCAGATATATTCTTAATAGTATACATTCAAATAAAGAATTGTTTATTAAAATGAAGGATTACTTGGATCCTATATATGACAAACTAATATGTTTTTGCGAAGATATATGGAAGATTGTTAATCCAATTTTATGTGATGATTCATTTGAAAAATTGTTTTCAGAAAAAGATGAAAACATATCCAAAAATGACGAAGATATTCAATGTTTTATGGAAATTAACAACCCTGAAATATCATCTAATCATACACAAATAATATTAGCTTATTCATGGAGGAGTATAAAAGAAGCGAGGTAATACATATATTTATTTAGAGCTTTTAACATCAATAGCATGCTTTTGGTCATTATTTTATTACGTTCTGATAAAACAAATAAGCTATCAAAAGCAACATATGAACAGTGTGATAATGGAGGAAAATTATTTAAAGAATGGCTAATAAATATTCGTCATCCTGGTGCACTTTTTACAATTTATTCAAACTTTATTACATTATGTTCTTTCCTTTTTATGTCCTCTGAAAAAGAGCTGAACTCTCTTCCAGAATCCTGGCTTCAAGTTATAATAATATTAGAATTAACAGCTAATGCTGATAATAATAGGAAATCATATTTTCTTTGAAAAATAAATCACCATCTATTGCTAAAAAGAGCAGAGGAATGCCTTATTGCATAACTGGTATATTGGTATCTGAAACAAATAGCTCTCGTCCACTACTCTTAAAGACAATTGAAGAACTTTTGGCTATAGCAGAATTTAATTATCTATGTCAAAAAAACTATAACAATACTACTCAAATCCATGCATATGACACCCTAAGTGTTATTTTTCTTGAATCAAGGTTATCAAATATTTCAATTAAGTTTATTGAAAAGGGATTTGTTTTAAGTATTAATGGCTTCAATTCTAATATGTAATATTTGGCTATTTTTAATAAATAAGTACTGAGCTTTTTATAGATGGTCTATTCGTAATTGCAGTATGATGCTGTTTAGTGCACTTTTAACTCGTGTATTTGGAAATAAAAAACATAAACAGGATTCTTGTTCTACTATCAAAACTATGTCATCTAAAACTTTTTTCAACAAATATCCTAAACTAAGACAATATCTTTTGCAACAATTAAAATATTATGTTTCTCATTTAGATAACTATAATGTTTATAGCCCTTTCAAAATATTCTTTAATCTATATTGTTATAGGAAGATAATGTTTATGTCGGACTAAATCCAATTTTGACTTTAATATCATATCTTGAAGTTACAATTGATCATTCAAATAACGAATGGATTGGCATGGATGACTTTATACCTTTTTTAGATCATTGCTCTAAAATTCATATTTGGAAGGTTAGATTTCATTTTATTTTAAAAAACTAATTATTATAAGGTAAGAGAAATGTCAGCAAAAGCAATATCAACTATTATTTTTCCGTCTACACATATAAATACTATTATTAACATCATAGAATCATGTGAAATTAATATTCAAAACACATTACATGGAAATTTATTAAAAATCAAATACTTAATACAAAGTTGGATAAATTATTTAAGTAAAAACATTTTTAATGTTAATGATATACAAGGTAACATTTTAAGTTTACGTATAATATATTGATTGTTTCTAGCATTCTATACTAATGTAACAAATGCTTTAATAACGAAATTTGAACATATTATTTCCAATAATCCTTGTGCTATTACTAAGAGTCTTGTTTTAGAAATAATTTTTGTCTATTTTATAGATCTTGGTTGGATAAAAGAACAATTGGATTTGAAATTTAGAAGTATTTAATATTTTAAGTGAAATAATTAAAATTAACCAAAAATAGATATAATTCATACAGAAGAGACAATAAAACTCTGCGTTATGACTATAGAATTCTGTGTAGATCTTTTTCAATTTAAAAAATATCATCAAAAAATAATTGGGACCAACCTTTTTTTGAAACAAGCATCTATAATACTTTTACATGGACTGGAGAATTTTCCTCAAAGAATCAAAAAAAATATAAAACATGAAACAATTATTATAGATTTATTAGAAAATTCTACTTATGATGTCAAATTGAGCATATTTAACTATTTAAGATACACAACAAAAACGTAAAAAATATTTATATTTTTGACATTATTTAAAAGTTATAGGATACTTATTTCCTCTTGCATAATCTTTAAAATTTTTACAAGTATTTTGGAAGAAAGATGTGAAATTCTTAGAACAAGTGCAGCATTGTCTTTGTCTAATTTATTAAATATTTCTTCTTATTCATCTTTAAATATAGATGATTTAAAAATTATGACAGCAGAAATTATAATTCTTTTAGAAGATTCATATGGTTATCCTCTCAAAATGGATGCTTTTATTTCATTAACATCAGCTTTGTTATTTAAGGTAATATTATAAATATATATTTTTGGCAAAAAAATTAACATATAAAAGCTATGGCATGTAGAGCCTAAAGATATTTATTGGGAACAATTTAATCAATGGATTAAATATTTTGATCTAAATTCTGACGAAGATAAAGTATATATTATACTACTGTTAAAGTATATTAATAGATCAATAGGATCGAATTAATAGAATGTCTGTGATACAATCCTTAAAATATTTTTCAGAGCATCTTATTTTAAATAAGATTAATTGTTATTCTTCTCAACAACTAGAATATATTATACCAATTTATTTTATTTTGTTAAAGCTTTTAAAAGATGATGATGAAAAAATAAGGGAACTGGCATCAGAAATTGTTTCTCAAATTATTTCCGAAAAAGACGTATTTTGTCCTGCTTATTCTTCAAAACTTCTTCTTGATCATTTATCTTCTATTTATAAATATTCTTTTACATTTAAAAAAAAACTTTTAAATTTACTTATTGATTCAGAAGATATTAATGAACTTCAAGCTAAAGTATCTCATTCTCAAGGAACCAACAATTTATTTATTCATGAAAAAAGAAATTTATGGAGAGACAAACTAAGAGACAATTCTGAAATAATTAAAGCATTAGCTTTATTAGATGATAATGGATATATAGTCAGTAAATTAACAACATGGGCCAATTCTTTTGCAAAAACACTTTTACAAATTATTGTTGAAAAGGGATATGATGGCTATTTAGGCTGGACATCTAATGGTGATGTTTATAATATAATATCAAAATTTATATATATAGTGGAATATTTAGAAAAAGCATCTAAAAAAGAAAAATCATATTTAGAATTAAGAGATTTATTCGAGAAAATAATCAATGAATCAGAACGTATCAATATTCATAAATATTTATTTAATTCAAAAATGCATTTAGATAAAATTTGATGGAAATTTTGAATGTTTATAAAAAGATTATTATAATATATTTCTAATAACTTACATCCTAAAATATTATGAGCTCTAGTGACAATTTAAAATACTACGTACCTTTCGAGAGGAGTTAATCCAAGTAATCTCATACCATTGCCAATAACTCTTTTGCATGCAAGAAAAAGAGATAATCGTGCCATAGCTACATCTTCAGATTGATTCATAACCCAAAGCACATCATAGCAAGCACTAACAGTATGTGTAAGTTTAAAAAGATAAGTAATGATGGTGCATGGCTCCAATGTTTTTATTGTAGTATTTATGACGTCAGGATATCGAGCTAGTAATCGGATCAAATCTATTGCAGCTGGCTCTGTTAAAAAATCAAGATTTGCTTCCTGTATATTTTCCAGAGAGATATTCAGACGTCTTATTACGGATTCCAACCTGGAATGAGCATACTGCAAATATGGGCCTGTATCTCCCTCGAATGTCAATATACGTGACCATTCAAAAGAATAATTATTTATACTATAAGATTTCTTTAAAAAAAAACACAAAAAAATATTAAGAAATACCGTTTAGAAGACATATCCTGTATCAAAATAGCCGACATTCCGACTATATCCGAAACGTATTCAGGATCTTCGATTTGGGCGTATTTTTTTTGATTCTTTTTCATTACATCATGCATATTTTCTTTAGCTGTTTCAAGAATGTTATCTAGAAAAACAGCAGTACCCTTCCTAGTACTCATTCCTAAAACAAGACCATAATTAATATGTATACATGATTTAGCCCACGGTAAATCAAGAAGTTCTAAAATTTTGAAAAGCTGAGCAAGATGCAAATCTTGTTGTGAAGAAATAACGTAAATCATTTTATCAAATTCATACTTTTCATAACGACCAATAGCTTCCCCAATATCTCTTGTTAAATACAAACTTGTCCCGTCTCTTTTTTGAAGCATTGCTTTTCCAAGATTTTTTGAATATTTTGATAAATCTATAAACGTAGCTCCATCATCTATATTTAAAAGACCTTTTTCTCCAAGTGAATTAATAACCATCTTAATGGTCTCTGGAGAAACTTTTGATTCCCCTCCATATTCATCGTAATGAATATTTAAACGATTATATGCAATTTTATACTTTTCAATACTAAGATCTCGAAAACGCTTCCATAAACTAAGCGCCGCTTCATCACCTTAATAGCATTAAAGATGTTGTTCCTCAAATTAATATATACCTTCTTCCATTCTCTTAAAATAGTCGCGAGCTTTATTATTTAAATCATCCGCTTCTGGACTATCATTTTGAGAAGCAAATGAATTTACTTTTACATAAACATCATAAAGATGCCGAATAGGATCTGATTTTAATGCTTCTTCATTCCCAAATAATTGAAATCCTATTACTAAAAGACCTAAAAAAATCAGAAAACAAAAAAACCCGACTTTCTTACCAAATTGCTTCCCCCAATCTCCCAAATAGTTAAACCGAACAACTTCCCACGAACAAAACTCATGTATATTCGATACAAACGCTCCAATAATCGTACTTCGCAAATGACCTGCATGAAATGGCTTTGCGATATTTGGACTCCCAAAATCAATAACGACTTTTTTGCCTTTTCCAGATTCATTGGACCCATACCTATCGCCATCTCTATGGATATAGGGGATTACTAAGTGCGTAAGAAATTTCGGACAAAAAAAAAATTGAATAAAAGCGCCTTGATGTTTAGAATGAACGATTTTTTGGGGAAACTTTGGACGCCATTAACACATTTCAATCAAAAATGCCCTGAAAGACCTTTTCTGACCATTCCTTAGCCAAAGAGACCGGATTTTCCGGCAAACGTAATCGAGCGACTGGGAGCATCAAATCGCCATTTTCGAGCTTAGAACCGTGCTCCAAAATGGGATAAATATCTTTATTTGAGATCCCCGTAATCTCTGAAAGGCTATGCGAGATGTACAGACGAAAAATATCAAAAGGATTTCTAGCAGGAGATGAATTTTCATAAGATAAAATATTCTCTGAAATCCCGAGTTCTTTCAAGCTTTCCCGCAGATCATTAACAGATCTTACCTTCCTCATAATCCCGTAGTATTTTGGCCCAACATTAAGGGCCTTTTGAAGGCTTAATCTATAAAATTGGTTAATCTTGGTTGTTGGTAGGTTGGATCGTCGAGGTTTTTATATTTTCTGGTTACCATGGTAACCTATAGATTATCTATAGATAATCTATAAATAAACAAACAAATATACTAAGCTATGATATTAAATGATATAGTAATACAGAATATTATTAGTAAAAGAATAATTAGTAGTAGCTTAGAAAGAAGAGTAAATAGAAAGGATTTTTTTTTTGTTTTTTTGAAAGATTCTATTTGTGAGACTATATGGAGAATAAGAAGAGTGTATAAGAGAATTTATAGAATTGTGTCACATAAGACGTCTATTTGCAGGATTTTAGACTCGTATGTGTCATTGGATGAAGAATTATTGTTGAAAAGTGGAGAAGAGAGGGGGGGAATGTGGAATATTGAAGAAAATAGGAAATTGGAAGGCTTGGTCTGGAATATTTGTAATTTTTTATTTATGTGGGTTAATTGTAATATATAAAGATATAGAATTGTGTTTGTCAGTGTCAGTTTATAGCGAATGGAAGGATCTGCTTTATAGAGCAGGAAGTTTAGACTCATTTGAAGAGATCAAGTTTATTGATACGGTGATTACGTCAATTGTACTCAAGAAGAAAATACAGAGCAATTGCAAAAAAGATATGTGTTCTAAACAATGTCTGTGTCTACGTTATTCAGTTATGAGTATTTTCTTTATTCAGAAGGAAAAGAAAAGTATAATGCAAAAATGTCTTACAAAGGTTGAGTATTATCAAAATCGAAAGATGTTTGAGGAAGTAATAATAAATGTTGAAAAATTGTATGATATTTTAACAAAAATAGATATGGGATGCACTTGCAGATGGGATAGGAACAAGAAATGATAAAAAAAACTGGGTGATGGTTTCAATTTTTGATTTTGTTAAAATATTGGCTAAATATTCTAGTTGGGTTTTCAAGGAGACGATCCTAGCACAGATTTTAGATCTATGGGTAGAATCATGTTTATTTTAAGATCAACAATATTTATTTTTTATATAGGAATTTTTGGACTGCAATTGCTACATCATTTTGTATTAATACAAAATGAATACAGTAAAATCATGATATCTGAATCTAGATCGAATAATAGTGATATCAGCCTTCCTTGGTATTCTTTTGCACTTGCTGCTATAAATATCTTGGCATATATTATAGATTTAATGAATGAAAACAGACTAGAAAGAATTTTTATTCAGTGCTACAGCTATGGAGTATATCTTGAAGAAATTATTAAACATTTATTTTGTATATTTCTTATTTTTCTTAAATTTCATACATTAATTTTTAGGTTATGCATTTATTTCTTTTCATCATTTTTGGAGATATCAAGTCTCTACAAAAAATGTCAAAACAGTCTTTGACTTTGAACGTTGTTTAAAACGTTTCAAAAAAGAAACAAGAAACGATTTAACAATTGGAAATAATATGTTTAAATTTTAAAGTTAAACACATTTTTAGCTATTTCTATATTTTTCATATGCTATAGAATACATTTGTCCTTTTATTTAAACATTACAATACCTTTTCAAGCAAATAATAATTATACACACCATTTTTATTTTGAAGAGAATCGTTTTTTCCCAATATCAAAAGGAACATATCTATAATAATAATAAATACCCAATTCTACTAAAATACTCTCCTACTTGTACTTAATCATATGTTTAATTTGCCTACGCATAGTAAATGCAAAAAGAATACAAAAATACATCAACAAGATTGGCCACTATGATTATTAATTTTAAATATAAAAATCCAATTGCCATACAAATACTGGGATATCAAAGAGGGGAATAAAGCTGCAGACAAAAGCTATAAGAATAACTCGTGTTGCAGAATACCAAAACTTAAATTCCGGAAGTCTAATAATGGTTAAAGACAAGTTAACAATAGATTTTTGAGAAAAGAAACAAAAACTATATCATTCATGTATTTCTTTATTTTGACATACCTTCGAATAAATGGCCGAAATTCTTCATCCTGGTGAATCGGTAACCGCATTTCTGCATCTTCCTCTTGTAAATCTTGTTCAAGAGAAAGATCAAGCTTAGGCGTAAGAAAAGCAAGAAATAAATTCAAAAGGTAAATCCAAAGAGCATAACATACTATATAGCGTCAATAGCTATTAATATATACTATTCGATTACCGATATACCACCCTTGAGCTACTAAAATTCGTACCATAAATAAGACTAATAGCCCAAGTGATCCAAGCCATCGCCAGACCTTGTATGGCGTAGATTTATCAAGCAAAACTTGAAATTTCTATACGACTGAGTAAATTATTAATATTTATTAAAGCCAACTTGAGCGTAGCGGTTTTTTTTTATAGTAAACATTGTTGTAAATGACTCTGAAAATGCCAAATTCTCCATATCCGCCATATTATCTTGAAATAGACTGATATATGCGTCTTGTATGCGTCTTGTATGCGTGGTATATGCGTGTTGTATGCGCTGTTCCAAGATAAGCCTATCGGAATATTGCTTCAATATAAAAATAAAATAGTGCAAGAGAGTGTTGCAGTATTTTTTAATACAGAGACATGTTTTAAAGCAATCGAATTTGACTGTAAAAATGGTGATCTTTAGTGTTCGTTTAGTATTTGAAGGGTTGATAGAATATAAAAAATATAAATATATTTTCATATAAAATGAGAAATTAAAAGATATATAGACAGATAATAGATTAGATTTGCTCTATATAAGCACGCGTGCCATATATTACTGTTATGTGTGGTTATAAAAACAGATATATTAAATTGAATAAAGTTCTTTAATGTCTATTAAATTGCCTGTATTAACATATTTATATCTTAAAATTAATTATATGTACTAATATTCATATATTATCTTAAAGAAATGTCTGTAATATAGGTTTTGATGATTGAAAAAAAAAGAATATGCTTCGGAATTTTGGGTTAGAGGGATGTAAAAAACAATATTAGCATGTCTTATCTTCAGGGAGAAACAAGGCTGGCTAATGCCCGGCTGTGGCATCAAATATCGGCAAAGAACTGTATTCTAGGAAGACTTGCAAGTACTTTGGCATGTCTTCTTATGGGGAAACATAAGCCTATTTATCATCCAGCAGGAATTTTTTTTAATATATTATTATCGGACTTATTTTAATATAATATTAGCGGACGTAGGTGATTATGTTATTGTTACGAATTGCGCCTTACTACGACTTGATGAGCGTAAATTAAATCGTACATATGTACGACATACTGGTCGGCCAGGAGGCCTGAAAAAATGGACAATGAAACAGTGGATAGAACGTGAAGGCGTTAGTGCCGTAGTACGGCATGCGGTCTCAGGAATGCTTCCTAAGAACCGCCTTAGAGATCGCCGTCTTGATCGACTAAAATGCTTTGAAGGGGAAAGTCATCCTTATTATAAAAATATACAAAGAGTCTGGACAGGCTCTGGAAAATGGTTATCTACGCCCATCTCATTATGAAAGTAGTTAAAAGCATTTATAATCTTTGACATTATATATACATATCTAATAAAATCCGTTGAATCACACTCCAGACAAAGATTGTGCTGAATTTCTTACAATGAGATTTACACTAAAATCTACAAAAACTAACAATGCAGACTATGTAGAAAGATAATCCAAAGCTCATAGATTTGTAACACATTGCCCGGAACTTGTTACTGTGTAAATCTATAATAATAGTATCCTCGATGACGACATTTACCAGGTTTATACTAATTACTAGATAAAATTCCTATCTGTCTTTAATCGATTAAACCGAAAGCCGTTTATATTTCGATCCCCCAAAAATACCAAAATGACTTTTTATTGTACTACTTGGTTTTTCTGCCTGCGCCGATTGATGGAGTGTTCGAAAATCCATCGAACTATTTGATTTTTCAAGTATTTCAACATACGATTGTCGCAAAGGATTTGCAAGTCGTTTTGACTTGGCTTCTTCTCGTTTCCTATCAGGACGGACAACAATCACAGGCACTGGTGATGTTGCCAGGCAATATCTAACACTTGTCAACCCTAACCCTACCTCCACTACAATTCTCACTTAGAAATCGATCCTGGAAGTAAACTCTGAAGTCCAAGTCCTTTACCACGTGTTCCAATTATAAGAGAATCCGGCTGATAAATATGAATCTTTTTCCACCATTAACAAAACATAAAATTAAACACAGACCCAGTGTACATTCATGTAACACCGGTCTATACCATCCTACCCTGTGTAATAGAGTCGTTGTCACCTTTCCCATTGCAAATTCAACCATAACTGATATCTACCCCCATTAACCCTAACTTCACCAATACCTAACCCTAACCGCTTTAGACTCCTCGTTTTTCTGAAGAATGTGTTCCATTAATCGATTGGCGTCTTTACGATACATCTTTTCCTGCATCGACAAGCTTGCTGCCATACGAGACCCTAAAAATATATGTTAACCCACATATTAAATATATATAGCTCTAATAAATAGATGCAACTCTCTCCTCGCCTCCTCCCTGCCCTCTCAGCCCCCAGCCCGCTAATCCCTTCACAATCCCTCCCAAATCTCTACCAAATCTCTCATCACCTTACCTGGATCAATAACTCTCAATGCAATAATCTCGTCCCCATCCTCAACCAACACCTCAATCAGCCAATCTAGTGCCGACTCCGAATAATCATTCTGATTAATTCCACACAGAAACGTACGAGAACGATAACTATATGTATACGAACGATGCGTCGCACGCAACGTTAAACTAAAATCACGAGCATCTCGATTGTCAAAAGTATCGAATGAAACCCGCTTCAGAAAAACCGGCGCCTCCGATCTCCCTCCAGACGCTCCAGATATCTCTGCATCTGTCGCCGTGTCATGTGATTCTGCCATAAATCCCTAACCCTCTCTCTTCTCTCCCTTAATCGCTCCCTTAAAATTTTAAGGTCCCTCTTGCCCCTCCCACCCTAACCCTAGCTCTGCACTATAACCTTCATTTGTTATAAACACGCGTTTCTCAGCGGCCACAAGATTCCACACAATCTATGGTTAAAGATGCATCAAAATTCGTGTATATTTGTTAAAAATAACGCCTTCTCCACACCATGGCGTCATGGAGGACACCCGCGTGTCCTGACGTCACCGAAAAATATATAACGAGAAGATTTGTAGATAAAACAAACCATATTTTTAATATGCCTTGGCCTCTTGAAGCCTGGTACTTGGACGTGCCTATTGTTACACGGGTGTTTATTACAGGAGCCATTGCTACAAGTATTGCGGTAGTAAGTGTTTTAAGGGTTGGGTATGGGATATTGACGGGTTTAGCAATGTAATTGGGTGACGCCGTTTCAGTTATTCTTTTCGTGGCATTCGGTTATTATTCGTAAACAAGTAGGCCGTTTTGTATGAGGGGCATGTGTTAAGGCGGTAGTATTGGAGAGTTGTTACGACGTTTCTTTATTTTGGGAATTTGAGCTTTGATTTTTTATTTCATATTTTTTTTATGTAAAAAGGGCTATTCTTGGGGAATGGCTTATGCGTCGTAGTGCGCGGTATTGCCGTATGCTTGAGGAGACATCGTTCCGGGGGCGATCTCGCGAATTCGCGTATCTTTTACTTTATGCTACAACATCTTTACTTGTCTTTTTTTTTTCGTAATCAAGGACCTGGTTAATATTGACTCTAGATCCTCTCACCCCTCGTTTCTCTAACATTTCTTGCATCGCCATTGTCGTTCTGTTTGATTTATTTATGGTCGAGACGGAATCCTTCAGTTCGTTTGTCGTTTCTTGGTTTATTTGTCTTTAATGCGCCATATTTACCTTGGATTTTACTTTGGTTTTCATTTATCCTTCATAATACGATCCCTAAGGGCGATTTACTTGGCATGTTTGTTGGGCATGTTTATTATTATCTTAAGGACGTCGTGCCAACAATTTCTTCTTAACTTCTAAAAAAACAAATTTCTCTTGAAAATGTCTATATAGAAAGCTAACACGTGATATAACTTATATCATTAGGCATCACGCTCACAGTTCATTTATTTTGGGGAAATTGGAAAGGTAAAATTAAGGGTTTTATGAAAATATTTCCATTACGTGCCTTTAACTCTGCAATTGATCTATGGTTTAACATATTTAGAGCTCAACTCTACCTTTTCAAAATCTTTTCTATCTATAATTACTAATAGAATACTCGATATCATCTTTATCTCTGGTTCCTTTTCAAATCCTCATTTCTTATTGTTGCAGATATTCTATTCAATCTTCACCCAATACAGCTGCACAAAGTGATGCTAAGGTTCCAAGATCAGCCTCATGTCCAAGTGATAAAGGTCGACAGGATGGATCCACACGATTATCTAGCACATGTCCATTAAAGTTCTTTATTAAGGTGTCATCAAGTAAAGTAGACATCATTTCAAGAGGATTCTCTTGAGCCTTTGCTGGGCACTGAATAGCTGAATCTATTGCTGCCTCCGAAGACGTATGGTTATCTTCAAAAGAAGACATAACGGGATAGGAAGGAATAGAATCTAAAGAAGGTGCAGGAAGCGATTGCATAAAGAGTCGAGGAAATGAATCGTATTCAAAAAATGGCTGGCCAGTAAAATCAATTAAAGAATCCATATTAGCTGCAACAGGTGTTTCGAGGATAGGTACCATCGAATTCATAGCTGCTGCGATCGGATTATTCTCCATGAGCATCTTCTTTCTGCGCTTATACGGGCCTCGTTTAATGCCTTTTTGTCTCTTTTTTCGCTTGGAATTTGTACATGAATCAACTAAGTGATTTTTGATACATCGACTACAAGGACGCACTTCTTCACACTTTTTATTCGACTTTTGGCAATTAACTTTAATAACTTAAGAGTTTATTCTATTCGATAGGGTTAAATTACCACAGGCATTCCTTACTTGGCATCTTTTTTTTTTTACTGGCGGTCGCATCATTTCTACGTTATTAGTGGTTGATTGCTGATTATGAAGCGCCGAAAAATCAGAGTTTTCATGAGGTGAATCGCCATGTAAAAACATAAAAAATGTTGAAGCTTGATTCTGATCATTATTATTAATAATTTGTTGAAATGGCAACTCCGAAGAATGTAACGGAAAATTAGCCGGAATATTCATATCCTGCTTTACTGGACCCGACAGATCATATAGAATTGCTGGTGAATCTGCTGGATCATGGATCTTCATTAAAAAAATGAAGAACACATTTAACGAATATTCTTAATTTTTTTTAAGTTCCGGTAATATTTTTCTTAACCCATGCGAAAAGACGGTATCTGAGAGGAAATAAGGTTTTTAAAAAAATACATGAAAAAGAGATTAAAGAGTGGGGAAATATTTCTAATATGGAAGAAGGTTTTGGTGGTAAATAAAGATTAAAAAAAAATTAATTTTTTATAAATGAAAAATTAATCGAATTATATGGCGATATAAAGAAATTAATCAGAGTAATAATCATCAGAATCCATAGAAATGGTGGAAAAGTCGAGCTTTAAAGGATTAAAATTGAATAGGTTTGACAACCTATACTTACTTTATAACGTAAAAGTCCGCCTATTTATATTTTTAAAAAAAAAGAATTAAAAAAAAAACATACCAATACCAAAGAATCCTTTACAAAATTGATTTCCTTCTTGTGATTTATCAGTTATGAATTCTAAATTTGCGCCAAAATCTTTATATCTTTCTGTTAACCATTCTAAAAAAGGAATCGATGAAACAACTTCCATTTCATTTCCTATAGAAATGAATAACAATAATAGAAATAATCGTTTGACAATTACCCGTCTCTTTATCTATAAAAGGCTCTTTATTTTTTTCATATTGTTCTTTTGTAAAATGAACAATAACAGTATCTAAATATATAAACATCAAATTACAATATTTATATATTTAAACAATACCTCCTTTAGAATCACAAAGAGTCCATCGTATAACATCTAAATTCTCCCAAACTAAAATAATTCAATCTTCAAGAAGATAATAATAAAAAACAAACCGATAATTGTTTCGACTGCACCTGATTCAAGATTTTTCAATGTATCTTCGACACCATCTAGTTATAATTAAACATTATAAGATAATATTTGCATGAAATGTTTACAGCAATATTTTCCAGTATCTTGTGATATTTCATCAAAATATTTTTGAATAAGTCTTTTTTCTTGAATAAATTTAACATTGGAAAGAATATCAGAAACAAGTTCGATAGCTTGATTAAACCCATTTTCTCCTCCGTAAGAAATGTCAACAATCTTAACAATTTTTGAAGTTAATCGCGAATCAAACATATCTTTAAAAAGTAAATATTAATATATATAAAATATCCAAAAAAAGACCAGAAATGCTTAATTCCGTTTTAAAGTCTTGGATTTAGCTTCAGAAAATGGTTAGAATGATAATATACCTGCTGATCCCGCCAATATCAGTCCTGCTACATTGACTTTGTCGTTCGTAATAAAAAGTTGCACTGCTACTTCTGCAACCTTCCTTACTATTCCCAATAAGATTTTCCACCAAATGTCAGCAATTACCATAATTATGCCGTTTTTCCTCCCTTAAACGAGCAAAACGCAATGCAGATTGTCCACCACGGCCTTTAGAGTTAATTCCCTCATGTAAAAAGAAATATAAGCAATATACCATGTTTTTTCGGAAGATCAACAGAAAATTTATGAAGAACTTCACGCGTATTTCCAGAAAGCGTTCCAAAAAGCGACCCATTGCCATCCATAACAATAAACCCAAATTTCTGATCACTTTCAAGCAGCTCTGAAAGAGCCTCTGTATGAAACTTATTATCGCAAAGATACAACGATGTATTGATCGGCTTAAATGGCTCAAAATCAATACTTAATTTCTTTTCTTTTCCATCATCTGTAATAATTTCTCCACAATAAATAACAAGCCCATTAGGAGGAACTTTGCTATACAACTTAAGCTTCTCACGAGTAGATGTAATCGCACCAAGCACCGACAATCGATTAACTCGCGACTTAATATTAGACGCTGTTCCATACTCATCTAAGACAATAATTAGCCATTTTTTAAGCGGTTTTCTCAAAAAAACCCCCAAGCATCTTATTGACACGTGAGACCTGATCCTTTGGTGCTAAAAAATAAACAAGTCATACATTATTTGAGCAGAAACCCTTACGAATAATAAGAGAGATCATAGAAGTCCCATTTCTAAAGATATAAGAGATTTTTTTTCAAAAAAAAGAGCAAGAACCCTCGTGCCGACTCCAGACTCTTGATTAGCTTCCTAACCTTCCACATTTCCACGTTTTTTTCGACATCATTAGAGCCTGAATTCATGTTTATCTATTTCTCTTGTTTTCCACCCAAAAAAGATCCAACAAAAAGGGATATATGAATATATATGGGCCCCTACAAGTATAAAAGGCCTTCAAGAGTCCTCAATAGCTTTATTCTGGCCTTTTTTTCAATCTTTTGTCTCTGCAAAATTTTGACGTCGTTGGCGATGACGCTGTATTAGCAAAAAAGTTTATATCTCGTATGACAGAGTCTTTAAGCCCAAAATTTAAAAGAAACCTAATAAGAAAGCCCTTAAATTCTGTTTGAAATATATTTCATCTTTTTTTTTAATAAAAGATTGTGATTTGGTGTATTTTTGATGTTTTTTGCCCAGCCTTTAAATCACTTGAAATGAACTATACAACATGTATAACCCATCTCAAATGATTGATATTCTCTAAAGATTCTCTGTATTTTTTATAGATATTCTTATTTCTTAAATTTAAGATCATTGGACATAAACGATGTCCAGTATTGCTCTAGAGAAATCCAAATCCTGTGTTTGTCTAGACAAACTAGCCTTCTACAAGGGGCATTGCATTAAATGGCTTTATTTTTAAATAAAAAAATCAATTGAAATATAAATTATCTTAAACCATGAAAAACATTGATGTTTTGAGACTACAAGAACAATCGTTGAAAAAAGTAGCCTGTTAAACAAAAATCAAGTATTTCAATAAAAAATAGTAAATATGAGTGCACTTTTCAGACTATTTATATCCTGCATCTACAAAAGTGTGTAGATCAACTATACCTGTTCCCCAGCTTAATTATTTATCCAGAATTTCAGCAAAAGATAGTATAAAAATACCAATTGTCTCAAAATAACAGAAATATTGCCATTGCAATCGAGACAGTCATCTTCCATACTTTTGATATTCCCATTCTCTGTTATCCAGTGGACAAACTTGACGAGTTTTAAGCCAACGAGAAATACAATGGAAATGAAATGCATGCTTCATTAGAACTAAAAAAATGTCCCTGTATACAAATAATTATACATTACAGATACCCCATGCAACTGTGCATGCTTCGGTTATAGGTGCGACCTGATTAGCCTGACACTCAATGCCTAAAAATATTAAAAAAATACTGAAATACTGATCTGTAAGAATATAATTCTTACAAAAATCCATGATATGATTGCGACAAATGGCGCAATTATCTACAATGATATCCCAAGCCCAAAGAGCCACTGCATTCCACTATAAACAATAAAGACACAAAAAAATATAATAATAATATGTACTTTTTTAACCTCAAAGCGTGGTTTTAGAGACTCTGAGCCCGATGGTGCCAATGGTTTTTCATCATCCATTATTTCTGCTGAAGCAGATGCAGATGTGGTTGGTAAAGTACCCAACTCTTCTAAAGCATTTCCGTCTGTTCTGAAATCCATAGAATCATCCAATAAAGACGGTGGCTCTGATAATGAATATTCCATAATATTTTATGTTTAGCAGGTTCTATACTAATATCTCAATCCAAAGCAAATACAGAGCTTATAAACCAAGAGGGCTTTTTATATCTTTTATATATATATTTAAGGGCTATAGTATAATATAATAAGTCTTCTAGAGAATCTTATATATCTTTATAAGACACTATATATTTTTTGAAAATATGAGGTTGGCTCGTAAGGCTCAGGTTGATCCGATGACACACAAGTCTTGAAATATAGAAATCTCAATATATTGGATAAAGCAGCGGGAAAAGAGGTAGAAAACACTAAGGAGAAGATGGAGCGTTATAAAGAATATAGATTTGTCTTTTGAACGGGGAAAATTGATAAGGAAACCATAGAATTAGGCTGAAAATAAGATATGTGTTTTATCAACTAAAAGTCGCAAAAGAAGGAGCTAAAGAGGTCGAATTGAGGACTATAGTTGCTTGTCTTTTAAGAGGGAACCCATATTTTTTGAATAAATGCTTTTTTTGCGCTTTAAAAAGTGGAATATTGGTCCAAATAAAGATATTTAATTGTCGTCGAAAAATATGAATAGATCGTAATATTTAAGTCCACAAATGAATACAAAGAGGCAGAAATTAGCTAGTAGTGTGATTCCGGATAACAGATACGAAAAACCGGGTTCAAATTGGCAATTTTTTAGTCCAAATCATCAATCTCCAAAGACAGAATTAATCAACGATTCTATGTCTCATAGATTATCAATTACACCTCATAAGGAATCAAGTCATTATGCAGGGCCTACATTTCATCACTCTCCTGCACCCTCTAATCTTCCTATTCCATCATTTTTATCAAAGATTAAATATAATACACCACATTTGCAACCTTTGCATTTTCATCAGTCGTCTCAAGATACACAAGTATCCGTTCCGAGGGATTTATATTCTTGTACTCAGGATACATTTTTTAACACTGGTAGTCCATCTCCATCTCGGATTCATTCATTTAAACCACTGCAGCGATCATCAAAAAAATCTTCGTATAGACCGTCTATACCATTATCACATAAAGTTTATGTTTCTTCACCAAAAATGTTATTTCAAGCGGATATAAATGAAAGGAAACAAAAACAGGCATTACGGAAACAAGAAACAAACGTTTCTTTGGATTTTAATGATGCATTTTATTCGAAAACGTATTCATCAATAAAAAAACTAGAGAAGGGAAAGGTCAATGAAAATACTCTTTTATCAGTATATTCAGATTTTCATAATATTCAGAGAAATCAAAAAGATAATTATCAAGAAACTACTTTTTATAAAAAAAATAAAATGAAACACAGGAATAATATCCACAATGATAATTATAATAGTAATACAGATGATATGAAAGAAAAATTATTAGGTTTACTTTTACCATCTCCTAAATCAAATAAGTCATCAGCAAATACTTTAAGGGAAAAATACAGTTGATCGTAAATATTTCAAAATTGTACGCCTATATTCTTAAGAAAAAGGACCATTAAATACAAAATGTTTTCATTAAATCTTGTTCAAAGTATTCTTATATAAGAGGCCAAAATCTCTTAAGTCAAATAAATCATAACAGCTATTTCTTTAATACTATTATTTTATTTCGGCATAAATGAGAATTTATATAGCATTTAATTGTAATTGGTATAGTTATATTTATATACATATTAAAATCATTCATTTTACTTAAATACCATAAATATAACAATCTTTGAAAAAATCATTATAGAAAACATTACCACATTTCAGCTGTTCCTTTCATGTGCAATAACTTATCGGATTCTACCCACAAGGCATATTGGATACCATTAAGTTCTTTCAATCTCTTCCCACAAAATTTATAAGTAAAGTTAGCATAAAGTGGACTTTGTATTTTATAATAAAAGCATTTCAAACGCAAATCTGAAGAAACATTCTGTTGTAGTAACTCCAAAAGAAAAATAACACTTAAAGATCCCTGAACCAACAAATTATCATATTTTTCTTCTTTTAAATATGAATAATCATAATGGATTTTATGTGTATTAAAAGTCAATGCTGAATATCGAAAAAGAAGGATTTGAGATGGAGTAATAGAAAGTGAAAAGTCAGGTGTCCAAGCTTTGAGAATATTAAGATAAAAGATCTTTAAATAAAAATTACCCACATTTTTTCAGTATTCGTAACATTTTTTCATCCATTGTATAAACAGATTGATATACAATACATATTCTCTCTCTTAAACACACATCTCTTGCACGTTCCTGGTCATCCAATGGAGAAATTTCCTTAGACGTCCACACTGAAATATTATCGTCATCACGACCGTTCCAATCAACTTTTTCAACTTTTTCAACACACAAAGCCGGAAATCCCATACGCAATGGATACTCCATATTCTTACTAATATATTCCAATGATCCCTTTGCCAATAAACGTCTATTCCAGCTCCTCGAAGGTGCGTAAACCATATCACCTCCATCTTTCGCCAAAGAGTCCTCCGAATGGCACTTATGAAAATAAAGATTATGATAGCCAGCCGGGAGCTCACTTCCAGACCTAAATCTAGACAAATCTAGGCATCTTCTAAAGTATGAAGACAATGTTAGGCTCAATTGACGTCCTATGGTGGGTGATAAAAGGTCATAAGTAAAGGTTGCCGGTGCATCTAATAGCCCTGATACAAACTTATCATAGGAATAGTGCCTCCTTTTGTGCCGAAATATATGATAAACCGCCCTGCTTTTGCTAGTCCTGTAGAGACTTATCATAGATTTATCTTATCCTTAAAATTTGAGGTTATCAATATCACGTGATTTAATAACCATAATCACGTGACCATAGATAATCAAGATAAGATAAAAATAATAGTGTATTTGTTACAATAAGTAGAAATCCGATGCGTCCTTTAAGAAATGAGTATAATGAAGAAGTTTCCAAAGACCAATTATATCTCCTAAGTGATTTTTTTTCAAAATATGAATGATTAAAATATGGTCGTATAATTTTCAATTAATTATTGTTTTATATCCGGTGAGACAATTAGTACGTTTTCCTTTAAAGGGTGTTTTTCTTGAATAGTATTATCATCCTGATGTGAATTATCTTTCAAAATATTAGTGTCTTTTGTTGCAAGTATAACTTTAGTCGGTAAAGTATTTTTAATTAATGATTGATCTTGTAAATGCAGCGTGTTTTTAGGAGGAGTTGTATTTCCAAATTTCATAGATAAATTATCTTTATATTCATATGTTTCTTTGATGTTTTTATTGGATATATTCATAATTGCAGGCGTTTCGTTAAATGTCACTGAAATATTATTTGGATTCATCATAGATAAAACTGATTTTGATTGTTCTTTATGACGCTTTCGTAAACGATGTTTTAAAATATCAAAATAACTCATATGCTCCTTGTCTGAAGTACCCAAAAATAATTCTCCTGTTGTATCATCAATCGTCCAGTTGCCCTCTTCTAAATCATCGGCTAACATTGCCAAAAAGGATGCCCATGAATGAGCGACCACATATTTAATATCTTGATCTCTTCCAAAAAGAATCACTTGTCCCCATCTCCCTGTAGGTCCTGGCGCAAGGTCAACGCCAATGTTATTTCCTTGGAAATCCTTTCCTAAAGGGATCCAACCGGGATGAGCGTAGACCGCGCGCACAGAACCTTTTGGATAGGAACCTTGTCGTTTAAATAACCCTCTTTGTCTCAAAAATGTGCCAGATTCTTTAATTCTAGTTAAATTTATCGCTACTTTTTTCCACAAATGATATTCTTCCAAAACCTCTTCACAATCTAATAATGTAATTCCAAAAACGATTCCTGTAGGTTTTCCGCCTCTCTCCTGGCCGTCATGAATAAAAAACGATTCCCGTACATCCTTGGGAAGATAGCATTGCAATTCATATTCTAGTTCGTTTACATCTGCTACTGTAGCGCCATAAGACAATTGATCATATAACTCTGGATAATGAATTTTTGCCCATCTATCAATACGCCTCCACGAATCTGATACTGGAGGCGGCGGCAACAGCCCATCTGTGCCATAATCTTGAAGAACGATATCTGTTTGCTCATATAATGGAGGATTCAATGTACAGGTCATAGCAAAACGAAGTCCAGGCCAATGATGGACATTTGAATAAGGCACTGGATGTGTATACGCCGCGTCTAGGGGGGGCAATTGTGAATTCGAATGATGAGACATATGATTCGAACTAGACGAATATCGACGCAGCCATTGCACGTCATTGTCGCCGATAGAAATGACTGACTGAAGGCTGTCCGTTTTAACGAGGCCATCTCTACCCACTGGTGTGCGGCAAGGAAGACGAGAAGAGGAGGGTTCTGCATGTCGATTATTTGTTGTTAATGAGTTCCAAAAGGAAGATAAGAACGAAATAACCGGCATTCTTATCAAATATAGCTTTTCCTTAAGAAATCCGAGTCTTTCTTAGCAGTATTTCTATCAAAAATGATCAAAATCTAGAGATATCTGGCTTTTTATAAAGCTTCTGGGCATCGCTGGAGGTCTGGTGGTTAACAGGTTGTACGAGTCGTGCGTGGCATATAAATATATGAGAATATGAGAGGTGAAAAGAGTAAGAGAAAATACATAAGAAAGGATGGCTTTGAATTAGATAGTTTTAGATGAGGTCAGAGGCTGAAAAAAAAGACAAAATACTAGATTTTAAAACATGAGAAATATTAGAGAAATGTATATGAAGAGTCAAATAAGCTTAAAGTGGCGAGCCATGAGTAAAACTAGAACAATATATCCTATGATGCACCAGAATATCCCCCAAAACCAACCAGATTTGTGTTCGCCAGGAACAGCAACTAAAATATTAAAAAAAATAAAAGATGTATAAAAATTACCATTCATGCCAAAAAGGCCGGTAATAATATTGGCGGGAAGAAAAATTGTTCCAATAACAGTAATCTTTGAAAACATTGCGCTGCTTCGTTCATTGGATTGAACATAACTGATCGATAATTGTGCCAAATAATTAGAATGAGATCTAGACAAAATCTTTTCAAATTGAATCAAATTCTGTGTCATTGTAATCAAATGATCTAAAAAAATAAGTCTAATTTAGTGTCGAAAAAAACCTGCCTTGTATATCGCCAAGATATAGCCCAATTTCACTTTTGGGCGCAACGTTATAATTTTCAGTACATCTCTTGGCAAACATCTTGATAACGTCTGCCTTGCCATACAAAAGACGGAAAAGGCTAAGAACTTTTCTTCTACAACACCCAATCGCTCGAAGCATCTCTCTCGATTCATGATTTCGAGTAATTAAGACCGCATCTTCAATAGCATCGGTCTCTTTCTCAATAGAATGAATACAGGGACCAAATCCATCAGTAATGTCATCAATAAGTGCATAACAGATCCAATCAGAAGAAATATCCACATAGTCTCGAAGCTGACGAATTCTCCGTCGAACATTTGCAGGATGTACAATTGGAGAAAAATGAAAAGTCAAAAGACCCTCTCTAAACACAACAATGTAGATGTTAACAGGCTCGAGATAATCCTCACTTTGAGCATCTTGTTCAAACGATCTAAAACAAACAAAATAGTAAGAGCGAAACAATTCAACCTTTTCACGAGTTTCTTGAACACGAATATCCTCTGCTGTCAAAGGATGAATCGAAAAAACCTTCTGCAACATTTTCATCTCTACATCAGTTGGATTCAAACAGTCCAACCACCATGTCCCACGATCGGGTCCAAAAATATCTTGAAAAGTCTCTCCTTCCAAAAGAATATCTCCAATCTCACGAACGTGTATAGTCTTCTCTGTATTTGAAGAGAAAAAACTAAATCTATCGGATACGTCTACGCCTTCTGTCTTGTTACAAAATTCAACCTTTTGTTGAGGATCCAAAGCAGCGGTACTAGAAGATAGGCTGTTTTTATACGGAACATCATTATAATCTTCATCAAACACATTATTCTCGCATTTGTCTAAATTTAGAGATAAATAATTCTTTGATGTAAAAGCATCCTTTACAACTGATCCAGTACTATACTTTCGTGACTTGGTAAAAGAAACATCTGAATCCTTTAAACACTGCGAGGCAACAAACTTATTCAATTCTTCAAAATCAACTCCTTTTACTACTCTGCATTCCTCGGTCATAGGAAAACAAACATCTTCTTCCACTTTTTCAGATTTAGAATCAATTGAATCAATATGCGAATTTGGACGCGAAGTAACGGAAGAAGTGTCATCATCGCTTGACAAATGCTCATATGCTTCCTGTGGCTGCCCATCCGTGTATAAAATACTCGAATATTTACACTTCTTGGAATTGATAGTTGATACCGAAGAAACAGGAATATCTGCCGAAGAAACATGAGATATCACCGGGTCTCCATGTCTTTTATTATCAACATGATGGTTACAGGATTCCGAAGCCGGAAGAGGACGAACATTTGGTGAAATAATAGGAATCTGGGGAATCACATCCTTTATATCAAAATTATACATCTCGTCAGCATTGACATCATGAATCAAACATGCCCTGCTCGAATTATCCCTATTATCTGAAAAAATCTGGCTAGTATCTGAATGGGAGGGCGAAAGTCGATGCCATGAAGCGGATCGATGAAGCGTCAAACTAGAGCGAGAAAGACGATTTGAAAACCCGGGAGAACGCATCGAGTCCTCTGTAAAATTCAAATCTGAAAAGCACTCGACCTGATCACTGTGATCAAGAGGCGCATCTGAAGAAATGCCCGTAAATGGTTCTGAATTGTGGGTCCCCATAATTCAGACGAGTGTTATATCCCGACCCTCTACGACTCACAACCCTCTCTCCTTAGGGAGTACGTAGTAAGAGAAGTCGTGATGAAAACGACGAGAAAATAAGCTCAGATGGAATAATAAACAAGCTAATGAACAATAAACCAAAGAAAAGCATGAAATGGCAAGCGACCTAACAACCCTATGGAGGTTTAAGGGAGCAGGCGGAGATTTTTCCAGGAAATGAATATAAGGGTTGATCAGACCTAAAAAGAAGGTTCTCCAATTTGATCTAAGAGTCAATGAGCATGCTGCTTGAGGCTTAGAGGGTTTGTACCTGAATAATGTATATTTTCTTATAAAAAGCTGTGGTTTAAGTTAAGTTCTGAGTCAAATGTTTTTATTGAGTTTTGATTTTTTACATCCGTTCGATATTTGCATGAACGTCTGAGGTGGAGGTCTTCGACGTAGAAAATATTAGTAAAATATTTTAAGAGTTGGAGTAGAACAGAATTAGAGAGTGGGTTAAGGATTTTGTAGGGTTAGAATTAATAGTTTAGTTGATGGGGTTTTGTTTTATAGATTTGAAAAAAATCGAAAAATTAATGTATGGATACATTGATTATGAGGGGCAAAGTGTGTCAGAAGTCCTGGCAAATATAATTGTTGTGTTTTTTTCAGTTATTTGTTATTATTGCTGCAAAAATTAGGTTGACGTTTTTAGATAGCAGCTTATGTTATAGGCTTTCTTCGACAGAATTTAATAATCACACTTTTTATATTTGTATTGGGGATTGTGACGTCCCTTTTAGTAAGTATTGTTAAGGAGGGCATAGGGGTTTGTAACCGTTGTAAGGTAATTGTCCCGCCATGGCCCATTTATAATACACACCCGATCAAATGGGCGAAAGGTAGGACTGAGAAGAAATGGTAGTTTTAAAAATATTGTGTATTGTATGATTTTTGTAAGATTTTAATTAAGATGTATGTATTAATAAATTATTTATACATATTATGGTATATTCTCTATGATAGCGATATTGTATGATATCGAGATAAGCGTTTAGTTAGAAAAGAGAAGGATGTGCGAGAAAAAAAAGGGCATTGGTGAATGCCATGGCTGTAAAGAGTTGATAGGGGTTAATAAAAGTGGTAATAGTAGTTACCTTTTCTCAATTATATAGAGAAATCCGGAAAAAAAACCTGAGAGGTGAATTGATCAGTAAAAGTTGGATGGGATTTACCAAGAATAATTGCACTTATCGTTGAAAAGGTCGCAGGTGTATGAAAAAAAATCAAACCAGTGATAGAAACAGGTAACTAAAATCATAAATATATACAAGGATTTGGATAAAATTGGACCTTATTTAGAGCGCCAATCATGCTAAATAATTGAATTAAAAGATAGATTGGAATGGGAAAAAATACCTATAAGTTGTCGACGATGTTACTCTGATGCACCATAAAGAAGTATAACCCAATCCAGCGGAAAAAATACCAGATAATAATATTGCAGTGATTGAGATTATGTTTATTCTGTTTTAATTGAAATGAATATTCATATTTGATATGTATATAAATTTTGAAATACCTGTTACGTGCAATATTTTCACTGCTCCAATCGTCCAAAATTAGAGAACAAACAATTAAGATTGGAATGCCAAGTAGATTGCTGTAAAACATTGCTAAATATGTCATAAAAATAATTGTAGCATAAGACAATTATACCGTCAAAATTAGTAGAATGATTAGATTTGTTTTTTTTTCGAATTTCTAAGACATATGCTGAGCTACATATGCAATTCGTAATTATCCAAAGGTATCCATAATATAAAAAGGAATGATCGAGCAGAAAAGATTGACGAAGCCATAATCCTGTTAACAAAGAATATAGATCTTCCCATGCTACCATAAAAGAGGATAAAATCATCATAAAGAATGACAATAAAGTGACTTTAGATACAGAACCTCCCATAAAAAAGACCTCTCCATATGCCTTAAAATGTTAGAGCGATAAGAAAACAATTTCATTAATAACAGTTAAAATGATTGTTAAATTTTTGAAAATAGTATAGATTGGAATTGTTAGAAATTGAAGCCTGTTTTTTAATTAATTTGTTTTTTTTCAAAGATTCCAATGTATTTTAATTGGATCATTTTAAAATACTTACGCTTTATTGCTTGTATAAATCATAGTAATAAATAAAAATGATACTGGAAACCCTTGGCTGTATTATAAAAATACTTTTAAAAACATAAATAAATACACTTTTTTACCATAGAAAATGTAAATTTTGGGAGAGAAATAATCTTAAAAATCTCAAAAACATAAAGAATTGCAATAGATATAAGTAACTGTGGAATAAATTAGTTTATTATAAATAATAAACACCTTTTTATAAATCTTACTTGAAGAATCAACATAAAAAAGTTAAGATTAAATCCATATTTTGTAACAACATATTTGTTTATAATTGTCATCTAAGGAAGGGTTAGGAATTCCTCTGAAACCAACAGAAAATACAAAAATTGAAACAAAACAATAGCTAAAAATGGATAGTATACGAGAACTAAATATTCATGTAACTTTTATTTTAAAAATATACAATTTTACTTAGAAATCTGCTCTAAAGCTTTATTTTCTAACATTTTCAAGTCTTGATATAATTAACGAAATAAATTAAAACAACACTTATTGTTTTAACAAAACCAATTCCTTTGAAAATACATAAATATGATCTTTATCTGTCATTTTTAATAAAATCTATATTAAACAAAAATCTCATATTTTAACAATTGAACATTTTTAAAAAGGTTTAAGGTTTAATTATTTTCTAATTATATCTTTAGAGTACAAAAATTGCTTTATAAGAGTATATCAGTCAGATCTATACTAAATATGTAGGGTTATTCTTATATAATCTAATCTTATTTGGTGCCTTGCGCTAAAAATTTAGCTCAACATCAAAAAATGGATTTTTTATAAAAATACATAATACTTATATGAAAAGCTTATTTCCATTCAATATCTTTATTAAAAGAAGGAATTATATATTATTTAATAGGATTGTTTCTGAAAGACGTCTTTTGAGTGATTATAAGGATATAGAAAGGTTTCATATCATTGTTATTGGTGGTGGCCATGCAGGATGTGAGGCAGCAGCAGTAGCCTCAAGAAGTGGATTAAAAACTGTACTTATAAACCAAGATATTAATAAAATTGGTTTATATTTTTTTAAATAGTATTTCTTTTGATATATGATAAGGAGAAACATCATGTAATCCAGCTTTTGGTGGGATTGGAAAAGGAACATTAGTTAGGGAAATAGATGCTCTAGATGGACTATGTGGGATTATCTCCGGTGGATATTCTTGATCTTATGTATTTTTCTAATATCTTCTTAAAAAGACCGTGCAGGTATTCAATTTAAGGTACTTAATCGTGCAAAAGGTCCAGCAGTCTGGGTTTGTTATTGTCTATTTCTATTGATACGTATTCATTCTCAACTAAGGGCCCGAGAGTCCAAATTGATCGTCTGCTTTATAAGAAATATATGTTAGAAACATTATCTTCTTATAAAAATTTGACATTGCTCAAAGGAACAGCAGTAGATATTTTAACAGAACCATTATTGGAATACCAGGATATACATAAAACCAGGAAATTCAAAGTATCAGGCGTTATTCTTGGTTTTTGATTATCATTATATCTATTCAATTTAATAATAATAGAATCTGGTGAAAAAATATTAACTGAACATGTCATTATTACTACAGGAACGTTTTTAAACGGAGAGGTACATATTGGTCAGGGTTTTGAAGGTTTGTGTCACTCAATTTAACATATATAGGATCAAAATCATTTCGAGCAGGAAGAATTGGAGAATCAGCAACATTTGGTATCAGTACATTTTTAAGAAAAAAAGGTTTTAAACTAGGACGTTTAAAGACAGGAACTCCTCCAAGACTTGACAAAAGAACTATTAATTATAAATATTTACATCCTCAATTAGGAGATGAACCTCCTGTTCCTTTTAGTTATTTAGATTCAGAAGATATTATTGAAAACAAAGTTTTATGTTATTCAACATATACTACTGAGGAAACACATAAAATTGTCAAAGATAGTTTAAAGGAATCATTTCATGTGCAAAAAAACATTAAAGGACCAAGATATTGTCCTTCTATAGAAACAAAAGTTATACGTTTTCCTTCTCGTAATCATCATATATGGTTAGAACCAGAGGGTATAGATAGTAATATAGTTTATCCAAATGGAATAAGTGTTACACTTCCTGAGGAAATTCAGCTTAAAATGTTAAGAAGTATTCCTGGTCTTGAGAATGTAACAATGCTACGTCCTGGGTACGGTGTTGAGTATGATTATGTAGATCCTAGAGAGCTTTATCCGACTCTTGAAACTAAACGTGTAAAAGGGTTATGGCTTGCAGGACAAATAAATGGTACAACAGGGTATGAGGAAGCTTCTTCTCAGGTATTTAAAGCGAATTGTTCTAGAAGACTTATAATAGTATTATAGGGTTTATTAGCAGGCATTAATGCCAGCCTATCAAAAAAAGGTCAACCTCAGACTACTATTTCCAGAGGTTTAGGCTATATTGGTGTACTCGTTGATGATCTTGTTACTAAGGGAGTAGAGGAACCTTACAGGATGTTTACATCTAGATGTGAATATAGGCTTAGTGTTAGGGCAGACAACGCAGACTTAAGATTAACTGAATTTGGCCATAAATTAGGTATAATTGGTAAAGAAAGGTGGGATCAATTTAATAAGGACAAGAAACTTTTAATGGATGCCAAGAAAGCACTAGAAAGTGTAGTTTTAACTCCTCAAGAATGGAAATCACATAATATTTCAGTGAATATGGATGGAATTAGAAGAAGGTAATATTAAGTATTAAATGTTTTTTTAATTGAGCTAGTGCAATGCAACTTTTGGCATATCCAAACATCACTACTGATACTTTCGTTGATATTATACCAATGTTGCGTTATATACCCACTAAGATTTGTTTACGTCTAAACATAGAAAGTATTTTTTCTACTATTTATACTATTTATTAAAAATTTAGGTATTTATTCTGAATTCATAACTAGGCAAGAATCTGAAAACCGCTTTCTTCTTCAAAAGAACGAAGAATTCATTTTTCCTCCAGATATAGATTATAATGAGTAGTATATCTTCTTTTTTAAACATTGATCTCATTGTTATAAGGCTAAATAATTTATCTACAGAAGAAAAAGAATTATTAAATTCTATACGCCCACAATCACTTGCACAGGCCAAAAGAATTCAGGGCATTACTCCATCAGCTCAATTAGTTCTTTTGAGATATATCATGCAAAACAAAAAAAGGCATAAAACTGTTGACAACATACACATCTAATACTATGTTGAAAAATTATAATTAGGAATTGGAATATTTTAGGTTATATATTTCCTTTTTATTAATATAATATTATTTAAAACATATACATATTTAATTTAAATAATATATCCATATGTTGTTAAAACTGTTTTAACATCATCTGACATTGTACTAATAATACGAGAGAACTAAAAAATTAGGAACAATATATAAAGGATTGAAACGTACATTTCCTCCATTTGCAGAATTTCCCTTCATTAATTCTTCTATAAGAAATACTTTTGGATCTTTAATAGAAATACATGGATCTTGTTTAGCTTTTACTGAGAATGCTAAACGAGAAAAACTTGCTTGAAAACCAATATCATCAATATCCAATTCAATTATTTCATCGTTTTTTGCAATTTCAAATGGTAATTCAAAAAGCTTTAAAATAGCTATTAATGTAGATGACCTTTTTCTATTAAAAATAAATCTAATAATAATATTTTATTACCAAAGCATGGGATATTTGATTTCTTGCAAAGCAGATCCTCTACAAAGCATTATAATCATACCAATTGAACATGTTTTACGATCAATTGCGGCTTTGATATTTTGTACTCCAGGTAAACAAAACATTGAGAAAACTTGTTCAAATAATCTAAGAAAAATATTATTATATTATATTAAGTAATTCTCTCTCAAACCCTATCTGTATATTATTAATAACATTTATGAAATAATCTGGCCCATATTCTTTTTTATTAATTGCAGATAAAAAGAATATTAATTGAATAAAACATTCAACAAATTTTTCTGTTCTAGACTGATTAAGCCGTGTTAAGAGAAGTAAAAATATTTGTTTGATATAAGGCTCTATAACAAACCTAGATAAATTTAATAAAAATAAAATATATAATATTATAATTTACGCAGGAAGATGAAGAAAAATAGTCTCTAAAAGTTCAAATCCATAATGATCATCAAGTCGAGATGAATTTAATTTTTGAAAAATTCCAAGAATTTGTTCTATATAATTACTATTTGCAATAAAAAGTGGATCTTGAGATATAACAGCTTTTAAAAAACGCACTAAAGCAGGAACATTTCCTTATTTTTTTAATATTAAAATATCTTTCTAAAATATAAACAAATATTACCTCTAGATTCCCATAATGATGCCAATAAAATAGGTGGAACAAGTAATTTATAAATATCAGGTAAACTTAAATCATGATACTCAAGAAGTTGTGATAATATTTGAAACACATATGGAATGAATTCTTTTATAGAGTCAATATAAAAAATTAAAAATGATTTGAAATACCTGTTACATCATTTTGAAGAATTAACCGAAGTGAAGGAAACAATAAACTTTCTAAGCGTAACAAAATTTCTTTTGAATTTGGGACAGAATATCTACAACATTTTAGTAATAATAACAAAATGTTTTAAAATAAAACCTTATCAAAATTGCCAAAGATTCAAAAACATAATGATTAAATTTAGGATTAGATGGATTTTTACTTATTTCTAAAATAATATTTATTAGATAAGAAGATATTGTATCAATTAAAGGAATTATTCCATCCTTAATAGTAGCAAAAACTCTCATTGTACCTTATATTATTAAAAAAATCCATAAAAATATAAATACTTACATTTCATTAAAAAATCATTTTCAGATAACTTTTCTAGGCTAGATGCTTTTTCAATCAATTTAAAAAGATTTTCCAACAATTCTTTAGATAATTGAACAATATCCATTTTTCCAATCAAAAAATCTTCCTCTTTATTAAGATTCAAAATAGCTTCAATTGTAACCGCTGCATATGTATATACTGCATAATTTGGAAAATTTAAATAATTTATAAGTAATGGAAGACTACTTAGAATTTGATCTCTTTGTAACTAATCTTGATAAATATATTAGGTGAAAATAGATAAAAAATACCTGGTTTCTAAATATATAGACATATTTTATTAAAGCCATTTTTGACATTGCATGAATATCTTCAGATAATAAACTGAGATCTTGAAAAATGTTTTGAGAGAAAAAATCGACAATGTTTGTTATTGTACTAACAGATGTTACACCCAACTTAATGATATTAGAATATAATGTATATATAATATCATACTTTATTTGTAAAGCCTTTTATTGTGATTGAAAAAAAAAGATATATAGCCGTATTTTTTACTCTCCAATTTTTCCTTTTGTCTTTTTGGAATTCCTAAAAACATTTTTATTTAATAATAAAATAACATACTTTCTCATACGACTAAATAGTGGTTTATATAATTGGAAACGATAGAAACGACATCTGTTTCAAATTGTCCCAGCAATGCTCGAACAAAGTTACTCGTAGCGTTCCTTCTTAAATTACAATCAAACTCTTCGAGATCCCGTTTGACATATTCTACTGGATCATCCTCAAAGAACTCTTTATCCGGTTCTATATCATTAATTACAATAAATATCTGATTTAGAAGTCCTTAAACCTTGAAAAGAAATATTAGGCAAGATTATATTTTCGATAAGATGTCTAAGAACATCTTGTGACTTAAAAATGTAAGAATATCGCTGTATTTTCACCACAGATGTCAAAAATGTCATGATTTTTTCCACAAGCTTCCTTATGTCAGAAAAGTCATTAACAAAAGAAAATGTATATTACAATGTCGTTCTTTTTTTCGAAACTTGTATGGGTTAACAAATTCCAAGATGTATTTACAAACTCTGGCAGCATGGAAAACGCATCCTCATAACGCTGAGTATACAATTCCACAATTTCACAAATATTAGATCTAACTTTTTCCAATGGGCCTTCTATGTCATGATCCTAACCCAAAAATAAGCACCAAAATAAAAACAACACTATCCAACCTCTGAAACCAACAATGGATTAGAATAGTTTAAATACTTATGCAGCAGACCCATCCATTGCTGTATATTATCCTCAAAAAACTCTGGTAAATCCTGACAATTAAGATCATAAAATATTTTTATACACAAAACCAAATTTTTAAAAAGAAGATCCAATGCCTCCTTGTTTTCAGAATTCTGCATTATCAGCTCGTCCAATCGCTAAACCACATTAAAATACTGCTCCAACACTGCAAAAACAATCACTTGAAAAAGATTCTTGTATGGAACACAAAATTTCTCCAAAACAAACAAAATTTCGCCAAACAACGAATCGCTCCTAAACTGCGACCTCCACCGCTTGAAAATAGAATGTGCGGTGTACAATATGCCCAAATTGACCACCATATCGTTCGACGATAGATAAGAGACAAGATCCTACGACGAAATTAACCTAAAGCCGTATTTTCTCAAAAAAAAACGTCAATAAGGGTATGCCACTGCCCGGGAAAGTCCTTCTCTGCAATAATGCTGATCGACTCCCCAATCTGGACCTGCAAAATCGACGGTATCGATATCATCAGCGCGACAATCTCTTTCTTGATCATTAGACGGTCTTTTTCCGAGATTTCAACGCAGCCCTCCTCGCCCTACCCATATTACCAACGATACACAGCTATCCTCATACTACGCTCCAATTTTTCCGTATAAAATTCTTAAAAAGAAGAGAACCCGCCTGGCGGGTCGATAGATCAATTCTATCGGACGAAACGATTCGGAGGACAATTCCTGCGAATCCCTCCTTGGCCTCCTCTATCTGGAGGCCCATTTCCGCTGGGTCTCAGTCAGTCCAAAGCCCTACAGATCCTGCCCTACCTTGTTTTGAAAAAAGAGGGTTAAAGCTCTCCTGCAGATACCCAATGACCCGCTCAAAGGCCTCCATAGTCAGTGTCTGATAAGAAATAAGCCCTTTTAAGCCCTCTTCAGCCTCGTTTCTGAGCAAAAGCCGCCTGGCCGTCTGGTCGTATTTTTTTGACGTCGTACGTCGAGGCCAGCTCGACGTTGGGGCTCTGAGGTTTTGCACCAGCACTGTAGGGTTTATGGGGAGATAACCCTCCAACAGGCCGGCAGGAGCTATGAATGAGGACGCCCGTCGTATGTTTTCAGGCAAAAGCGGCAGGTTTTTTGCCACTTTTAGAGGCCTAAACCGTCCCAAAAAGTCCCTCTTAAATATCGCGGAAAACCCATCAAACATCCATCCCCAGCCGGATATCGACGCTCTCCTGCTTGCGTTGAGGATCTCTGGGGATGCGCAGGAGTCTGTCCAAATTGCAAATCAATTGAGCGAACGGTTGTCTCAAATCGCCGTCCTGAATGTCGGCGAAATATGGATGGCCGGAAAAAGGCTGATTTCCGGGGAAAATAGCCCGGAAATGCGCAGATCAGGGTTTGCCCTGATGGCCGCCTGCATCACGTCGCAGACGGAGCTCAGCGCGGTCGATCGGTACATGTTTTATCAAGATATCCAGCAACACAATGTAAACGAGGATTTTGCAATGTGTCTGGAGATTTTGAGGGTTTTGACGAACGACGGGAGAGACATTACGGCCGTAGAGTCGACAATTATACGGCTGGTTTCGTCGTGGCTTTTTATTTGCTTCAAAAATACAGAAAATAGCCGTTTGAAAAACCGACATTCAGCAGCGCCACAAAATGAGGCAGCAGACGAAGAGCATCTTAGGATTTTGTTTTTTTTGATCACAAATATCGTCAAGTTTCATTATTGTGTTTTCGAGGAAAACGATGTGGTGATGTTGATCAATGACGTGGTTTGGATCAGCAAAAAGACAACGGACAAGAACGATATCAAAAGTGTTATTCACTTTCTTGATGTTGTTGTCCGGTATGGATACATTCCGATCTCAGCACTGACGAATTGCGTCGAGATTTTATGCAGCACCAACATTGGTATTTTGGAGTTTGAAGACATTTCTTGGAATATTATCAAAAATCTATTGAAAAGCCATATTGCTTACAATACAATACAGTCATTAAAAACGTTTCTTGAGACAAAAAATAAATTGCATTCAAATGTGATTATAGGAGCAGTGAGATTTTTATCATGGATTTTGACTACAAATGAACAAAACAGGCTTTCTTCAATTCCTCATGGAACTATTCTGGAAGCGTACAAGCGCGCACTTTCTTTGAATATTCCACAAGTAGATCTCGAGATTTTAAAAGCGTTGAGAGACTTTATTAGCTGCAAACATATTCAAGAAGAAATGAAATATGATGACTGGGATATACCTCTTGAAATATTGTCAATATGCTCAAAATATCTGAAATACTTTTCTGTTCAAAATAAGCTTTTAGAATTGCCTGATACAGAATCTAAAGATGATATATATACATCGTTATTTCAAGTCACAAGTCAAATTCTTTCTATATTTCAAGATTCTTATAACAATTCTTGTTATTCTGGATCATCAACAAAATTGTTTCAATATTTTTCTAAAATTCATGCTTATTTACCAGAATCTACTTGTATACTTTTATTGGATTATTATTCTACTCATTATCATTATAATCAGAATTATGAGAAATGGCCAGATAATCCTATTTTTATTGTTCAATCATTCTTTAAATCATCTTATTATACAACGAAAATCAGAATAAAAGCACTTGACCTTATAAAAAATATTACAAGTACAGGAAATTTCTTTCTTCCAAATCAACTTGTTAATGACGTTTTTCTGTCTCTTTTTGATGATTTTTTCGAAGAGCGTGATCATGATGTTATTTTGGAATCAATTAAGGTTTTGGTAGAAATGGCATATGATGGCAATGATATCTTTTTTAATAAAACAATCAAGATTCTGGAAAAATGTTCACTTCTAACTTTTCATCAAATTGAGAAACTTAATTCTCTTACTCATCAGAATTCTCAAGACTATTCTTTTACTTTAGTATTTGGAGAAAATATTATGTTTAAGGATGAAAAAGAAACAGTGGCATTAGCTTCTTCTAAAGGGTTAATTACTCTATTTCTCTATTACTTGCGTACAAGAAACAATTCAAAATGTATCCAATTATATAAGATAATTTTATCAATTGCATCAAACTTTGAAGGCAATTCAGATGTTAGAATATCTGCTTTACAAATTTTGGTACGAATTCGTGCTGATAGTTCACATTTTATTTATTTAGTTTCAGATATTGGTGATTTACCTCTAGCGGCCAATTTTAAAAGAAATGGGAAATTAGAATCTACTAATTTTTCTGAAACCATTGATAGAGAATCAACTGAATTAAAGACAGAGCCGAATAAAACAAAATCTCAACAAGATAATATAAATAACAACGTTAAACCAGATAAATATCTATATAATGTTTTATGGACTATACCTGAAAAGCTGCATGTCGAAATATCACCTGTTGACGAATATATTACTCATTTGAAATCATGTAATATTAGTAAATTGATGTTTGAAACAACATTGGAGCAAAATAATGAAATTGATCAAATTCTACCAATTTCTACATGGCTAAAAATTGTAATAAATATTTTAAAGAATGAAAAAGACTGGGAAATTTATTTATACATACTGGTTCATATTAGTTCTCAATTGAGAAACAAACATCTATTTTGTGATTCGGTTCATGAAATCAGAGAATTAAGAACATTGGTAGTTGATCAATTATTTAACAATGTTTTAGCGCCAGTACTTTTGCCAGATAACTTTCGAAAAACAGATGTCATGATTGCGTTAATTGATATACTTATCGTCTTAATATCTTACCATAATAAATATACAAAAAATGAACAGGATGAAATTGTTGTATCTTTTCAAATGGGTTTGCAAAAATGGTCTCACGCTGCAAAATCATGTATCCATGCTCTTACTATCTGCTGTTATGAACTTCCCATATCAATGAGTAAATTGTTATCAGGAATTTTGGTAAAACTTTCTCAATTGATAACATCTTCAAGTGCGAGTATTTATATACTTGAATTTTTGTCATCTTTAGCAAGACTTCCAAATGTTTATGCAAATTTCACTGAAGCAGATTTTCGAAGGGTTTTTGGGATTTCTTTGCAATATATTCAACATAGCAATGCCTTTACAAAATCTCAGTTATCAGACCGGTCAGAAAATGTTAAAGAATCTAGTCAGATCAATACATCTGGCATGCAGATGTCTCAATATGTTCTAACTTTGGCATATAATATAATATATATATGGTTTTTGGCTTTAAAGCTCTCAGAACGACGAAAGTATGTTGCTTGGATTATCAGAGGACTTTTACTCGCCAATCCCTCAAAAAATGGTTTAGATGAGCAAAGTCAAACATGTTATGATATGCTTTTAAGGTTTTCTTATTCCAATGCGGATATTAAAGCTACTTTATCTAACTATACACCTGATCCTTTTGCTATCTCAAAGACATGGCTCTATGGAAACTCATTTATAACAATTGACACTGCAAACTCATCTGATATAATAGAATTGACAATAAGAAGATCAGTGAGTATATTTAATTATCGTGATAATATTTTATTGCTTTAATAGTCTGGTACTGTTCATTTTTCATGTCAATCAAGAGAGTTTATGAATAATGAAAATAGAACAGATGATGACATTAATACTGTTCAAGATCAGCTTAATGAAAATACTGGATCCAAGAAAATGTCGACAAAATTGTTTTCTTTGGAATTGCCATTATTTCTTCCAAGTTATGTTTTACTTCAGATATCATTTTTTCCTGAACTCTTAGAACAATCCAGGCCATATCTTTTAGCCGACAATGAGTTCACAAAGAGAACATTATCTGTGTTTGATAGAATACCTGTTGTCGATTTTCATAAGATTGGTGTGGTTTATGTTGCTCCAGGACAAAGTACAGAATCAGAAATTCTAGCTAATACATGTGGATCTCAAGAATATTTAAATTTTATGGAAGGTCTTGGTGACTTAACACGTTTAAAAGGAAATAAGACTATTTATACTGGAGGTTTAGATACTGAAAGCAATAATGATGGCGAATTTGCCTATTTTTGGAAAGATAAGATCACACAAATCATTTATCATTGCTGTACATTGATGCCTACGAATTTAGAAACAGATCCTCACTCTACTTTAAAAAAGCGTCATATTGGAAACGATTTTGTTAATATTATCTTCAATGAATCAGGATCTCCATATATTTTTGATACAATTCCTGGTCAATTCAACTTTATAAACATTGTTATATCACGGCATTCAAAATACAACTATAATGTATTATCTTGCAAGGAGGATTTAGTCTCTGATATATTTTTTCTAGTGAAATTACTACAAAAAACAGGTGTACCAGAAATTGGTTTAGTGAAAGAAACAATGATTTCTGCTAAAGCTTTACCAATGTTTGTACGTAATCTTACTTTACATGCAAGTACTTTTTCGCAGATATATCACCAAATAGGTGGTGAATATATAACCAATTGGAGAGAACGTCTTCGTCATATTCTTCGTGTGAAAGCTAGATTTCAATTATCTGATAATATATCAGAACAACCTGCTAATTTACCTACAAATCAGCAATCAACTCTAGATTCTAATACTTCTAAATTATTGGAACTTGACAATATAAATGATTATATATCTTATTTAGAAAAGGCACTTGATTTTACTGTATTTTCTTAGAATATTAAATACCAGGATTTTATTTTAAACTTATTGATTTTATACTTAAGTATTTTATGTTAAAGACAACAAATCTTAATACTTGTTTTGTTTTGTGTAATATAAAATAGTTTTCAAAATGTTTGAATAATTTAATATATACGTCAAATAATAACTATGCTGATATCTAATAATTAGATATACAAAGGCTGTTTAAGATATAATTAATATGACAAAACTCATACAAATAAAAATAATGTAAAAATATTACAAAAAAACTTAAAATCCAAAGATATTTTTTACTGTCACTTATTAATTTTGGGAATATGGTATATCAAAAACATCAATTATTTGAAATAATTGATATTAAAATTTCCAGAATTATATACTATTAAGTTTTCGTGTGAGTTTCATTGTTTTGATTAGTTTGATTATTAGAAAGAGTTGTAAGTCGCTCAACTACTCATAGTTAGCCTTTTATTTATATGTTTGATGAAAACAAATTTTTACTATTCAAACTTAATGCTTTTCCATGAAGGTTTTTTTTTAAAAACTGCATATGAGGCTTTATTTCAGCGATAAGTTTATTGAGCTGATCACCACTTGCAATATCTAATGCTTTCTAAGGAAAGTTAAGAAAAGTAAATGTATTTTATGATATAATACTTTAATAACATAATTTGCATATTGATCTTTCATCATCGGTAAAAGACGAGGAGTTCTAAAAAGTTAACCCTTATTAAGAATTCGACTAGCTTACCCATCTTCATTTTTCTTCATTATTTCATCGATTAGTATTTTTTTTTCTTCATCTGTTCCATACGTTATACATTTTTCTACTACATTGGAAGCATATTTATGCTTTGAAAACTTAAGGATATTTTCTTTTACTACAGAAATGACTTTAGAACGATCTTCTGGCTCGCCCTTTTCAATAATATGTTGTATACAATAATTCCCATATTGATCTCGAATTAAACTACGTGAATATAGGTGAAGTTCATTTAGGATATGACGAGCCTGTGAACAACATCCGAGCATACGTTGCACTACTCTACACCCATATGGGTGTATTGCCAATGTATATATTTGACCTTGAAAAGTGTCCATAATAAACTGAATATGTTCCATAGGCACTTTTTCAATTATCTTTTGAATAACATGATTTCCATTCTGATTCTTAATACATTTCAATACATAACCATCCAATTCTTTGACTAAATTAATTTGTTGATCAATTTCAATATATTCAAGAACCTATTAATATATATCAAATTTAAATGTTAAAAAAAAATATTAATACTTTTTGAACAACACGACAGCCATATGTTTGCAAAGAAAGATTCAAAATATGACCCTTCATTTGTTCAAGTAAAAGAGTTTTTTGAGTTTGATTACCATGTTCTATAAATTTTTGAATAATATAATTTCCAAAAACGTCTGTCATTAATTGTAAGGAATTAGGATAAATTTCTTGAAAAACAACTTCTTTATCTTCTGAATTCGCTTTTTCCAACGCTTGCTGAATAAAACGTGATCCATGTTGATCTCCACTAAATTCTACAATATACCCAAATATATCCTAGCAAAATTAAATAATATAAAAACAATTACACCGCTTTACTTTTAATTCATATTTTTTATTTTTATTATTTCGAAATTCTTCAAGCAATGAGCTTCTTAAAGACTGGCATCTATCATTTTGACGTTTAATCTGTGTAGAAAGGTTTAAGGTTGATGATATAGGGTTAACATATGTTTGCTGTAAAACATGTCTAGGAAAATATTAAAAAACATCTATAAATAAATGCAATATACAAAGTGTTATCATAATATTGCTGAGAATGATAAAATATATCATTTGAATAACCAGTAGACTGCATTTCCCCCCCCTGGCTATAGTCTTTTTGAGCTATTTCTGATTCAGGATAAGTAATTAAGGATGTTGTATCTTTTATAGCATGTTTTGTCGGGACGATAGATTGCATGTTGACGATATTTTTCGCAAAATCGGTATCTTTAACAGAGTAGTATGGATGCGTCTGCCTTTTCGAAATCCCATTATTTTTATAGGAATCATTTTGATTTAATGAAGGCTCTTTAAAAAAATTCCTCGAGTCATTCTTATAGTCGATATATGGATGAATTGATGAATGCATTGAATTCTCTTTTTGGTCCATACAATACGTTTGATCAGACTCTTTAGAATTCAATGTCCCTTGCTGCATATTTTGCATTAATGTATAATCTTCATTTTATAAGTTATGTAGTTCATAAAACATAGAAAAAAAAGAAATACTCACAATTAGACAGGTTATTATTTTGATAACTGTAATTCATTTCGCTACCCTTTGCTTTGAATAAATACGATATTTGATTATTTCTTGGTATTTCGTCATGCTCATGCTAACAACCCGTTTAGATTCATACCAATTTAAAAAAAAAATACATAATCAAGATGCAATTGAGACAACTTATCTAGTGTCCCCCCCTTCTCTACAGTATCATGTTTTTCCTGAAACATATTTCCATATTTTCCTGAATATTGATCATTGAGTCCCGAAAATACCGGTCTTAATCCATGACTCCTTTGTGTCGTCTCAGCCACTGGTAAGTCAGGAACATATACTTCTCCTGACAAATTTATGCCATGCATCATTGCTGCCGCTTGTGCATTTGCTGCTTGTAAATAACGTGTCTGTTGAAGTGTTCCAAATGTTGAAAATGTATTTAATTCCTCATTTGCCTGAGGAGTAGATAGTCCTAAAAAACAATCCTTAAGAACCATTGTAGTATCTGGCAAAAATCCGCCTCCATATATATTGTTATCGTCTGTACGAACCATATCGCTGGTACCTCTATACCAAGTATGTTTGGGGTCTTTTTCGGATGGTGGAAAAAGATTAGTAGAACCCATTAGATTTTGATAGTAATAGATCTCTCCCAAATCCTGATTTTTCTGTAAAAAATTTAAACTATGCAGATAGACTTTTATATATGATCTGCACCAAAAGAACACAATATATAAAAGTCCCTTATAAATAACTGAAAGATTGGGATTTATTCCATCTTTCAGAGCATCTATAAAGACATTCAAGTTATATATGCGTTATGTATGCGTCTTGTATGCACAGACTTTGTTAATAAGAAAAAAGTTGTCAAATCCCGAGCTATATGCGCCAAAAACTCATGAATCTGACCTTTATATGCTTAGAAAATGGTAATACAATAATCTCTATACATTATAAAATGCTTTAAATCTTACTGAAATATTTAATATACTACGTGAAGGTTAGATTTGAGGACACCCACCTCCGCTCCCCCTAAAAGTTTAAAGCTTGAGAAAAATAATAAACAATCTGGTTTAAGAGTGACTTAAATCAGCAGATAGCATTGATAGTATATATAGATGTAGATGAATGAGCAGTCTAGATAATTATTATGTAATAAAAATTTAGTCTTAGAAGAATGTATAAAAATAATAAATATTCAAAGATAAGAGATTTAGAGTATGAAGACATTCTTCTAATGCAATATTTCCCATATCATGTAATTAATTTGTATTACCTACTGTGTATTATTGAATAGTTTTTTTGATATATAATTATGAATGAATAGATCATTTTTGACTTATATGACGAAAAAAAATGATTATACTAAGCCCCAGTGTAAAGAATAACAATACGGCATCAATTAATAAAAGCTCAATTGCACTTGCCATGTACTTTGGTGCAAAGATTTTCCAAACCATGAGATGTCTACGTAAAAGAGCAGTAAATAAAGCACTAGATGTTGTTATCATAGAATAATATAGAAGAAAGATTTGAAGAATTTGAAAAAGACGATTAGACATAGCATTAATAGTATTATTTTTCATCTGAAAATTCAAAAGAGGTAAAGAAATAGCTATAAATATGTGGGTGCCAAATGTATTTCCCAATACTAATGCAGGAGAAAGTGGATATATAACGGTTTTCGAAGCCAAAAATGCAGAATCCCATTGAATAGATGACAAAGTAGCTTGATGTCCAGTAGAAAAAAAATGAGAACGACCTAAAAGTGCAAATAAGATAACATCGATTTCAGAGCTATTATCCTTTTCTAATAAATGCAAAAGCTCTACATATAAAAGAATTTGAAAAAAAAGAAAAGAAAAAGAAACAACACCCAGTGGCTTTTGAAGAATTGTTAAAATAATAAACCAGCTAAGAACTAATGAAAAGTAATTTGAGTTGTATATATTTGTAAATTTATGAGAGTATGTTTTAAGCATAAAAGTTAAGTCGAGAAGATTTGAAAGTTTAGATTTCTCCTTTATTCTATTATTAAAACACAAAAAGATCCATATTAAATGAACGATAAATAAATATATAAATAAGACGATTCTTACTAGTATCATCTTGATCTCTTGAATTTTTTCATAGTTAAAATGTGTTAATTGGCTAAACCGCAATGTTTCGAAATCAATTATAGAATGCACTAATATTAAAATAAAACCAACTTTAAATCCTATAAAAGAAAATGATCTAAAATCCTTATGAATTTTCGAGTTAGTAAGAAAATGAGATATAGTTGATGGAAGAAAGATTAAAAATATAAAAACCAGAAGAAACAAAAAAAAGAAAGAAATAACAAAATTCCCTGTATTATGAAAAAAAGTTGATTTGCAAAAAGGTTGTTGTTCTTCCCGGCATTGACGAATTGAAGACATCATTCTTGCAGTAAGAAATAGTAATAATATACGTGTAATTGCTAAAATGCGAATACTCTTTTTATGTTTAGAAAATACTGAAAAAAAATTCAATGTATAAATAGAAGATATAGTAAATAAAATTGCCTTTTCTTCCCAAACTATAAAAGAATTTGATGATAATATAAGACCATGTACGATAATCAATATGATACTAATAAATTTGCCAAATGATCTTGGAAATTGGATAAAAAAAGCCTTTTTTAAAAAATATGATAAAAAACTTAAAATGCTTACAAAGCATCCCCCAAATAATGCCGAATCCGAGGCACTTAAGAAAATTAAAGACGATTTAGATAAAAGTGCACAAATTCCTGCACCAATTATAGATTTTAGAATAAAACCTAATATATCAATTTTTTTTGTTAATAAATAATTCAGATTTAGGTAAAAAAGAAACTGAGATAGCAAATCCCCAAATAAGATAACAATTCCAGCCATTATTCTCCAAATATCGAACTTTACCCATATTTCTCGAAATTTATTAAGTATCATTTGTTGATAAGTTATATATTTAAAGAACTGTTTTTCCCAATATTCATTATTTTGAGAATCATTCTGAGAAAATTCATGCTCTATGTTTCCCATATCTAATTCAAGATTTATATGTTCAAACCCATCTAAACCATATACATTTTTATAAGATTCAATATATCTTTTGATTTGATATGCAGTTATTTTTGCTGCTTGAGAGTAATCTTTCCAATTCAAATTTTTGTTATAAAAAAAAGCTTCTACAATAGGACCACCAAGATTATTATATGGAATAGGAATACCCATAAGAAGCGATAATGTAGGTACGAAATCAAGTTGAGATATACTTGATAAATTTGATGGAAATTCCGGTAATGTTGAGCCTTTGCTGTACATCCAAAGAGCAGAGACTACCTCGTCTAAACTATCACCACCATGATTACCTTTTTCATCCATACCATGATCTCCGAAAACAATTAAAAGTGTATCATTTTGAAGTTTGCTCATAATCTTTCTTATACTCGTATCCATTTCAGATAGTTTTCTGGCAGTTTCATAGTGATTAGGCCCATATTTATGTCCAGAATGATCGAGACCAAGATAATGGACAATAAGTATGTCCCATTTTGTTCTTTCGGTATCATTCAGAAGAGGAAATAAGTAGGAATTGATACCATTATCAACAGTATCAAGGTCCCAAACATTAAATGAATCAAAAGGGTAAGTAATATTAGGTTCAAAATATGTTGGATACAAAGAAATCCATGTATCATCTCCTAAAAACCCAATACGATAACCTTGCAACTTTAATTGTGCTAAGATATTATCTTCTAAAATAACAGTACCAGCAAAATTTGACCCTGCATCAATAAAAGTTGGCAAAGTTCCTGTTGTTAATGCTTTAAGACGCTGTAAAGTAGTTGTTGGTGGATCTGCAATAAACGGTCTTAAAAATGCTTGTCTAGGATATTTGGTAGATGTTTCGTGAAGAATAGTAAGTATATTATGGCAATAAAGACTTGAACCCGGATTTTTAATAGTAAAATCGTAACGCAATGCATCAATTACAACAATAATCGCTTTTTTAAACGTCGAAGGATACCAACAATCATTTTCTAAAATTTCCTGATTTGTGAAAACATATGGAGGAATATCACAGCTTGATGTTAAATTCAAAGTAGATCTTGTGAGAAGAAAGCCCTGTGTAAACAAGTATAGCCCAGAAATATGCAGAAAGATAAACCATGAAAAAAAAACTAAAAAAACTAAAAAATTTCTAATAAATGTCCATTTTTGATTATTCCCAATATCGTGTTTTAGCATCTAATTTAAAGAATTAACCCTGTATCCATTTTTTTCATAATAAATCTTTAATCATACTTATTAATATTATAACCTTAGACTTTTTTTTAATTAAACTGCTATCTTGAAAGAATATAAGAACGTTATCCATTAAAAAGAATATAACTTGTAATTTAAAAAAATGAATATACTTAGATATAATATCTTCAAAGCATTGTTTTGAAGATATTTATAAAAATGATTTTCATCTTGTCTCAAGTTTAGATGGTATTAAAATATTCGAAAAACTTATAAAATCTAATAAAGATTACAATTGCAAAGAATCAATCATATAGGTTGATTTCTATACCTGAAATGAAAATAAATAACCAATTGATGAAAAGTAAAGATCTTAAGCTATATGTAATCTAGTCGTAAACTCCAAAAAAATAGGATAATTTTAACGCATCCATGATATTTTTGCAACATGATCAGTTTTTCTTTTGGTAGGTTTTATAAATCCAAGATATCTTAATTCTTCTAAACTTTGTAGAAATTCTGCTTGCAAATATTCTTCCAAATCTTGTTTATTATCTTTATCATTTTCCATACTTGCAGATTGGATAAAAGCAGTTAACCAATCACTGACATTTATAAGGAAACCTGATTCAAGAAAAAGTCTGTAAGAAATACATATTTTTGGCAGAGAAGAAATTGTTATATTATTTTCACTTTCCTTATCTCCAACTTCATAATTACATGAAAGATAATGACTTGGTAGAGACAATGCAGTATCAATGGCAGCTCTTATGCGTGGGTGAAATGCCTAAAAAATAAGAAAAAGGCAATAAAACAATAAGGATATACATCAAGGTATGCTCTGCTATAATTGAAATAATAAAGTTCGTGCAAAGGATATGTCATAGGGGATACAAAATATTTTCTAAAAAATTGAGTTAAAATTTAAATTATAAAAAAAATACTTAAAGATTTCTTGTAAATATTGATATAATGAATTCCTAATATTGTAAAATTCAGAATCAATTGATTGATCACTGAGTTCTGAAACGGCTTTATTCAATATTTCTTCTGTTTTACTGCATGAGTTTGTTTCTATAAACTAAGTTATTAAATTAAGATTAATCTATTTATTCACCATTGTTCAAAATATGTATCGGATTTTTATGTTCAGATGATTCTATGACATTGGATATTTTTCTGTAAAAATCTTCAAGATCTGGAAATTGATCATGAATATCTTTTAAGGCCAACACTTCTTGAATAAATTGCAAAATATCTATAGAACTCATTGATCTAAAAAAATAAATTATCTAAATAAATGATTTTTCAAAAATACTTTATTGGATTAAGTATTGAACTTAAATTCAGCTGTACATCATTTTCCAAAAGCTTTCCATAAATCCATGAAAGGCTTTTTTTTCGTACCAAAGAAGAGTATTTTCCTTGGATAATCTTTAAAAAAAATATGGAAACATCCAATCTTTTATTGTGTTCTTCTATATCATGAATTAATGTATTAATAATATTTCGAAAATAATAATCATCATTTAGGACAGATTCTGCAGAATAAATATCACCTTTATCAAGAAGATCCTCTATATATCGTTTGATAGATGGCAAAGAACGTAAACATTCTAAGTGATCATGAGAAATCAGCTCAGAATGTGCAGAATCACAATGATTTACAATACTGATTGGATTTGAGAAAAAATGAGACATCGTAACAAACTATCCTGATAATTAATTACCAATTCATATCAATAGAATTATTTATACTTTAATTGCAGATAGAAAAGAAGCAATATTAAAAGAATGTTTTTGATACATATCAAAAAGTGTATAGTATAAATGTGGTCCCAAGCGTAATCTAGGGTGTTTAGACGATATTAATATCTAATCTATGTATAAATTTTAGAAATATTATTATTCCCAATATACCTTTTCAATTGCAATATCTGGACTATAATTAGGATGTTTGGTATTAAAATATTTGATATTTAATGCTTTTAATGATTTTTTTTCTAAGATGTCTTGAAAAATTTCAACTGATGTCGATATACCGATAAATAATAGTAAAGGAATCCGTTTATGCATTTTTCTTCGATCCATTAACAATATTTATCATATATTATATATTATTTACTTTAATATAGTAATGAAGTGATTAAAAAAATTCCCATCAAAACCTTCAACTTCCTGAAGAAAAATAACAAGCCTAAACTGATCTAGATCCATTCCGTTAGTTTTATTATTTTCTGATATAATTAAATTCAATATCATTTTACCTTGATTAATCAGGCCACAACGTATAGCTTCTTCATACCATCTAACCACACATTCCGGATCATATTCGCAATATATATCCCATTCACTCTCTTCAGGATTTTTTTCAGTAGAAATATCTAAGTTTGTTTGTTGAGCAAATTGTATACAAGTTTCAATTATTTGCTTGAAGCACGCTTTCATGTCTGGCGTTCGCCTTACGTGAAGATTTATGAGTGGCCCATAAATATTAGCTTTAAGTTGAGTTTCTATACACGTGTATAGCCCTATGTGGTCGAAAAAATAAGCACCTAGAAACACATTTATTAAAACCGCATGAAATTATATGAAAGAATGATACCTAAAAGGAGTATACATGTTGGTATCCTTCAGAAGATTAACTATATCTACAAAAGAAATAAATTAACTCACTTGTTCTCATCTTTCCAAAGTTTATTCTGCTCAATAAATACAGATAAAGAAGCAATCATATTATCATGGATTATTTCAAGAAGTTCCTATATATCCCATTTAAACAATAATAAGTATATATTTCATGAATACATTAATATCATTTTTAAGTTGATTTGATTGTAAACGAAAACACATATAACGGTAATTCCGACACAATTCGGTCTCTCGACCATGCATTAAACAGGGAAAACAACATTCACTATATTCTGGAAACTCCTCCTGTTTATATTTATCTTGAATATCTGTTGTATACATTTTTATATCTGAATATATTTGTTGAGACTTTGACGCCAATTCATCTTGAGTCTTATTAAATACATGTTTTTTTTTTGACTCAGTATCTTTTGGAAGAAACATATAACATGTCTGTATTATTAATAGATTGATTGAGCTCTATAAAATTTACCTCAGTAACTAGTTGGTCTCTCATCTTACTCCTAGAGATTCACGTGACTCGAGACTGTTAATATACGTTCGCATACAAATCAAATCACGTGATTTAAGAAATAATATCATAAATTATTCTAATTCTTCATTTAAATGAAGCATTTCCCTAAGCTCTTTATTTTCTATTTGAAGTGCTTCAAGTGTTTCTGACACGCCAAGACTTTCTGATACATATGCATGTCTTATCAGATTATTAATTTGATAAAGATTTTCTTTTAAATCTAAATAAGATTTCTGATATTGCTGTTGCACTTGAAATTGCTTTGCAAGTTGTTCCTGATAGTTTTTGTGAATTTGCAGCGTTTTTTCAACTGTATCTTGCTATATATGCATCAATAATAATTTAACGCCTAGAAAAGCTTGCCATAAATTCCCGCATTTTTAATAAGACTTCGTTTAGGCCATTCTCATACATGCCAAGAAGCCCATTTAATGAATCGTTTTCCTGTCTTAATCTTTGATGTTCCTGAATTAGCTGGGCATATTCTCGAACTTTAATTTCGCCCAAAGAACCATTTAAATTTCCAGCCGATAGCCCCAGAACCATCAATTGATCCTGTTTAATCTTAGTCTATGTCCATATCCTTTATATCTGACTATTTATCCATAAATTAATCTTTTAATATGCTTCAAAATACATGACATATTTTTCATTAAATATCCTTATATATGTATTTAATATGGAAATCATGCGCATATAATATATGTTTAATACTTCTCTCGGTCTATAATCATATATAGCTTACCTTGAGGATCTCTACCTGGCATTTCAAGACAGAAATAGCTTCTTGATTTACTGTAAGCTGTTCTGCAAGGGTCGTTACAAGCTGTCGTACTTGCTCTATACCATCCGTGGAGGGCGATTCCATTGATTTTGGTATTCAAAGCCTTTTAAATAAAATTTTACAAGATTGAAGGAATTAATTATGTAAATAGTTATTTAACTGTATTCAATATTCGAAATATCTAAACCCATATATCATTCAAACGCATACAACGCGCATACATCACGGATATACTACGTATACATGAGGCATACATAGCGCATACATAGCGCATACAGTAGGCATATACAAACAAGACACATATTCAACAAGGAAACCTCATGCAATCCAACACATTTTTATCTATTACAACGATATATCCAAAACATACATATAATATATACATAATATTATGCATCCTCATTGGCTGAGTCCACAACAACATTATAAAACCGAAGCTCATATGTTCCCTTCGTCGCTGAAACCACTCTCAACCAATCACGGAGCTTTTGTTTTATCAAACTCTGCTATATAAATATCTCGTTCTTTACCTGATGTTTTTTCAGGAATTTTTTTGTTAGATATTTTAAATATCGTCCAGAAAATGAGACATGTGTAACTATTATAACTTTCCCTTCTCCTTCACGCGAAATTAACACAGAATCACTGAGCTGACCTATTCGACCCCCTACTTTGATTCTTTCATGTAAAAATGTTTCAAATGCTGCTACGTCAAAGATTCGATCGCCCACAGGCCCTGAAGCATCTAATACGAATTTTTTAATTGTCTGTTTCTGTACTTTCTTAGAACCTTTCTACTCCCTTTTAGAACCCAATTCTATCATTATTTTTCTATGTCTTACGTTCACCATTTTTCATAACCCAATATTATTCTACGATATACTATAGAGCCTTTTTTCTACTACTTTTTATGGGTACGGTCACGTGACGTGACAGTAAGCGGTAGGAGAAGAATATATAAAAAATGAAAATAAGCTGGGTTTAGGGTATAATAATGATATAAGAAGAGAGATTTGACAAAATAAGCCAGTATTTTTGTTGGGTTAGGGTTATTTGCTATAAAAGTTGAATAAAGACCTAAAAAAATGTGTATTAAATAGTGCTCTGTTCTAGTCTTTAAAAGGATGGGTAATGTGTGTGAAATGAGCAGTTTGGGCGTTTTATATTTTATATTTCTTTAAAATTTTTATTATAAAATTATGTGTATATTTCTATATAATATGAAGCAAGTTTTCTTTTGCCTCGATTATTATCTCTTTCATTTATATTTATATCTCTATTATTGACATTATTTTTCTCCGTTTTTAATTTATTATAAATCATGCCGTAGAATATTTGCAGGTCCTTTTTCTCCGTATGAATTGATCCCTATTAACGCTCCGTAGGGATTATGGCACTTAATTCCGCTTCATTTGACCTTGTAGGAGTCATCAGTATCGTTGCTCATGGTGGCTAAAAAAGACCCTTATTATATACTAATATTAATAAGATGACCGCGTCATCTCGGGAAGCACTGATGGGTTTTTAAACGACATACGCTTTTCTCAAACACAACCTCTTCATTTACCTCCTGTCAAGGTTTCTCAAAGTCCTATACGTCAAATAGTATGTATTTATGAAGCAGCATTAATTGCTTGTCTTATCGGTATATAATTTAGACCCATAGACAGGTTTAATATGCAATGGTAGATGCCCAAGTTGTACTTTTTGATCTCCATTCGTTGGTTCAACAGGGCGTGTTGCCCCGATCAAATGGTGCACTTGCAATTTCTTTAATTTCATATCTTCATATGGACGAATTGGGCATTCCTGTAGTCATTTCACGTCTTGTAGTAGTTTTCAAACGGAAAATTTCGGTTTATTCATGGCATGATTCAGAATTAATTGCAAATACAATAGACTTGGCATCGAATCAATGTATTAAGACACTTGAATGGATTAATTCTACAAAATTATGTTTCTGTTCTGTTTCCACATGTGCTTTTGCTGATATTTCAGCTGGAAGAATTTTTAAATATATTTCAATTAAAGATTTTATATCTTTAAAACCTTTAACATTTAAAACAGGTGCAAATTATGTAGGTCATTATAAAAAAACATCAAAGTTTATAATAACACAAGTTTATGATAATGAGCTTTTATTAACCTATAATAGTACTTTTATAGATTTTAATATTTTATATTCTAATTTGGAATTAGTTAAATCACTTTTTATGGATAGTAATGGTCAATTGCTTGAACGTAGTCCTATTATTTGGTCATTGGAACCTACACATATAGGTTTGTCTTCTACATTTTTGCTTCGTTTATTCAAACATTTTTTTACTAGTTTACTTTCATCCTTATTTTATTGTTGTTTTTAATCAACATATTGAAATACGAAACATTGAATCTTATCTTATCATTCAAACGTTTGACATAGCAAATGTAACTTGTATATTTTCTGGAAAATACCTTTTTATTTCCACACAGTCTCAAATATGGAAATTATCAAATATTCCTTTTGATAATCAAGTACTCACCTTTCATTTATAACAACATGCTTATTATTTAGGTGGATGATCTCATTTCTCAAAACAAATTAGACGATGCTCTCATGCTTTTTAATCGGGTCAATTCTGTTTTGTTTCAAAATAAGGTTATTCTTATATTTTTCTGATTTTTTATATTTTTAACTTCTGTTAGACTTCTAAAATTAGATATATAAAAATGATGAAAGCATATCAATTGTTTAATGAAGGCAAATACAAGAATTCTATGATATTATATTCTGAGAGTTCTTCATCTCCTATCGTTGTTATGTCTATGTTTCCAATTGAAATTTTTGATTGTCAGCAATATTTAAATGATTCTTCTATATCAAAATATATAAATTCTTCTAGAATGTTTCTTGAAAAAATGTCTAAAAAAAGTGGTCAAACACCTAAAGATTTCAATCACCCAGGTAATTTAAATCATTTATAACTTTATCTTCATACTTTTTAGAATTTAACTTAAAGGTTGCTACACGTGCTCTTGCGTCTTGTTATCTTAATGATGTACGCCGAAAATTATCTTTTTTAATATCTTCTATCTCTCAATCTCAAGAACCTTCTCAAGATATATTAGATCAAACTTTACTTCCAAAATACTATTTTACACTTCCTGATTCTAATGATGCGTTAACTCTTGAAGAAATGGAGAAATTACTTGAAATTGTTGATACTGCACTATTTCGTTCGTATATCCTTGTTAGTCCAGATTTAGTGGGTTCTCTTGTTCGGTTACAAAATAAAATTCAACTAAAAGTTGCTAAAGATCTTTTGGAGAAGAACAAGGTATTTATCTTTTAGTCTTATAATTATTATTAAACAATTCATTAGAGATATAAAGATTTAATAGATTATTTTTTTAGAAAATCATTACATAGAGATGCATTAGATCTTTTAAAAAAGTATACATCAATAATTGTAAAGTCATTAATTGAAATTTTATAGACTTGGGCAAGGAATTATATCAGATAGTATCTATCAAGAACAATTTAAAGGCATTTCGGAAACTATTAAATATATTAAAAAACTTAGCAATGATTATATAGAAGAGATATTCTCATTTATAAAATGGCCTCTTCAAGTGGATTCTGATTCTGCTATGGAAGTATTTTTAAATAATGATCAGCAAATGTGCTTATCAAAAAAAAAAGTCTATAACTTTTTGCTTTCTTTGGATGAAAATCTAGCTATTCAATATTTGGAATATTTAATACACAATTTGAATGATCTTACTTCTGAATTTCATGATTTTTTGATTATGCATTATTTTAAAAACATTGAAGAACAAGAATCTGATTATATCTTGGAAAAACTATTAAAATTCTTAATTGATTCAAAAGCTTATAATTCTGCATATATTTTAGAACATCTTCCTAAAAGTATATTTTTAATTTATATTGAAATTTCTAAATCAAGATAGATAATAAGCTTCTTGAGCATAAAGCTATCATTTTGAGTAATCTAGGGCAACATAAATATGCTCTTAAGATTTATCTTTTTGAGATTAAGGACTTTAGGAAAGCAACAGAGTATGTATAAATTTATATATTTAAGAAAATGTGGTTTTAAATTGAATATAGATATTGCACCAAAGTGTATTCTATGAATAATACAGAATCAAGTTATGAAATATTTCTGATTCTATTAAATCTTCTTTTGAAACCTCCGGATGGTCATGAAATACAGTTATCTAATGCTCTTGACTTTCTTTCTCTATATAGATCATATATTAAAATCGAAACAGTTGCATCATGTCTTCCTTTGAATATTAAAATATCCGATATCAAATTATACTTAGAAACTTCAATTCAGAATAAGACAACAGACATTATTAATGGAAAAATTATATCTTCTTTACATATAGCTAATTTAACGAAATACCAGAACAAATTGATTGATGCTTGTAACAAAAAATATACAATAACTTCTGAAAAAACTTGTGGAAACTGTCATAAGCGTTTAGGACAAAGTGTTCTTGCTATATTCCCTAAGTATTTCTTTTTATCGCTATTTTTTGAATTAATATTATGTTTAGTGATTCTATTGTGCATTATGGATGTCAACGAGCATTTCTAAAAACACAAAGTATGCCATATACTGCCAAATAGAACTTTTACATCTGCAATTATTTGAGAAAAATTTAATTCTATACTTCTAATGTAAATTCATTGAATGGATCATTAAGCTTGATTCCCTGTATTCTCGTCATTTTTCAGTGTTTCTTCTGGATATCTTTTATTTATTTTTTCAGTAAGGATTTTATTACAATCTTCTTGTATTTTTATAATATTTTTCTCTAGTTCTACAAGAAAATCATTTTTTGAAAATTCATCATTTGGCCTTGATATATTATATTCAAATGTTTTAATCTGTCTTTCCTTGGACGAATATATTGCTTTGACTGTATATGGTTGATTGGACATTTTACTAAACAGTTTTTAAATTTTCTTAACCGATATTTTATTTATGAAATGGTTTCAAAATATTCCAATAAAATTCACTTAAAACATAGTATTTTTAAGGATCCTAAGCGCTCTGGTATATCTCGTCTAAATATTAAAAAAAAAGGAAAACAATTTATTAATGAAAAATTTATGAAAAAACTAGATGATATGACATTGGATTTATATACAGCAGGTTTAATGAAAAATCCTAACCCTTTACAAAATATAAAAAAAAAAACAGAAAAGCCATCTGATACTAAAAAGTCATATTTAGACATGTTAGAACAAGTTGAAAATAACATAAATGGTCTCCAAGTAGAAAAATAGTGGTTTTAGAGAAATACTTGACATACATATATTATTTAAACAATATGATGAAAATGAGTTATTTATAGAATGGTTGTTAAGCATCAGGATCTTCTTCTATAGAAACAAAACCTTGACATTCTCTATTAATTTTTTCGGACTTAAACCAATGAGACAAAATTTTGACAAGATTATCCATTTTTTTTTGTTGTTCATCTGAAGAATTAACAGAAGCAAGAATAAGAACACTCTGAAGTAACTTTGGTGCTATATTTGCAAAATCATTGCTTAAATCTATGTTTGATGGATTCTTTGTAAAAACAACTATTTTCATGTTAAAAAAAGAAAGAAATAAAAGATAAAATTACGCTCTAATCTTTCATAAACTGGAAGAACAATATTGTCTCTAAATTTAGTCAACAATATATATTTTACGTCCAAATTGACTTTATTTTCCAAGGAATCTTTTATATGAGTATAAGCTGTCCAATCTAAATCAAGTTCTGTTTGTAACGGTAAAAAGATTGCTTCAACATTTGGTATAATTGCAGTGAAGAAAAAAGACCATAACTTCTATGTGTTATTCAATTAAAACAACTTGTTTGATCTTACTTCAATAAGTCGAGGAATCATTTTTTCATCTGAAAAAGACGATAAATTTACATCAAAGACTTTTATTCCTCCCTCTATAAATTCGTGCAATTCTGTTACAAGTAGATCTAGTCTTTTTTCATTGCAGCGTTTCTCAATATGAAGTCTATTTATACATAAATTAGAATTAAAATTGTCTTTTCTTACCTGACAAGCTTATTTAAATATTCTACAGGAACCATAAGCCCCTCCCTTTTAAAAATAGACAGAGTTTTTGTACAAAGTAATGGCCATACATCATTAGCATCATGATTATCTAGATTTTCTTTTGAAGTAATATGTCTTATATCAAATGATGTAAATGACTTTTGTAAAGGATGAAAAATATTTGATACAGAAGAAGTAATAGTATTTCCTAATGAATAAAGATGTGCATATGAAAAATTTGACTTGGGACTTGTATGATTTGATCCTGCAATATGACTTTCTTCTTTCTTTGAGAACTTAAAAAAATGATTTTTACTAGTATTGACTTCTGAAGATGATTGCAAAAAAGGTATATTTGTTGGGTTAGCAATACTAAGAATAGACGGTAAAATTGGTGCAAATGTGTCTGTAATAACATTGATGCTGGATGGTAAATTTAACCCTTTAGACTTGGCCTCTTTATTTTTATGACTTAATTTTTTAAACTCATTTTTAATAAATGATGAAGATGATGATAGAGATCTTTGACGATGTGTTCTTTCCTCTGTATCTGATATATTTATAGTCTTTTTATTTGTTGGTGAAAAAGATACACGAAAAGCATGTTTAGATAATGACGAACCCGAGGCTGTTGAAGTAAATGATGATGAGAAGGTAGAGGAGGTCTCTTTGTCTTGTAAAGAGTCTGCTGCTTTCATTATTTTTCAAATATTCTTGTTTATAAATATAATTGAAAATGTTGTCGTTGTTATCAAGATCATCTTATCAGATAATCTAAAGAAATTGATAATAAAGCATTGCAATCAATTGTCAATAAGATAGATGAATGATCGAGGAATTGTCCAGTTTTCCAGTCATTTGTGGGAATAGGAGGTTGTTTTTGAAGAAAATCTTTCCAAGGCAGGACCCAATGGTTTTTTTACAGGCAAATTGAGTCGTTTTCTTAAATGTATTTGTCTAAGCTTCTTTTCTTTATCAAGACTGGCTTGTATCAGAAGCTTTCGTTCATCAATTATGTTTTTTGCCCTTTTACGAAGATATCTGCGTAATGAAGAGTTCTTTCCACGAGTTTTGGGCTTGGGAACCCATTTTTGTTGAAGCTAAAGCCCAATTATATCAAAATATATATATAAATAGACATACAGATTTTGATTCTTTTGGTGAATCATTTTCTTTAGCAGTAGAAGGAGCAGTATCCACTTTTCCAATATAATTGGGCTCTAAAGCAATCATTTCTGGATGTAACTTCTCAAGTAAACTGCGAACTTCCTTCTCTCTTCGCTGTTTTTTTGTTTCATATGGGTTTATTTCATATGCATCATAAGAAGGTTCTCCAGAGCCTAGGAATAACATTTTAGAGATGGTAATAAGTAAATTGCAAAGAAAAAACCTGGAATAATAAGATTTGAAAATCCTTTGATATGTGAAAAACCTAAAATGTCTTCATAAGGACAAAATCTGACACGTTTAACAGCAGATCCAGGACTTAAATGTGTCATATATGGAGAATTCTGCTTTTTTCGCAAGGCATCCTTCCAAAACTTATAAAAATAATGATGAAATTACATAAAATAGAATATAACTTACGCTAATATGTGGTCCCCATCCTATTGCAAGCATTCCTGTGTCACTAATATGTAGAGTAGATGCAGGAGTTCGACAAAAATAAGAATGAACTTCTTTCCAATTTCTTATATCCCAGATTTTTACTTGACTATCAGCACCTGAAGATACCATATATCTTCCTTCACGATCTATTGAAAGTGCAGTAATGGGGCCTCTATGACTTAGAATTTTAACTAAAGGAGTTGACAAATTTGGCGACCATAAAGTAACTGTCCCATTGGAATGACCTACATGAATTATGGCATTGTATGGATTTTGAGCCATTGCTTTAGGTAATCCAAGTTTTGTAGGAAATTCTGCAACAATTGTCCCAGTAGAAATATCCTGATACTTAAGATATCCCGCATTTCCCTAAAACCATTAGTCTTTCCTTTCGACTTTGCTATCTTTTACAATTGTAGTTAAAAGATAATGATAAGGCAAAAATTCCATATACAAAACATCAATGTGTCTCTTTAAGCAATGAACTTCTATTCCCTTGTTGTCATACATATAAACATACTTTTTTTGTGCGACAACAAACAGTTTTTCGTTATGAAGCCATCTAACTACTCATTAAAACCCAGCCGATCCCCAAAATACGACTGACTTTACATCCCTCACAGTTTCTCTTAAATTAAACTCTGTATTTAAGACTCCTTTTCTCCAATCAAAAGCGGCAATATGACCTTTTCTGCCACCCAATATAATATATTTTCCATTTCTTGTATAATCAAAGACATAAGGACCAAAAGTTGGCAGTTTTAGATCAAATCCCTTTGGATATTAAGACATATAGGATCAATGGGCCATCAATGTACCTTCTGACGACTGGTAATGTCAATTATTCCCTTCAACTGAGACTGAGTCATTTTGTAAGTTTTTTCCAGGCCCTCCGGCTGGAGGTATCCAGGCTCATCATATCTCATCAAATTGAGCATTTGAATGTCCTTGTGGACTGATTTGATCTTCTTGTCCATATTTCTAAGATGAAAATAGAGTCTTTTATTTTTCTAAGGATTTAAATCAGAAAAAAAGGGATTTTGATGGGAGAAAAACCTTGGTCCTTAATGAAACACTCCTCGTCTTGTCTGAATTGTCCATATCTTTAAAAAAGAGGCGGAAAATGGGGTGATTTTTGCCTTAAATTTGTTAATCAGCAAACAAAGATTTTTGTGAGGTTGTCTTATCTTTTCGATCTTATCGAGATAATCTTGTCTTATCAAGATCATCTACATCTTATCAAGATAATCTTTGTCCGAAACCTCCTAAAAATATTGAAAAAAAAAGTGCAAAAAACCGGTATTTAAGGTAAGAAAAGTGCCCAGATTATGAGCTCATGTTGTTAGGAAAGGCTCATAGAGATATGGTCCAGAAAGAAGCACAAAATTTGCACCATCATAGGTCGAGTTTTAAGAAGATTCATAAAAAATTCAAGTCCAAGAAAAAATCAAAAAGTAAGCCATAAAAGAGGGCTTTTATTGCATTATATTCTTTTTACTGCATGGACATATATTTATTGTGCTTTTAGAGCGAATTGAACGGGTTTTGGCGGGGGTTTCTTTCAAAAAACACACGTCTTTAAAGGCTGACAGAAAAAACACAAAAAGGCAGATACGAGATAATAAAAAGGGGAAAATACTGGGAAGGAATAGTGTATATACTGGCAGTGATGGCGTTTCTAAGCTGGTTGTATGTTTTTTCGAAAAAAAATGACATATTTTTAAATGATAAAGGTTATTGTTTCTCTTTGTGCTAACGTAAATCCCTTTAAAGTGGTTGAAAATCTCAATAAATCGATTGATATTGATACGGAAGACTTTTTTGGGGTTTCTGATGTATTTAGGTACTATTTGGGTTTTATTTGGAGGAAATTAAAACGCTTAGTATTGAGCAATTTAAACAAAAACTTCAATATATTATTCCAAAGAGAGATTTTTTGGATATTATTGATTATTGCAAGGTTTCTGATTTTGTAGTGTTGCTTATGTCTGCTAAAGAGGATGTTGATGTGTTTGGAGAAATATGCCTACGATCTATCCAGGCACAAGGTATTTCTACTGTTATACCTATGGTTCAGGTTTATTAAACAAAAATTGGTATTTTTCTGAAAGTTTTAGCATTTGGATGATATAGATTCTTCAAAAAAGAAAGCAGATGTAAAAAAATCATTATTAAGTTTCATTAACCACTTTTTTCCAGAAGAACAGAAAATATTTACCATTGATGCTTTGCAAGATGCATTGAATGTTATAAGAATGATATGTGTTCAAATACCTTCTGGAATACAATGGCGTGATGATAGATCATATGTTTTGGCAGAGAATGTTACTTGGAAAGCTTTAAATGATAGCACAAAGGGTGTTTTGAGTATTAAGGGCATTGTAAGAAGCAAACCTCTGAATATAGATCGCCTAATTTGTATACCTGGTTGGGGTGATTATCAAATTGATCGGGTAAATAAGTTTATTTTTTATTTGAAGATAATTATTTATTATTAGATTATTATTCTTGACTTAAATAAGCTCAATGATAAGGAAAAGAACAATTCAATGATAGAAGATGCCGAGGGAATGGTTATTCTCCCTACAGAAAATCAAGATTCTTTAGAAGAACTTGCTCCAATTGTAGAAGATATGGAAGATGTGAATGGTCATGCTGATCAGGAAAAAAAGAAACAAAAAAGTGTTCAAATTGATGACTATTATTACTTCTCTGATGATCCTGATACGATAAAAAGGCCACGTCGCTTACCTTCTGGGATATCTGATTATCAGGCAGCATGGATTCTTGATAGCGATTCTGATGCTAGTGAAGATAGTTCAAACATGGATCTTGACAATTCTTCTTCAGATAAGCATAGTGATTCTGAGAGCTTTGAACATAAAGATGAGGAAGATGAGTCAGACAATGACCAAATGGATGATGATCAGAGCAAGATGTCGATAGAATCATTGCCTGAGGATGAAAAGTAAGATGATCTATAAGAAAATTGGAGCAATGGTTTTAATTCTTAGAAGTATTAATGAAAGACAGAAGGAGAGGGAGGAGGATCGTAAATTTCCTGATGAAGTTGTTGTTCCACCTGATATATCACTTAAAAAAAGGTTTAAAAAATACAGAGGGTTAAAGAATTTTAGAACAAGTCCATGGGATCCTAATGAATACAATTCTGACACTCCTCATTATTGGAGACGTATATACAAGTTTGGCAATTATAAAACAACAAAAAAAAGAGTTATTAAAGAAGCGTTTAATGATGGAATTAAGGTAAGATGGCAATTTATATTTAAATATATTTCAAATAAGTTAGCCTGGGACATGCGTAATCATTGAAATTAGGAATTGCGAAAAAGAAATGTTTTCTACATATTCTTCTACATCACCTTTTATTATTTTCTCACTTTTACAGTATGAGCATTTTTTTACTGCTTCAAATTTCCTTATAACACAAAATACGGAATATGAATTGCCTGTTAAATCTAAGGATGAGCTTATCTTACAATATGGTCCTCGTAGAATTCTTGTTAAACCACTTTTTTCTCAATCTTCTAATACAAGGAGTGTGAATAATGTATATAAATTTGAAAGATATCTACAAAAAGGAAGATCTTCTATTGCTTCTGTGGTCTGTCCTATTTTTTTTGGAAATATTCCTGTATTACTTTTAAAAAATACAATATCAGGTATAAATTCTTCTTTATTATGTAATAATTAATATTTTAAGGTTTTTCTTTGGTAGCAACAGGATCATTTCTTAATGCTGATCATTCAAGAATTATATCAAAGAGGGTAATTCTAACAGGTTATCCCTTTAGAATTTATAAGAAAATTGTAATTGTTAGATATATGTTTTTTAATCCTGGTAGTCAAAATATGGTATAAGTAATTATATTCTAATAACAAATAGATGATGTAGAATGGTTTAAACCCATACAATTGTTTACAAAATATGGAAGAGTAGGCTATATTAAAGGTAATATAATATACATCATCGATTTATATTATTTTATAATATAAAATAGAAAGTTTGGGCACTCATGGATATTTTAAAGCAATATTTGATCGTAAAATTAATCGACAAGACACTGTTGCTATGAACTTGTATTTTTTAATTTTTTTTATTATTATTATTTTTAATCATATTAGATATAAAAGAATTTATCCATCTCTTGGAAAAATATGGAGACCTCATATATAATTATTACTGATTATACCTATAATTGGGACATGGTTATAATTATAGAAATCCTATTTTATATGAAAAAGAATGGGTTAGGACTAATCTTCCCTTCTGGGTCACGTGACTTTTTTCGACTCTAAAACTAAGAAAAATCAAAATTGACAAGATATATGAATTAGAAGATGATAATGTCCTTTTTATATAGGAAGACATCATTGTCTCGTTTTTTTACAACAGTTTCTGGGATATCAAAAAATGAAACTAAATCATCAATATCTAAAGAAAATCTTTCAAAAAAAAAAAAACATCCAGATCCAAGAAAATCTCCTAAATCTGAGTTTGAAGGGGATGTAAACCCTGAGGTAATTTTATTTTTTATTTTTTTAATAAAATATTAATATTTGATTAAGACAGGCGAAATTGGAGGTTAATATTATTTGTATAAATTATTTATATTTATTAGATTACATTAGGGCCTAAAACAGATCCACTTATACATGGAGATTATTCATTTAAAGGACGTACTGTTGATTTTTGATATATATTTTTTCAAAATTCATCTATTCTTCAACTCTTATATCTTTATTTTTTGAATAAAGTTGCTTTAAAAACAAGGTTCTTGAATACTGTTATTTCTAATACTATGGTTTATGGATAGCTTCTGTATTTTTTTAAGTTATTTTTGCTTTCTGTTTTCATAAACTTGTGTAATAATAATTAAAATCAATTAAAAAAGAAATATATTCCTTAAAATATAACAAAATATCTAAATATATCTATATCTAAATTGAATTTTTTTTGTTTATTTTGTATCATATATAGATAATATATAAAATAAAATCAATTGTTCTAGATTTAATTAAAATTTTTGTTGAAAAAGTGTTGTATCAAAAAGCAAAACTTGAAATGGAATGTTACGTTCCTTTCAAAATTTATAAAAGCAAAAATTGCTTTGTTAGATAGATAGTGTGTCTCCATAACTTCCAATTACAGTCATGAAAAAAATGATACTTGATAATACAGTGTTTACAAGATAAGATCGGCTCCAAGATTTTAAATTTTCCTTAGGAATGGTTAATGTATCTTTTGCCTTAATATCCTGTATGATTCTTGTAATTTTTGGTTGAATATAAAAAAATGAAATAGGAATCAAAGATGCGACACCAAAACCACCTAATAAAATTATTTTTAAATAATTATAGATTATTAAAATATACTATAAAGAAGATATGGATGAGAAACATGTGGTTCGGATAAAATATATGAACTTAGTATTAATGTTGCTGCAAGTGATTTAAGTGGAAGTATATAACGAATCCAATGTTTAGCTGTGACATCAAGCATTAGCTGAATCGATGACAAAGGACAATGTTCCTTCATAACAGGAAGAATGAATTTAGAGAAGCAAAGATAAGATCCCTATAATCTAGTTAATCCTATTAAATAAATAATTTATAATTTCTTTAATCTTGAAAAAAGATAAAACATACAGCAACATAACCTATTGAAACTGTTCCAATGATTTTGAGTGAAATAGATAGAATGCCTAGCTTGTTGTTCATTGGATGAAGATATTTTAATAAATCCGAGTTTTGCGAGATTTTGAAACAAAAACGGCCTATATAGTGTCTATTTATTTCTGTAGACAATTCCAATTATAAATATCCTGTCTCCTAAACTTTTATTCAAAAATTCCTATAAATGATTTTTATTATGTATTTTTTTCTCTTTTTTGAAATAATGATTTTGAATATACTGGTCAAATAGAATTAATAATATAAAGATCTTTTAGTGATTTATAGAAGTATTTAGATGAGAATAATAGCCTCTGGATGACGAACGACTTTGACGAGATTCACCACTAAAACTCCTAGATCTATATGATAATGTACCAACATTGTGCTTCCCTATTATGAAAAGTTAATGGAAAGAAATAACATGGCAAAAAAATTACCATTACAACAAGCCCGAACATTATCCGTGTTTGTTTGTTTCATAATTGAATCAATTTTTTTGTATTTTTCTCCTAAATGAGATTCTTCAGGAAGTAGATGATCTTTAGAGGGCAATTTTTTAACTTTGATAGATGAGTAAGAATTAATACTTGATTGAACCGTTTGATTTAATTTAGGTAAAGAAGCGTGCCTTTGAAGATATGTCTTTCTTTCAGAGGATGACTTATTTGAACTAGTGGCAAACGTTGACGAAGAATCTCTTGATTGTTTAAATAATGGATCTAAGTCATCAGCAGTCTGTTTTGATGCCAAATTATGACGTTTTATTTCAATTGACTCGACAGTATTTGAAGAAATTTCTGCAAGAGGATTGATTCGAGAAGTCAAATAAGATAATGCCTGGTACCAGAGCTCATGACTAGTAGATACCCCAGCAGTAAATTTAATTGCACGTGTTGGAGTAATAACAACAATGCTTTTATTATGTATCCCTTGTGGATAGTTATTGTCATCATGAACGGCCCTTACTGATTCAATAAAAGCAGACTTTGCATATGATTCTTGCCCATAAGAAGTGGAAGGATTTCGTTTACACCAGTATAGGGATCGTGAGTAAGGATGAACCCAAAAAAATCTCAAATGACGATTATGTGATAATTCCTTCCGTGCATGTTTACGAGTATATTTCCATAAATATTCGCCAATCATAGTTTGTGTGATACAGCGAATGATTTGTGGATCTATAGAATGCTGAGTATTTGTAGAAACTCTACGTCCATTGGTTTGTGATTGAGAGTTTTCAATATTTTTTGAAGAAAACGAACTAGAAGATGATTTTACAGTATTATTCGCAAGAGAGCCTTTAGAAGCCAAAAAAGAATTAAAAACAGTAATGGTTCCGTATGTGGTTTCCTTATCTGTTGATGTAGATAAAGATTTATTTGATTTCTTTAAAGCAGGATCATGTAATAGGAATTCATACGACGTTTTTTTCATATGAGTCGTTTTGTCTAAAGTACGATATTTATCTTTATTTAATTCCATTTGAGAGCCTGAATTGGTGTTTAATTTTTTCAAAAATTCGGATCTATTTTGAGATTTTAAAGATTCTATTTGTAAAGATTGATCGGTTGTATTTTCGGAAAACTTAGAAGATGATGTTAGAAGCGTTGCATCTTGATCTATAACAATTGTTAAATTGCCTACAAAAGGATATGTGATTTTACCATTGAATAAGATTTTAGAATTTGAAAAATTATCCCTGTTATTTTCTAGAACAATATTGAAATCGCTATTGCTCAGTATTACACTAGATTTATCTTCCTGTTGTTTAATATCATCTGGTAATTTTGAATTTAATTGTGAATCTTTTAAAAGATCATCATTATAATTCAATTTATTCAAAGTAACATTAGAACTGTTTTTGTTTATCTCAAAAATAGAAGGCATTTGAGTACTTTTCTTTTTTTTAAGTTTGAAAGCAGATACTAAAGAACTGAAAGAGAACGGTTTTGATTGTAGTTCAATGTTATTATTAGTTCTATCAATTTTATTAGTTTCTTTGGACAGATTCATAGATGGAATGGTATTAGGATTGTCTGATACAATATTTGTCAAAGAATTGGTGTCATTTGCGTGCAAAATACCATTTTCATTTAAAATAAATGATGCGGGTTTCTTCTCGGCTATAATAGTGTTCAAGTTAAAGAGGAAATTTCTGGTCTTTGTAAAATCAGATACTTCGTCCGTCATTGTTCCAGTATCAGTTGTTTCTACATAGTTATTTTGACTAAAGATTTGTAATTCTTTAAATAAAGGCTGAATTTTTTGAGATGCATCAAATGAAAATTCTTTCTTTTTCCTAGAACATAAATATCGGTTCTTTTTATTTGTATTAATTTCATTATCAGAATCTTGAGAAGTGTCACTATTGTCTAGATATGTCTTTTTCGTATGAGTAGATATTTTATCTTCCAAGTCTCCAGAATTCCTCATCTCTTCTACGTAAGAATTTTTTCTAAGACATTTTGTATTATCTGGTGTATTAATCGTTATTCTTGATGTGTCATGTTCATCTCTCCATTCAGAATCTGATTCAATTGTGATTTCATTAGTTGTCTCTTTATATTCATAAGGATTTATCATTGTGCTATACTGTGATCTTATAGATGTCTTTCTTTTAGGTATTTTTGCGTTTTCTTTCTCTAATTTCTCGAGTTTTTCAAGAGCTTCATTTAAAAGACGTCTTAATTCTATTTTTTCAATTTTTTCACGCTGAAGAGCATTCCTCAATCCATGAATTGTCATTTGCGCATGAGAAAAAGAGGCCTTTATCGTTTCTACTTCTAATGACACATTTCTTGAAGGAGTACCTTTGATTGGTGATTGAAGAGAAAGTCGTTCCGGTGTCATTTCAGAAATTATTTCCTCATCATCCTTCATCCATTCTTCTCTTTTCTCTATATCTTTTTTATGATAATCACTTGTTTCAGTTAACGCTAATCGTTCTGCTTTTAATTCTTCCATCTGTCTTAACCATTCATAACGTTCTTCTAACAACTCTTCTTGTGCTTTTCGAAAACTCGCTATCTCCGACTCATGTTTTATTCTCAATTGTTCCAGTATCTCCGTTAACTCTATTTCCCTCTGTTTTAAGGTCTCGATTGTCTCTATTTGTGTTTGTGTTACTTTTAAAAGTCGTGCATTTTCTTGCATTATTCGAGTTTCCGATGTGGATAGCCTTGACATCTCTTTTGCCATTTCTTGCGTCATAAGCTCCAAATTCCAGTTCTCTTCTTTATATTTTTCTTTCGAAAATATTAATTCAAAAATACCTTTTACCCTTTCTCATACCCTCTGATTCCTCCAGCGTTTTAAGCTTTGTTTCCAAACCCTCCATTTCCTGCTCCAGATATCCCTTTTCACGTATAATAGCCTTCCACTGCTCTTCCCGCTCATTTAATAGCCCTTGAAGCCTTCGAACTTCTGCCAACAAACTTTGTCCAATTTCTGTAGCAAATTCAATATCGTGGGTACGAGATATTGGTTTGTTGCTACGCCTACGCGTAGAAAGACCATGTTTTATGGGCGATATGGTCCCATTACTTATGAATTGAGGCACATTTGGCTTAATTTGCTGATCCAAAGAAGATACCTAAAACCGCCTTAAAAACCGCTTCTAAAAAAAAGACTGCCACTACCTCATCCAGAGATCCCAATAATAGCCACGAATCATTCGATTCCTTCTTGATTTCCTCAAATTCTCTTTCAAGTTCTTGAAGCTTTGTTTTTAAATTTTCCGGAACCCTGTTCAGTCCTAAAACTTCCAATTGTTCTTCTATTTGTTTTTTCTGATTAAGAAGACGCTCTCCGAGACGTCCCGCAGTGTAAAGGCGTGCTGTTACCTCTTGAAGCTGGTGCTCAAGAGCTTTTTCAGTCTGTGTTGTATCCATCACTTTTTTCTGTCGTTGTCCGCCCTATGACCGAGCCATAAGAATAATAGAGTTATAGTAAATAATAATTTTTCATGACTAAAACCCTTATCAACTCCGCCTTTAAACTTAAAATCAAATCTCTATTTTTTTAAGTTTTTTTCTGTAAAAATATTTCTTATTTTTATTTGTAATCAATCTATATATTTTTCGTTTTTTATAAAATTTTAAAAAGGATCTTAACTTTATACGCATCATAGACCCTAGATCATGTTCAAATTGCTTCTCCTGTTATAATATTCTCTTTATCCATTCCAAAAATAACCAAGTGATCGATATTGTAGACATCGAACTCCTAATAGATCCCATTCTTTTTGTTTAATCCAGAAATCTTGTGATATTTTTAATTGACTAAATACACTTGCTCCTTTCCATGTAAGAATTTGTGGATCCATATCTCTTGGTGGAGATAAAAATTGAATTGCAGGTTGTTTAATATGTAATCTTTATTTTTTAGTCCCAATATATAATATTTAATCAAATAAACATATTTACTTACTTGTCTTCTAAAAGATGTACAAAACCAGGAAATGCATATCCTCCACCAACCAATAAAAGACTTTTATAGATTGTCTTTTGACGTTCATCCGATGGTGCATGCTCACATGCACGAGTAATACTCTCAATAATTGCCTCATCTAAAGGTTTCCATTCATTTGTTTCTTCATCGACTATATCCGCACTGTATAACTTTTTTTCAGCGTTTTTAGATTCATTTTCAAATATCTTTGGAAAAAAATATGACTTGATATATTAATATATATGATTTAATCAATGTATTTTTACCATTGTTGCTAGAATTGGCTCATCATAAACCTTAAATTGAAATCTCTTTGTATTGCCTGGTTCTCCATGAAAAAAATGTAAAAGTTGTATTGCTGCGTTATTTTCATTTGCTGTGCAGTGACGAATTTTAAGTGCATCTGCAAGACGCCAATCTTGAGTTTTTCTCAGATCAATTGCATATGGAAAATAGTTTCTAAGAAGCAGACGGACGAAAAAACGTGTTACGTCTTCTCCTCCATAACAAAGTTGAAGTCTGGAAGCATTAATAATTTAATAAATTATTTTAAAAAAACCTGGATTCAGGCAAACAAATGCCTTCTTCAACGCATGCAATACTTGTTGTTTGTGCGCCAACATCAATTATACAAGCTGATGAAAGACCTGCTCCAAAAGCGGTACAAACAGATTCCTAACAATGTATTAAATATACATGAAAAATACACCCAATAAGCTATATTTAAACTAACCTGTAAAACGCATACTTTAGAAAACTGTAATTCCCGTATCAATATATCAAGCATTGCTTCTACATATACTTTATCATATGCATCCGGAATCACTAAAACAACTGCCAATGGCATCCAATCAGCACGTTGCATCCCTAACGCGGCCAGTGCCGACCCTAGAATAGCTGCAATATCATCAATACATTGACGTGATGATATATAATCATTTTTATTTAAAACCCTATGGCGTATAGGCCAAAATAGGGTATAATCAGCATATGCATGAGGAGGTATTTTAAGTGCCTAAAACGCGTTAATTAGATAATTTAACGCGTCGTAAGCCTAGATTTAAGTCTACATTATGTCCAATTAAAGTTGCTGGTTTTTCGCTCACTTCGACCCATTCGTCTTGATTCACCGGTTCATCCGTCACTTCTGGCAATACTTCACGATTATATGCGATAACCAATTCCCGTGTATTTGACTGCGTGCGACGCTTTGATAAACGAAGACGCGTTTTAAGTGCTAAATCCATTTCCTGGAGGATTTCTTCGAAATCTATGCATTCTTTTTCATCTTTTGGTTTCGCGTCAGTTTCGTGTTTAGAACGCGTCGCCCCGTGTCGATGCGCGATTACGTTTGGAATGGTGCGAGGAAATGCGTCTGATGCCAGTCCAATTCGTAGATACATCGAACCCGGATGAATTACAAGTACTTTCGCGTCATTGCCCTATTTATTTATATTTACTTCTATTGAAATTGTATTCCAATATTATTCATACATGTTTTTCCTCTTCTTCTGAAACCTCCTCCCCATCGCTCTTACGCGTTTCTATTTTGACATCGGTCTCGTCGGACCAGGTCTTACCGGAAGCCCGGTACATTAAAATCTAATATATTCATGTATTTATAATAGAAATATTTTTAAAGCATTATAATACTTGATCTTCACGTTTAAGATATTCACTGTTTGTATATATAGTTTTAAAATGCGCTTAAGCCATATTAAAAAGTATCACTTACGTATAATAATTTTTTTGATTAATGGGCTGGATTACGGGGAACGTTGTAAATCTCATAGATTCATTGCGTTTTTGTTCATCAAGCTGTGCTGCTCCTTTTCTTCGTGGGGGCATTTTTATTTTAAGAGCGTACGTTGAAAAATCTGCATCGAGTCATCAAGAGATAAAAACGATCCTTTCCTACTTTTTACCGTATATAAAGCTTTAAAGAGTGGAAGAAATGCATGTACATAGAGAAACTATGCAGATAGACAGATAAATAGATTAGAATAGGATGCAATATCTAATATTTATATCTAATATCTATATCTAATATTTATACTTATAGTTATATCTAATGGGTACATCTATTATTGTTCAAATACATTATACGCATCGTTTAAAATAGATTTATTTTATACACATATTAATATTGTTGTATATCTATATATATATATATATTTCTCCTATGTCTCGACGTTAATACCGTGCGTTCGTAACCAGTCCGTTGCTTCTTTTATATCCTACAGTCGAGTTATAGGAATTTATTATTCATAAATAATAATAAAAACCTTTAGTATCATTTCATATGCTTCTTGTTTATCATCAAATACTATTAATTGAAATCCAAGATATCCTAAAAGAAAGGATCCAATACTAACTAATAGCCAAAATAAAATCTTTAATAGATTAGAAAGTATTAGATTTAAAGAAAAAATAACTATATAAAACCAAGTAATTAGACTTGAAGTTTCACTAGTAACCCAGCCAGCCAAAGCGATTATGAAAAACGCTAATCCCCAATAAATTTTATTGAGTTTTCTATGCTTAAGAACATTTAAAGGTTTATATAAATCCGTCATACGTTTTATATATAGAAATTAATAAATCATTCAATTATATATATGTTAAAGAATAAACGTAGAATACAATAGATATATAATTAAATCTTATATTTCACAATATATCTTATATCTGTAGTGTATCTTTAGAGACTATTTTTCATATATCAAACAGAATTTATCTCTAGGCCTATTGTACTTCTCTATATTGTGTGTGTTCTATACTTTATATCTTTAAATCATTATAGGCTTTCGATGTGTCCGAAAAATATAGTAGATTAGGGATCGTGCAAATTAGGTAAGGGTCAGGTTAGTATATAGCTTAAGAATATATATATTCTTGTTTATTCATGTTTTCTTTTATCTATAGATTATATTTTTCAAAAAAAGGTTATCTAATATTCAAGGATTCTTGATTTAAAATGTATAATCTTCAACTTTTTTTCAAAGAGAAAGTTGAAGTCGATATCTTGCAGCAATGCGCTCTTTCATATCTTTTTTCCCTCTTCTTTTCGATTTATCTTCAACCCATTTTAGATCTTCAATCATAATACTTTCTCCATCATGTCTGGTTTTCCAACCACGAGACATAATATTATATCTTAAGCTACCGCTATATTTAATGAGACGAGGAAGTACCCGAACTTTAACAATTGCATCACTTGATGGCTTTTTCCTTCCAAGACGACCCGTATGTAATAAGATTGCAACAATGTCAGAATCATCTGTGTATATATCTGTACCCCATAGTGCTCGTTTTTTGATTTTGTCATTTTCTGATTTATGAAAATATTGTCTAGCAACTCGAATAGTCAAAATTCCATTTAATTTTCCATCGAGGCATGGTATTGGGTTAGATGGCGTGTATATATGTTCTCCCAAATCTTTTTCTTCCATATCTTTTATAAAATTCATAACAGCGTCATTTTTAACGATTAATTTTGGTCTTGGAAGTGGTTCTTTTGGTTGAAGATGCTTTTTTGTATCTTTTAGGGACTTCTTTTGTGAAGTTTCTTGTGACGCTTTAACTGGAGTATTTAAGGCATTTGCTTTAGATGAAGATTGATTGGTTTCATGCGACTTATGTCTAGTAAGTGGACGGATTTTATGTTCGTTTTCATGACCATCTGCTGGTTTTGTGCCTAAATTTGAACGATGTGCATTTTTTTGAACTTTTGGAGAAGTAGTTGATTTGTTCGAAAATTTAATCTTAGATGTAGGAGAGTTATAATTTTCCTCCACATGGTTCATTGGATATAGCTTCCCCCGATCTGCATTTTGATTCAATGACTGATGACCTTGGAAAAGAGATGGTAAGGTTGATGGAATAACTACATTATTTGAAAACAAGGGAAGTGGCAGTTGGGATGATTGATTAAATGAATGAAAGTGCTGGCATCCATTGAAGTTTTGTTTCTTTTGATTTGCCTCATCTTCATTCATTATTATATTATTAAATGAAGGATGTTGATTTATAGGTCTTGCTGAGTTCATATCCATATTTAGATTAAAAGCCTCATTCGAATATGGACGAATAAGGGATAATGCTGCCCCACGATTATCTGTCTCGCTATTATTTGCTTCAGGAGAAAAGTTTTTATTTGAAGATTTTGTATTTGTGTTCCAAGAAACGGGTTCTTCGCCAAGTACTGACTGAATAGACATCATAGGGCAATGAAATGACAACGAAGATATTGAAGGAAGATTCCGGTTCGACCTAGTAGGGCTTTGTTTGCCCGATTTATTAAATACGGATGTATTTGTAGATGACGCTGAACTTTTGTCATAGGAGTCTGTAGATTGAAATAATGAGGCATCGCTTGACTTCTGATTTAATTGTAAAGTATCCTGTGTATCAGATGTCTTGGTATTGTCCTTTGTTGCTTCGTCTAGTCGCATATATTAGCACCTTGTGTTTAAAGTGTTTTTTGGTCATTTTTTAGTCATTTTTTGACATTTTTTGACGCCGTTTTTACAAAAAACAGACTTACTTTCACTTTTTTCATAATTTTTCTTCGTTTCAGGGCAATAAACGTGACTTTTTGGGTCCAAAAACTCACTTTGATTTTTTTCTTCTTTATGCATTAAGATATCTTTTATTATTTGGGTCATCAATAGTTTTTATATTAGAAATGAGTGTTTTCTCCAAATATCCTTCTTTATATTAGGCTATTTCGGCTTATTTCTGCCTATTTCTTTAGACTTTGTAGTCTGCTAAATATTGAAGGTTGAAGGCTGACGAATCGTTTATATAGGTTTGAAGGGAGTATTTTTTCTAAGTCCAAGGAAATATTTAAAAAAATACATGGAATCCCTTAAAGAACTTAGTGTGAATTATATAGAATCAGAGAAGAAAGAATATGAAATTATGAGTACTTTTTATGGAAAATGGTTGTCTTTTAATTTTTACAAGATAAATCCAAAGATGCATTTTTTTCCAGTTTTTTGGATTTAAATGAACTTGTCAAGTCTTCTTTTATTGATAAGTTGCTTTTTTTTCTCTTAAAAAGCCTTTCAAATTGATATATTTGTTTCAGAATAAAAAATATTCAAAATCAAAATAATCGGCTGAGAAATGAGACAAAAGACCTTCAAAATCGTGTATTTGGTCTTTATTATAAAGTAGAAAGGTTTTCATTATCAATTGATACCATAAAAAATGAATTAATTGTAATTTTTATAAAAAAATGTTCAAAACTAATGTTACAAGGTGGATGATTTAGCTCTGGATCTTGATACGCTTGAAATAAAATTAAACTGTGTTAAAAAGACGTTAAATGACATTAAAGAAATGGATCAATAATTGGATTGAAAAATTAGATATTTTATTGATATTCAATATTTTTGTATATAGACTTTAAAGATATATTGAAATAGGTTTATGATTTTGTATTTTATCATTATTATTTACTTGGCATTTAGAAATATTTATTTTATGTATATTTTTTAGAAATAACAAATAAATTTTATACAACTTTTTACTAATTAATTTTAATTCTAAACGCTGATCTTGATAAAACTTGTTTTTAAGCACTATTTTGCAATTTTATAGTGATTTCATAGCTTAATATATTTAAATATTTATAGATCTATTTAGTTATTGTAGATTTAGTATATTTTTATTAAATTTAATAATCTTTTTGAATAAGATTCCATAAAATTAAAGTGATCACAAATCTGTGTATTCAAGGCTAATTGCAAAAAACATTAGATTCCATATTTAATTGTCTTTGCTTAACATTATTGTATTCATTGTTTTTCATGAAACTTCTATTTTTAAATAATTGATAAAAGGTGTTCCTATTAGCAATTATATTCAAATAAAATCCTGATTTTATTATATTTAGAAATATTTCATTGTCTTGCAATTAATATATTGTTATTTAAAATTAATACCCAGAATATTTAATTCAAAGATCTCAGAAATAAACATGTAAAAACCTGATTTTAGATAGCTAATAAAATATTCAAGACGCCGATAAAATAACCATTGTTTAAGAGCCAGATAAAAGAAGTGTCATAATATATGTAAATGTTAAATACCTTGTTAAACAACATAAATCCAGATTGGAAATATTTCCAATGCTAATAAAATCTATCTTTTATTTAGATATTAGATAATGAATATAAAATAGAAAAAAATGGTTCTATTTCAATTGAGATTTATCCTTTTTAGATCTTTGAAAAGTCCATATATCTTTTAGACGAATTTTCCTCTGTAAATATATTAAATTTAGAAACATCAATCCCTTATATTACTCTTTTCCAACGTTCAAATCTATCTGCAGATTCTTCAGATGAAGGTTGCCATTTACTTTTCAAAATTCGCCGAATTGCTTCTGGAGAAACTTTATACATGTTAGAAAGTACAGGAACTGTATATTCTGGATTCTAATGTTATTAATATGTTTGTTTTTTTTTGAAAAATTGAATATGCCTGTTGACGAAGTGTCCTGATCTGATTAAGCGTATCTGGTGAGAGTTTCTTCAAAGGATTCCATCCTTCAGGAAATTTTTCCTTAAGTGCTATTTTTTGTTTTCTCCATAGTGGGAGTCTTTTATCTTCTTTGCATGTATTATTTTTTAAACTTAGTATATTTTGATAAGAAGTTTTTGATAAGATATTATTTTTTAAATATTTCTTTTTTGTTTCTTCATGATCTAAAGGTGATGGAAGAACCCATTTATTCCTCCTTTCTCGTATATTTCCAGATGGATCTGTTGTTTTTTTTGATAATAACCTTGGTTTATAACTTAAATTTTTCTTATAAAAAAAACGCAAAGACATTAATTATATGTTAATTTTGCTCATTATTTGAAGGCCTATAACAGCAATTCCTTTGCTTTATGTATTTTAAAACACCTTAGTTCTTTATGACGATATTTTTAAAAAATTGTTTGATTTAAAGTTGAAAAAGCATCTCTTTTCTAAATATAAATAACAGAACAAATATGTTTTTGATAAAATCTTTGATGATGTAATATTTTTTAAAAATTGTAACTTTAAATTATAAAAGATTTGTAATTAAGTATGTTTGAAGAGGTGGCCATGATTAAAAGATTTATAAAAGTCAATCATTTCAAGAGTAGTGTGCTTAACAAGATTCATTAATGCCTTATCAAAGTGTTTTTTTTCTATATTAATTGCGTTAATATTATCGTACATAGCGTTAATCCCAGCATCTTGACAAAGTGCAGCAATTTCTGCCCCAGAACAGCCATCTGTCTAAATAATATTAGCTAAAATATTGCCCCCTTTAATGATATATTTTACTTTTTCTGATAATTCTTGAATATCCACATCATTTGCTATATTCATTGTTCTAAATTTTATTTTAAAAATATCTTTCCTTGTCTCTAGATCAGGAAGCCCCACATATACAATTTTATCAAATCTTCCTGGTCTTAATAATGCATTGTCCTTTATTTTTTAGTCTTTTAACTTGACATTGATCTATTTAAAAACTTACAATAACGTCAGGCCTATTAGTTGCTGCTAAAACAGTAACATTAATAAGATTTTCAATGCCATCCAATTCATTAAGCAGTGCTGATAATACCCTATCATTTGTTTCCTCTCCAGAACCTCTATTAATAGACAATGCATCTATTTCATCCTAAAATTATTTAAAAATATACTTAATTATAAGATTCCTTTACAAAAAATATCATGCTTGGACTTGCTAAGCGTGCCTTTCTAAATATTTCACGAATAGCCCTCTCACTTTCTCCAACATACTTGTTAAATACTTCAGGACCTTTAATAGCAAAGAAATTAATTCCTGCTTCAGTAGCTGCAGCCTTTGCAATTAATGTTTTTGAACAACCAGGGGGTCCATAGAGTAATATTCCCTTAGGAGGACTTATTCCTAGCCTTGAAAATGTTTCTGGATGCTGTAAAATAATTTCAGACATGTTTAAATATATAAAAATACAAACAGTTAAAGGCCATTCAATAGCTTCCCGTAATTTTTGCTTTATTATCTCTTGCCCACCTATGTCTGACCACCTAACATGTGGTGTTTCCAAAAATATCTTGAAATATGTTAAATTGTTATAGATCATATAGAAAATATCATATACTTCTCTCATTGCACTCTGTCTTACGTTTTTTAATGCAATTTCCATGTCATATTTAGATATAGTAAAGTCCTTCTCAGGAATATTCTTATCAATTCCACGTTTTATAGCTAATATTGAAGCTTCTCTACAAATTGAGGCTAGATCTGCACCAACATATCCATGTGTTCTTTTTGCCAACTTTTTAATATCATCATCATCTAAATCATGAGGCATTTTGCTAAAGTAAAGGTTCAAAATTTCCAATCTTGCATCTATATTAGGAACACCAATTTCAATCTCTTTTTCAAATCTTCCTGGTCTGCGCAAAGCCTCATCAAGAACATTGGGCTTATTTGTAGCTGCAACTACAACGACTTGACCAGAACTGTTCATTCCATCCATCAATGTCAACAGAGTAGCAACAATTCTTCTTTCAACAGTATCTTCTCCTCTTTTTGGAGCAATTGCATCAATTTCATCAATAAAGATAATACTTGGTTGATTTTTTTTGGCATTTTCAAATATTTTGCACAAATTTGCCTCTGTTTCACCAAGATACTTTCCAATAATAGAAGGTCCGTTTACAAGTTCTACATATGCCTTTGTTTCATTAGCAATTGCTCTCAGAAGCATAGTTTTTCCTGTTCCTGAAGGCCCATACAAAAGCATTCCCTTTGGAGGGCTTATACCAAATATTTCAAAGCATTTTGGTTTTAACAGAGGCAACTCTATATAGTCTTTAAGCAATTCAATTTGATGTTTTAAGCCACCAATATTTGCAAATGTAACTTTAAAAGACGGATTATCACTTATATCCCATGATAAAGCAACCTTAGTATCTTTTGTTACTAAAAATACATCTTGATAGACACGTTTATCTGAAATTTCCATTGATTTAATCCTATTTGTAAGCTCATTTAGATTATTTACCATTTTAATTTTGACAATAACTGTCTTTCCTTGATAATGATACTCATATTCTGATCCAATAGAAACATATTTTATTTTTACAAGAAAATCCTTTATTCTGTTCAAAATACTGTCATCTGATCCCAAATTTAATGTTTCAATTCCAATAGCTTCAGCTTTTAAAGCTGATAAAGGATATTTTCTTATAGAAACTTGCTGTCCAAGCAAAATTTTGCCTTTTTTTCTAAGATTTTCTGATAACTTAACTTCTATTCGCCTTTTTAAGCCTCTTTACTGTATTTGTTTTGATGATTACCATCAACTCCTGTTCCAGAGTGCATCCACGCAATCCCAAAAGAATATGGCATAGAAGGCTTGTCATTTTCCACTAAAACAAGATCTCCAGTACTCAATCCCGCTCTCTTTAACTGAGAGCTATTCAAATAGACCTTATTTAAAACATTTATCTTTGTTTCTGGGTTTTGTTGAACTGTTAAAGAAGCCAATGTTTCTTTATAATATGGGCTACGCTGCAATTGAGAAGCATCATGCATCTTTTTAGAATTAATATTCAATGAATTCTTAGGCATATTCCTATATTTTTATATTTTTTTAAAAATGGTGAGTCCTACAGCTTATCTATATATAATATATCTTTTATATTTAAACAGATATCAATCCTTTTATATCAATAAATAGAGTAGATAGATCCACAATAGAACTCATTCCAAAGAGTATCTGAGATGGTAATATTTTTTAACATTTAAAAAATAGTTTGTTTATAAAATATATGGAAACATAACCTTTCTTCGCCTAGGATAATCACTAAATTCTCTTATATATCTTGTATGTTTTTTTAATGCCCAGAGCCACATTTGAATCCCACTAATAGTAAGAAATATCCAAGCTAAAAGTGTTATAAAATAACAATAATAATAACTTACATGATAATGAATGACTTAAACATGCAATAGCAAGCCATGATATGTATTCGAAAAAGTAATTCGGACAAGAAACAAGATCAAACCCAAATCCTCTAGGAATTTGACGAACAGATGTATTTTTGGGCCTTAAATTACGCAATATAAGATGTGTTTTTAAGTTAGCATATTCAGAAAGCTAAGAAACAACCCCTTAACAAAATAAAATAAAAATTATTCATATTTTTACCGTCCACAAAGTGATAAAGCTTATCAAAATAGACGGAGGCTGATACATATACGAAAACCAAGGCCCATATATCCAATAGGCCATATTTACGCCGCCAAGAACCCAATAATGGAAACAATTCTTAAATAAATTTCGTCTTGGCATTGTACTTGATGAAAATCGATGCACCAGCAGCGTTTCTAGCTCTCGTTTTACAAAATGGAAAATAATAAGAATAAAGACAATTCTAATTCGATCAAAAAGAAAAAACGCTAAGCAATTGATTTTGCCTCTGACTAGATGAATGCTCGACTGTTTTCCCATACAATAAACGCTGAAACAAAGGCAATCCATAGATAAATGGATGGATCCATAATGGACCCAAATATTCGACAAAAAAGACCGTTTTCCACCCAATTTGAGGCCCCAAATCCTTAACCCAGATGCAATTCTCTCCCGAAATGTCCTCAATCCTGTCATCTTTCCTCAAAACTCTGTCCTTAACTAAGAGTCTCAGTCGACTTTCTGATAACCCGGTGGTGCTTGCTATTTCCTTAAAAATAACGCCTGCTTTGTCGCCCAAATCTACTGAAATGCCTTCTTTGAGGCCGCTGATCTGCTTTCCTCTGGCTTTAAGGGCAAACTCCTTCATTTTGGTGATTTGTTTTTTTTTGAGGTTGAAAAGTGTCGATTTTTTTTCAATTTCTGCAGCTCAACGTCAAAAAAAGTGATTTTTTTTAAATCCCAAAAAACTGCCTAAAGCAGCCGATTTTTCGGGTTTTTGGGGACAAAATAAGATTCTTTGGATGGGATTTGCCATATATCCTTTTTGAAGCGGAAAAAATGGCCCGGATTTACCCTGTTTTAAGCACAGATACACGGCATGTCAAGCGTCGGTATTATGGACGCTTTATTGAAGATAAACAGGATATGCGTATGCACTGTTGGACTGCCTGCACGCGGGAAGACATATATTGCTGAAAAAGGTCTTTTTTTCGGGCATTTTTTGGCGTTTTAGTGAAATATACATGAAGTAAGAAGATACTTGACCTGGCTTTCAATTCCAACAAAAACCTTTAATGTTGGCAATTATCGTCGTCGTTTATCTATTCCCTTTCCTCTTGCAGAGTTTTTTAACCCAAAAAATGCAGTTGGGGAAGAGGCACGTAGGAAGGCAGCCGAGGCGGCGCTTACAGATATGATGATATGGTTTAAACAGGAATCAGGAATTGTTGGAATTCTTGATGCTACAAATTCTACAAAAAAGAGGAGACAGTGGATTCGCAGTGTTTGTGAGGAAAACAATGTACTTTGTATGTTCGTCGAGTCTATTTGCAATGATGAAAAAATAATTATGAACAATATTATGGCCGTCAAACTTAGCTCTCCGGACTACAGGGGACAAGATTCTGAAAAGGTCATCAGTTTTGTTTTATTTTTTTAGAAATAAACGTGTGTTAGTCTGCTTCTGATTTTTTAAAACGAATTAAATATTATGAGCAGGCATATCAGCCTTTGGATGATGAAGATTTTTCATACGTAAAGTTAATTGATGTTGGAAAAAAGGTTATTATAAATCGAATTCAGGATTATCTTCAAAGCAAAATTGTTTACTATTTGATGAATTTACATATAAAACCAAGGAGTATTTGGTTAAGCAGAGTCTGTAATATAATTTTTTATTTACTATCTTTTAATTTTTATTTAGCATGGAGAGAGTGAGTTTAATTTACACGGGATTATTGGAGGTGATTCAAGTTTAAGCTCTCGTGGTCTTCATTATGCTAAAGAACTTCCAAATATTCTTCAGAAGTCATTAGGAGATGCACCTCTTATAGTATTAGAATGGAATATTTCTGTTTAAAGAAAAATAATTATTGCATAGGTATGGACATCAACAATGAAAAGAACTATAGAAACAGCAAAATATCTTCCTTATAAGAAATTAGAATGGAAAGCATTGGATGAATTGAGTGCAGGTATTTTTGACGGAATGTCATATGAGGAATTGAAGGTTCTTTTTCCTGATGAGTAATTTATAAAACAATTATCTTCTATTCTGATTCCCTCTAGATTAAATTCTCGTCAAGATGATAAATTTAATTACAGATATTCTGGGGGGGAATCATATAGGGATGTCATTGCTCGTCTGGAACCTGTTATTATGGAACTTGAGCGTCAAGGAAATGTTTTAATTATTTCTCATCAAGCCATTCTTCGTTGTATATATGGATATTATCATGATCTTGATCAAGAAGTTTTTCCATTTGTAGATATACCCCTACACACTGTTTTAAAACTTACACAAGCGCCATATTCAACGTTTGAAGAACGGTATATTAGTTGTATATTGTGTTTAATATTTACAATTTATAGATTAACTACAACTATTCCTGCAGTTAGTACACACAGACCTAAAAAGCTGAAATCATCAGGAAATCAATCAGAAAATTCATTAAATCCTGCATAAATATTGCTTTTATTTCTTTTATTATACATTTCAGCTCTAAACACAATTTTAACTGATTTACGTATCTTAAAATGTTGATATTTAAAATGCATATAATATTGTTGGCTCCAATTTCTTGCTTAAATCAATGCTTTGAATTCAATTATGCACATAAGATATTATTTTATAAATAGTTTTGATAAAAGTCATTCCATTTAAATAAATAAATTACCTAAACATTGAGTATATATAATCTGCATATTATTTGAAATAGGAGATATATTTTTCCATATATAATCATATTCATTTAATTTCCCAATACTTGCCATAAATTTGATGATAACATTATGATCTACTGTTAACGCTTTAAGAAGAATAGATGGTATAAGTTCTTTTATAAGTAATTCCCATACTCCCCCACATGAAAAAAGACATGCAATAAAGTTAAAAATAGCTTTTAATAGTAATTGTTTTATCTTTAGAAATTAGCTAGAAAGAATTAAAATTTATATGTAATACTTCTTCTTGATTAAAATCTGAAATGAGTTTAATTTCCTGATTTCTAAAATTATGCAACCAAATATAATTTTCTTGAGATTCTTTTAATGTCCACTCTCTATATATTTGCCTTTGAATGGTTTCTAAGAACCTTTTTTGCAATTCTACCATATATAAATCTGGCCAAAGAATATTTTCTTTTCCCCATGATATCCATGAAACAAATATAGGTGTTAATTTCAAAAATTTAGAAATATATTTCCATAAATTCTCAATGTTCTTGTTTTCAGTTGTATAAAAATGCTTGTTTTCGTAATAATTTGTATAGTTTATTGATCCTAGAAGTTCTACTAAAATTGCTAATATTTCAAAAATCTTAACAGAACCATATATTGCTAATAAAGTAGATGATTCAGAAAAAGTCTTAAGACAGGATAAAAGAACTTGAAAGAAAGATTCCATAATATTTAAAATAGGACATATGTAAAAATTTTGATATTTATATTCCAAGAGATCAGAAAAAAGTTCTTTTGTAGCTTCCAGCATTGGAATTATATATACCCAAGTAATACGAGATTTAGAATATGCTATGTACGCACTAAAAACTTCATCAATAATAAAGCGAACAAGATTAAGAGTTTGAATTTTACTAATAATTAATAAAATGAATTTCTATATGTGTATACTTACAGATGCATAATTATATTGTCGTTTTCTGTGTCGCTCAAAACAAGACGTATTAAAGTAGAAAACTGATATCTTTTATGTTCAAATAATGCAATTTCGCACTTTGCTTTAATAAATCTAAACAATTCTTGCTGTATTAAAGGATTGTCTAAGTTTCTTTTTTCATAACCCTTAAGTTTTTTTGCTGTATAAATAATATCTTCTTCAGGTTGTGGAAAATTTGTAGAATTAGTAAACCAATCTAAAATTGGAAGAGTATTTTCATTGACAAATTCCCCGCAATGTTGTAATACACAACCAATAAGCTTCTGACATAAATTAATATATTTTTTGATATTGTCATCATTTTCTTGGACTAATTTCTAAAATGTGTTAACGCAGATTTCAACAATTAAAAATATTGAACTTGATAAGTGTCTCTCATAGAATGAAATAGGTTTGATAGATATGTCAAAAACTCACTTTTAGTGTTTTGTATTTCATTTTCCGATTCTAAATGACAATAAATTTCCCCCATGTTTGCCAATGTATCTATTGAAATGTTAGTAAACTGATTATAATATGAGTTTTGAATTACTTGAAATTACAGAAAATTGGTAATGTTTTATTTCATGTAATTCAATTTCGAAAAGATTAGATTTTTTTGAAAATTGAACATTTCTCCACAATTTATTAGAAGAATCAATATTTAGAATAAAGCTTGTTAAAGTATGTTGATTATAAAGTTTATCTTCAACAATAACCCGAAACCAATAAGATATAAATGTAATGCGATAGGACTAAATCATTAAAAAGAAAATGTGCATTGATAGGACTTACAAAATATGCGTCAGGACATTCTTGTATAACTTTTGACATAAAAATGACTCCTGCTTGATTAACTTTTGAATTATTTCCAAAGCGGATCCATGATTCTTGTCCATAATCTAAATAATTTGACCATTCCTTAGAAAATTAATTTAATAAGTAACAAAATAAGTAAAATTTACTTTAATCCTATTTCTTACTAAAAGATCTGCAGTGAGTACCCAGCACTCAATAATTGCATTAAGTAATTCATATGAAATTTCAACATCAGAACCCAAATAATTGGATAACATCTGAAAGATCTGCCCACTTAAAGATTCATTAATAATCTAATAAAATAAGTAAATAACCAATATAATGAAATTAAACTAAACCATAGAAAAATCATGCTCAATATTGTTTTCTGGGTCATTATTATCAATTAAATCATAAAATATAGATATATCCCCATAATCTTGGCTATCCTCCATATATGATTCACTATGCTTTTCATAAGAACCTTTTCTAGATAATTGTCGAATAAAGCTAGATGTTAAATTTAACGCCTCAATTATTACAGAACCAGGAATAACAGATGAAGAGCTAAATAGGTTTGTTGAAGAGGCTTTAGTATGTTAAAATTGAAATTAAAGCATTCTTTTTTACCTTTACAAAATAATTGTAAAATTCTTCTTTTATTAACATTATTTTCAACAATATTAATGATCTCTCTTTTAGAACGCAAATATGAAATCATTGCATTTTCAAGCTGTTTTAGATTATATTTTACTAATTTTTCATTTGAAACATATTTTAAAGTATTGGATTCAAATTGACGTTTATGTGTACGATATATTGACAAATATTCCTCTCTTGTTGCATCTAGTACCAAACTATACCAATTACATACAGCTTGAAAATCATCATTGTTTGAGTTAAATAATAAAAAACGTGTCAAATATAACCATGCTTTAAGATTTACTAATTTTGCTTTACAATGTGCATTTTCTATCTGAACCAAATCCTGTATCATTGCTATAGGTGGTCGATATTGATTAGGAGCAATTCGAAATAATGTAAGAAGAAGACTATGATGATTTTCAAGAGAAATAAAGTCCTGGATAGAAAGTTCTTGACTGTTTGAATATTTTCGATTATGAAGAGGAGTTATGCGAGATATTAAAATTTTTAAATCTTTTGATGGTATGAGAGAGCTATTTGATTGCATCTTTAATTGGTCCAAAACAAGAATAATTATTTTTAAAAAAATATGAAAACATGTATCGGATGTTTCAATAGAAGTAGAAGGTAGATCTCTAAGATTCTGAATAAAAGATGGATATCCTGGTGTATTTTCATTAATTAAATTCTGAAGCTGTCTTTTGCAAAAAAAAGTGTATAATAAAATGATAATAGATTTCGCATTTGACCATTTCCAAGTAGAAATAAGATAATGACACCTTCCGAACAAAGTTCGAATATACATATTTTGACTATTTCCTAGTTCTTTTTTATATATTTCTGTATTTTCGAAAAAATTTGATAAGATTTTTTCTATCATTATCCAATTAGCTAATCCATTTGGAATGCCAGAGACGCCAGATATATTGAATTGATATAATACAGTTAAATTTATTATGGAATACCAGCACTTTTCATGGTCGAGAAACTCATATATTTCAGAAGAATTGATTATTTTTAATTCAGAATTTAAAAGAGTCCAAAAATTTGGAACAGATTCCCCAAATAAATTATTAGAAAAATCCATTATATGTATTATTACTACCCAGATTTCAATAAAATAGTCATTATAACCAATTCCCTTGAATGAATATTTCGAGCTGTTTTGTTTTCTTAGTCCAGAATTCAAGGAATCAAATCCAAATTGCAATAAATATTTAATTAACCTTTGAGAAGTATTTGTAATTGTTTTACACACACAATGCAATCTAGGAATGTCGTTCTCTCTAAAATGCGATTTTGCAAATTTAAAAGCAAAAATTAAAAAAAACATTTGAAGTTGAAGAAAAAGTTTTACTGGTACTGATTTCAAAGACAGATTTTCATAAATTTGAACTGAAGGAATTAATTGTTGAGAAAGATTTTCGCATAACTCTAGAAGGTTTTTTGAAAATTCTATTAAAAATTCTGAAGTATTATCTTGCAGCCGAAAATCAATATAACGAAATATATCAAGAAGATATGAATATAGAGAATTATCAATAATATTTTCTTGTTTAGACTGTTGAATATTATATCTTAAAAAATTGTATGATAATTTTTCAAATATTTTTTGTATCTTCTCAATATCATCAAAAAGATTATTTTGTATCTTATAATCAAATATAGTAGAACAATCAATGAAATATAACGGTTCAATTGTGTCATTATGTGATTCTGATAGCAACTTTTCAAGCAGACCACTACCAATAAATGTCTCTGGATCGAAAAAAATATCTCGTTTAATAGGATTAACATTAAATGTTATTGAAAACGTTGACTTTTGTAACCAAAATTGTTCTAATGATTGTTGAAAATAATTATTAGTATTTTTCCATTGTGTATTTACTTTATTTCCAATATGACGATGAATTATAGTATCATCAAAATGATTAGAATCAATTCTTTTGGCTATTGACTTACGATTATAATGCCTTATCCTTGGATGATTTTCTTTATTCTCAATATTATTTTCAATTTTATCAATAATATCTGTCTTAGATGATGATAATTTATTCAACCACTCATAAATAGACTCGTACTTATTTGCAATACAACTTTTAGAAATATCTTTTCTACAATAACTTTCATTTGGTCTTTTCATAAAATCTTCTGATATTTTTTTTTCTAATCTCCCTTGAAAAAGCATTCTTCCTATGATTTTCCTAGAACCACTGTCCTTTATCCCTATGTTTTGCTTTATTTCATGTCTTTTGGTGGATAAACAAGGAATATTTTCTGTAAAATTGATAGAATTTGTTATAGATTTTGGTTTTGTATAACAAGAAAAAATATCATTCTTTGAGTAGATAGGAGTTAAAGTCCCTTGTTTCCATTTTTCAAATATTTCATTTATTTCTTGTCTATCATCAAAATTATCAAAAGAAAAGACCTTTCTATATGGATAGGTTCGACCAAGGTCTTTTCGAGATTTCATGATTCGACATACTAAGTTAATGAATCTTGGAAGAGCTTGTTGGTTATCTTTATGTTTTTTTAAAAGATCTAGAATTCCTATTTTAGTTACTCGTTTTCTTTTCTTTATAAACTTGGGTGAATATCTATTTAGTCTCTTAACTTTTCCTGATAATAAATATTTTGATGATTTTTTTAAAGAATTTTCGTGTATATTACCTCTTCTATGTTCTTTAGGAAAATACGTACGGCTATTAGATCTTCTTGTTCCTGAATACATTCTATTTATCAACTTTCTTTCTGAAATATCATTATCATCTGACGATTCATTAGAAGAATAATAATTATTGTTGCTATTTTTCTTAAAATCCAAATATTTTACTTTTTTAGATTGATGTGTTAAATCATTAGTATCCAAGTCCATTAAAAAAGGCTTTAAAGTTGATGGAAATTTCGCCATTTTTCTTTTTACTAAACCTTTCTTATTTTCTTCCTGAATACCTGTTTTTTTTGTAGAAGAATTAATTTTTGAGTGAGAATTTGAAATGATAAACCTATTTTCTAAAGTAAGGTATGACGGTGGCAAAATTCTTTTGAGTTTTCTTTTGTAATGAGAAATATCATCTATAAAATTTTGTTCCTCGTAACAAAAATCATCTTTCTTTATATCAGATTCACTACTATCCTGTAAAATATATTTTATTCTAGAATTATGTTTCGTTGGAAGAATTGAGGATGAGTAGTGACTTGAAAATACTTCAGAGACATCTGAAATATCATTTTCAGAACCGCATTCTTCATTCTCAATTCCTGATGCTCTCTTAACGTTTTGAGCTGATTTCAACATAGTTATTTCTGTGTCAGAATTATAATGCAAGAACTAAATAAATCAGTATAAATATAAATAAATATATCAAATCAACTTACATTCCTTTCTTTTTTAGTAGTTTCAGAAGCCGATAATGCTTGTTTTTGTAAAGCCTTTTTAACTCGTGTAAGACGCCAATTATGGCGATTAGGATTAATAAAAGTGGCACTTGGTTTATTTCTCTTAAATTCTTCTAATTTTAGGTTACCACTTGTCAAGGAAATAAATAAAAATGTACCAAAATCTTCGTTTTCTGAAACTATCTGAGCTAATGTTGTTTGCGAATCTTTACTATCTTGCGATTCATATTGAGTATCCTCATCGTCTAAACTCAGATGCTCCATGAATCCGCTCGCTACAGGCTTTATCCCAATTCTTCTAAACTCTTCATTATGTCTTAAAAAGTCATATGTATAGGGTCTTTTTTGTTCTGGACGTCGTTTTCTAAATTGACGCTTTTCAACCAATTTTTCTGCAATTTTCCCCTCTTCAACCCCTACCAGCTCTTTATCCTGACATATATCTTCCTCTATCCCACTACTCCAGGACTCATCCTCTCCCTCTGAACATGATACCACCAAATCTTTTTTTATTAATTATCTTGCTATCTCCATAAAAAATTCATACTAGAAAACGGCTTTTTTTCTGACAATACTGCAACTCCTACCAGTGCCATCAAGTTTCTATCAGATACCCCATGATATATTTCCCTTATCCAGCTAATAAGCCCAATTTTTTATTTTTAAAGGCCCATAGTATTTGGCGTGTATCGTAGCTAATCCTGAGGTGTGGCCATACACATATAATAATTATTCCTAAGAAAAAAGAATGCTGAATCATAAACAACCCCCCTTCCTGTATTTTTCTCCAATATTTTTTCATAGATACTTATCCGTCAAAATAAAAATTTTTGAACCCCTATTTTTTTAAAACAAAAAAATGCCCTTCTTTGTTCTTTGTTAGTCCCAATGCATCCCATTCACACGGCTCCTCTGTCTCGTCAGACAAATCCTCATGTGTCAATAGAACGGGTCCGTCTTTTCTCACTGAAACGAGGCGTCTGACATATTTAACATCTACGTCCTCAATGCTCTTGACAAGATCTATATTTGCTGATATCTTTTGTATCAATTTTTCCTTTTTTTCGCCTTTTGGAAATGATAAAAGTGCCCATTTACATAGATTTTTTAGGGTGTCGTCACTTATTTTTACAACTCTGTTTTTTTCAGAGCACAGAGAGCAATCTTCTGATGAAATGTACATATCAAGATGCTCTGTTATGTCTTTTGATGTATTTATTTTTCTTTGTGTGTTCACCCAAATATCAGGATTTAGGCCTAAAATTGTCCTTTTTGAGCGCGGAAAAAACCTATGCATTCCTAAAATACGGTTTTCTTTCAAATTTTGCTGTGTTTTAACCCCAAAACCCAAGCTTTATCCTCCTTTTTAGAAAAACACTTTTTTTGACGTTGCTCGCCCTCTCGAAATACCTCGTCGTCGCTCTATTTATGAGGCTTTAACCTCACCAAAAACCAAAATCTCTATTTCCCCCAAAATATGTCAGATCCCAGGTCTCTTTTGCTAAAAGTGAGTGCTCTTCACTGGATTTAATGGGTTCTTACTAATTTGTTTAGGCTGATAAGAAATCCTCTGGGCATGGCGGGTTTTTATCGTTTTTTGGCAACAAATATAGTGAAGCAGCTGAGCTTTATATTGAGGCAGCCAACGCTTTTCGCCTAAAGAAACAAGGTATCTCTTTGTCTCTATGAGATAGCCGCTTTTTCGGCGTTTTTTGGGGTCTTTTTGGCTTATTTTTGAAGGAAAAGAGGCCGGAGAGGCATTGGAAAAGGCAGCGTCAATGCAATTAAAAATGGACGAGAAAGACGATGCCGCAAATACACTCGTAGAGGCCTATAAAGCATACAGGAGAACCGATCCTCAAGGTTTTGTCGGCGGTTTATGTATATTATTTATTTAGAGTATATAGACGCTGCTCGAGTGATAGAGAGCGCTATCCAAATGTTTACATTTCGTGGGAATTTTAGGAGAGCAGCGAGTTATAAGATGGACGTCGCATCTCTTTATGAATTGGAATTAATGAATTCGCAGAAAGCTCTTGAAAGCTATGATGAAGCAGGAGAATGGTATTCTAACGATCAGGCAGAAGCGTATGTAAATTTTATGTTTTATATGGAATTGACAGAAATTGCGTTAGTCTTGCAAATAAAGCTTTTTTGAAAGTAGCAGAGATTGCCGCTTTAGAGGAACAGTACGCTTTAGCTATTCAAAAATATGAAGACGTTGCCAGAAAAAGCATTAACAATAATCTTATGAAATGGAGTGTAAAGGACTATCTTTTTAAGGCAGGAATATGCCATCTTAATTTAGGAGTCAATTACTTTCTTTAATATATTTTATTTTTCTTATTTATAAAATAGGATATGGTTGCTACACGAAGGGCTCTTGAAAATTATGTTGACTTGGATTCAACATTTCAATCAACACGTGAATACAAATTATTAGAGGTAGTCTATTCTTTTTATTTATAATTTTTAATATAATTTTAGGATATTTTGCATGCTTTCGAATCAGGTGATCCTGATATATTTACAGAAAAAGTTAGAGAATATGATCAGCTTAGTAAGTTGGATAAATGGAAAACGACTCTTCTATTAAGAATTAAAAACTCCATCAATGAAGAGCCTGACTTGACATAAAAACATTATCACTATTTATTGATTTTTTTTTTCACTTTTTTAAAGGATTGTTTTTATGTAATTTTAACAGTATTTTTAGAACTATCTTCGTTATTTATATTTTTTTAATAACTCTTATCAAACTTTGAATTTTGACTTCAAAAAAATCTATAGAAAAATACAAAGTATTTTTATTTTTTAATAAGATTGTTAATAACTTTTATTAGAATGATTCAATTAAGTATTTTTAAAATAAATCCTCTTTTTTTTCCAGCCTTTATGAAGAATTATAAAAAACATAAAATAGGGACTCTGAAACTTGAATTATCTACTATTTATACACAAACTTGTTACTTTAATACATATTTATTATATGGATATATATATGTGATTAGAAGGAGTTTTTATTTGCAAAAAAAAGGCTATAGTCACTCATATTTTTCAACATTTGAAGTTTGTTTAAACATTTTTTATTATTTAATGGTCAATTAAATCATATAGGATCTTCACATTTCGCCTTCTATTATTAGAGCATTAAGATTGGCTTTTCCTCATATTTATAAGCCTACTGCTATTCAATCAAAGATATTTTCTATACTTACTTCAAAGTCTTCTTTATTTATTCGTAGCTGGACAGGAACTGGTAAATCATTTGCACTTGCTTTGTATGCCTTAAATTGTCCTCGATCTGTTTCTAAGAAAAGGCCTTTTAATTCTACTTTAACAAGTGTTATTTTGGTACCAAACAATGATTTGGCATATCAATATAAACATTGGATTGGAAATATTTTAAAAAACTATGAAAATCCTGTCAAAAATACTGAGGATATTATTCAAATTCTAACAAGGAACAATTATGACGAGAATCTTCAAATTGAGAGATTAAAACAGTTTCCAAGTCCACATATTTTAGTTTCTACTCCAACTAGGTTATTAGATGTATTAAATGAACTTGGAGAAAGTTATAAGGATTATATAGATTTCAAAAATCTTCAGTCTATTGTTATTGATGAGGCAGATCATGTTCTTGATCCATTAAAATGTTTTTCAATGAAGAAAATTAAGCAGAATAGGCATCATTTGCCTCCTGGTCAGATTTTACTAGATCATATTATAACATCTAGGAATAAAGCGTCTAAAACTAAGGCAGAGTTTATTTCTGATAATTATCAACTTATTTGTTTATCTGCTACTCTTGATAAAAACTTAAGACGTTTGATTTATTCTAAAAATTGGAACAGAAATCAAATTATTCCTTTAATAAACATGTCAGGCTTTGATAAAGATTGTGATTCTGGAATTCCAATTGGAATTAATCACTATGTATTAAAAATAAATTTAATTGAACATGATAAAATTCATGTTATGGATGCTATTCTACCTCAATTGAAAAGAAAAACATTGGATACCATAAAGAAAAAAGAAGAAAGATGCAAGAAAAGGCTTAAACTCTTGAAAGATTCTTTTATGATTAGTAATTTAAAGTCAGATTCTAACAGCATGGAAGATATTATTGCTATTACTTTAAATTATTTAGTTAAATTAGATGATGTAAAGAATGCTATAGTTTTCATATCACACGATCTTTCAAGGGCAGCATTTGTACAGAAATGTCATTTTCATGGATTGATATCTGCTGTTGAATTAAGAGAGTCAATTATACAAAAAGAAATAAATCAAAATAAGATATATATAATGAACTATTTGTCTGCACGAGGTATAGACTTGCCTGGATTAACTCATGCGTACATGATAGGAAGGCTTAATGATCATGTAAAATATGTTCATATGGCAGGAAGAATTGGAAGGATGGGACAAACAGGAAAAATGATTTCAATTATACCGTCTTCATCAGAAAAACTAATAGATAGTTATTTTTCTAAAGAGGCGGCAATTATTTTTGATAAAGCTAAAGTTAATGTTACTTCATACTTCACAGAAAAACATGGTCATGAAATATTCATTAAAATAAAAAATATTTAATTTTGCGTATTAATTTATGAATTTAGATAGCTAGTTTTAGTATCTTAATAACATATACTATAATATATATGGTCTAGATTTCTCCTATCTGTTGGCATTAGATATACTTCTTGATCTAGAATAGCTTCTTCTGCGTGAATAGCTTCTTCCACGAGAATAGCTTCTTCCACGAGAATAGCTTCTTTCGCGAGGATAGCTGCGTCCTCTAGAGCGACTTCTTTCAGTAGAATAGCTTCTACTACGGCTACTATAACTGCTATAACTAGATACCCTATTTTTTGAATTTCCATTATGTCGATAATAAGGACTTGATGACTTAGAGCTTCTATAAGGAGGTCTGTATGAATCTGAGAGTCTAGATTCCCTCATCGTTCTACGCGGCGGAGAATACGGTCTTCTATATCGTTTTACGCCCATTGAACCTCGTCGCCTGGGAGAAAATGATGATTTGCGAGTATTTAGCGGCCGAGGCGCAACAATTGACACTGTAATGACTGACCCATCTATCTGACCTTCATGCATATGAGATATGGCAGCATTTGCGCTGCTTGCTGATGCATAAACAATGTAACATAGTCCCCGGTTGATATTTACTATTTTACTCTTAATTCTCGTCTTTTAGTCGCAAAAAAACATACGCCTCCGATTCATAGGCATGTCGACTGACCTAATCTCACCGTACGAGCCAAATATCTCCTGAATATGGGCCGCTGTTACATTTTTTGTCAACTTTTCTATAAGAATCTAAAAATGTCAAAAATTCCCCGATCTAAAGCCGATTTCGAGCAAAGAACCTTTGAGGAATCCCCTGCAGGTGACAATGACCGTCTCGATGATCGAGAAGGAGAGCGACTGTTCCTATATCCTTTGAGACTTCTTGATCTTGACGATGCTGCCGAGCGAGAGTCCATCATTAACGGCAAATCAATGTCTATCCAGCAAGATCTAATAGACCAAGGGCTGTTCTACTGCTTTGTCAGCTCTTAAGGCCTGATAAAAGGGACTTACCTGCTTATTTTTCAGAGACACGTTTTTTTGACGTCTGCAGCGGTTGAGGGAAAAGATTATCGAGATTATCGAGATTATCTTGATAAAGCCGATAGACGTCAATTTTTTTTTTTTTGGAAAAAAGGTCCATTTTATGTGAATTATTTGGAGAGATTGTTGTTTTATTCGAAAGTAGATGCCAGATATTGTAGGAATTCGTTTTTGAACGGGCTTTTTGCGCCAATTTTTCGTGGATTTAGGCGTTTTTTGGCTATGAATGAGACTGACAGAGGATCACCCGCATTGAAGGGGGTTAAAAAGGCATTGGATGGGTCAGATGAGGATGGGGATTGTCTCAGAATCAGGGAGGGTGCGGCTTCTCTTTTTGTCCCGAAAAAAAACGAGGTAAACATGTCAAAATAGCAAAAATAGAGTGATTACAAGCAATAAGGTGTTTTACAACCCCGTCCAGACCTTCAACAGAGACATGAGTGTCATTGCTATTCGCTCTTGGCGCGGGCCTTTTCTTAGGAACAAAAAAGAGCTCTTGGAGAAGAAAAAACAGAAGAAAGAAATTAAGCGGCAAAAAATAGCACCTTTATTGGGTGAAAAGGATCAAGAGCAGCTAAATACTGCGTCAGAATCATGTTCTGTTAGTTGTGGTGAAAAAAAAGCGGCTTTGAATGACATAGATATGTATAATTGTGTGGATAAGCCACATGAATCATGTCTACCAAGCTTTAATATTCTGGATGCTTTTTCAGCAACAGGAATTCGTGCAATTCGGTATGTAAAAGAGATACAAAACATCGAGTACGTTGTAGCAAATGATTATGATAAATCGTCTATTGAAATGGTTAAAAAAAACTCTATATATAATAATGTTTCTGAAAAGGTAAAACTAAGTTTTGAGGATGCACGCTTTATTATGTATAAACATCTTGTTCAAAGGAAGCACTTTGATGTTATTGATCTTGATCCTTATGGAACAGCTTCTCCATTTATTGATGCAGCAGTACAGTCTGTTTCTAATGGTGGTCTTCTTTGTGTTACATGTACAGATCTTGCAGTGTTAGCGGGTGGTGGATATCCAGAAAAGTGTTTTTCGAATTATGGATCTATGCCTTTTCGTCATTCTGTTTTTTGTCATGAACAGGTTCTTTAATATGTTAATTGTTAATTAATTTAATTTGTAAGGCACTTAGAATTGTTTTGCATACTATTTCCTCGTCTTCTGCAAGATATGGACGTCATATGACACCATTATTAAGTGTTTTTGCTGATTTCTATATACGATTGTTTGTTAAAATTGAAACATCGCCATATAATGTCAAATTTCTTCATAAGTAACTAAAACCATCTTTATTAATTGTCTTAATTGCTTTATTTTAGCAATATAATGATGTCTTATTTATGTTCTGGATGCTATACATTCTATAATCAGCCAATTGGGAAAACATCTCCATGTAAAAATTTGAATACGTATAAACATTTTAATTCTCAGGGTCCAATTATTAGTCCTAATTGCGAGTTTTGTGGATTTAAACTACATGTATTGATCTTGTTTTCATTATCATTATTTTAATGCAATTGTTTAGATTTCTGGACCAATGTGGTCAGGTCCATTGCATGATAAAGAATTTGTAAAAAATGCTTTAAATATTCTCGAATCTGAATCAATTGATATTTATGAAACACTTCCTCGTATGAAAAGAATGCTTTCAATTATAGAAGATGTAGGATTTTTAAATATTAATAGTTTATGACTTATATTTTTAAGGAATTAGTGAATCCATTTTATTATAGCCCAGCACACCTCTCAAAAATACTTCATTGTCAAACTCCATCATTGAAGGATATTGTTTCTGCATTAATTAACTCTGGTTATCTCGTTTCTTTTACACATGCATCGCCAGGTTGTATAAAAACAAATGCTTCTCCAAAAATAATATGGGATATTATGAGATCTTGGGTAATTAATAATATTTACTTTCTCTGATTTATTTTTTCTTTTAGATAAAACAATGTCCTGTAAGTAAAGAACATATTCGTGATGGAACTGCTGGAAAAGAAATACTTAAAAATGAACCTGAGTAACTTTTATGTCCTGGTTTTAATATTACTAAATATGCTTAGTATTTCTGTCAGTTTTCTTTTTAATCCAGATATTAATAAGATCTTTAAACCTGGACTTGTTAAATATCAATTGAATCATACAAAAAACTGGGGTCCTAAAGCAAAAGCAAAAGTAAAAACAAGGGAAAATGGAAACCAAAATCCGGCTTAAGAACTAGTAATATGTTGTAGTTGTATTCAATAATACTTGTATGAAAAAAATATGTTTAAATTTAGTTTCGAATGAAAGACAATACTCCAGAACAATAGTCTACTAGTTTTTTTAATTTGATGCTTATGATTTTATGTTCTTTTTCCCAATTTACAAGTGACTGTTGCAATGCGTCATTGTTAGGATTTTCAATAAAAATATCTCCATGAATATTTAGAAATTTAGCCATACATATTTGAATAAATTCAAAATCTATTCGTCTTTTTAAACTTTGAGTTAATGCATCTAAGAACCATATTATTTCTGAAAACAAAGAATCTAAAGAAAGTGATCGTATTTCAAAATCTATTGATGATGGATTTAATGTCTTTAAATGACTTATGAATTTTGTATCTAAAACATTAGATAGTAATAATTGTATAAAATTAAACATACAATCTTTTTGAGCTGCGCCTTGTTTTAAAAGTTTAGTAAATTGGCTTTCTACAGATAGATCTTTCATGTTTATAATCCTAGAAACTCTTTTATCTGTTTCCAAAGATTCATTTGTGTATGAAATTGATGGAATTGTGTCTTTTGATGTATCTTTTAAAAGAGTCATGAAGAATGGTGCATTTTTAGGAGCTTTTGGTGGCTCTTTTGGCTTGTTTCTGAGTTTGATTATATCTAGATTATATAGAGTGTTCAATTTAAAACGAGGAATTGAACTAAGTGTTAACATTTGATTTATTTGCTTGGAGGATGTATATTCAGCTTTGTAAAAAATATCTGTATCATTTGGTATATTTTTTAGAGAAAAATCAATCATTCCAGAGCTATTTTCTTCTAATACTGCTGGTAGATTTATTGTTTTAATCTCAGATTCTTGAATACTGCGAACAAATACTTCAGAAAACTGAGATTTATTTGTCCTAATTTATATTTAGCCTTTAAAACATTAGATTACATAATATTACCATAAAGTTATTCCATAACTATCTATATGTGTTGTTGCAAGAAAGTCTCCAGTAGGAGAAAAATCTAAGCTTGTACATATACTTGGAGTACGAAAAGCATCAATTAGGCATCCTACTGGAAGATCCCATGTTCTAATTGTTAAATCTGAAGAAGAAGATATAATCCATCTTCCATCATAAGAAAAAACCTACAATTGTTAGTTTTCATTTCCAAAATGGCTTTATACTAAATCTGTAATACGATTTGTATGTCCCCATAGTTCTCTCACAATTTTTATTGTTTCAATATCAATAACTCTAATACAAAAATCATCACAAACTATCGCCAGAAGATCAGAGGATTTTTGATATCTCATTAGTGTGATTGGTAACTTTATATCAAGTGTATACATGAGTTTTCCTGTGGATATTTTCCAAAACTATATTTATTAAAATATATAATATAATATTTTTTACTTACTTTTATGGTTCCATCTAAAGAAGATGATACTAGTGTTTTATTTAATGAATCTGAAACTATTCCTGTAATTTCCTTCTTGTGTCCATTCAATTGATCATAAAATTTGCGACGGTGAAATCTAGATTGCATGTTGTACATATCAATTGTCCCCAATGAAGAACCAACAAACCCAAAATTTCCACAAACACTTATTGCAACACTCTGTCTTTGTTAGAAGAAAATATATCTCTTTATTTTTCTACTTTTATAGAACTTTTATCTGAAGTTTTAAGAACAAATTTCTCAATTGCCTTTCTTCTCCAAGACCAAAGTCTTGCCACGTTTTCGCCTTTATGTGCAGTTATTATATTATTCCAATACTTTTCTTTTGTTGGCTGTGCTGCAAAAGATAAAATCTCTGGAAGACGCAATTCTTCTAGAGAAAAGTTTAAAGATATAGGCTTTTTAATGAACGGTTTTTGAGATAGTTCTGTATTTTGAGAGTCATTGAATATACTGAACCCTCTTAAAGAACGGTCTCTTGATGCTGACAATATAAAATGTGAATCATCTTGATAAAATCTAATAATTGATGGAGGAGCACTATGGCCACTTCTATGTTTAAGTAACCGAGGAATTGAATCTGGTGAATCAAAAATCCATTGCTATATTTCTAAGAAAACCACTTTAAAGCTGTAAAAAGTACCTTTAAAGAATTATCAATACCACTAGACAGTAAAAGAGGCTGTCCTTCTAGAAATCTTATTCTAACAATTGAACCAAAGTGTGCTTTGTATAGAACATTAAGAATTCTTCTTTTTGAAAGGTCCCAAATGAAGATATCGCCGTTATCATTAGAAGAACACATCATTGGTGGTCCATCTAGACCCCAATTAGAGAAAATGGATAGATCTATATGTAAAACCTGTTCTAAAGCCAATGGAAGTGACGCTTCCATCTTGTTTAAATTGAAACAGCTCCTGATCCTTCCTAATATCATACATAGAGATCACCCCACTAGCTAAACCAACAGCAATGATGTCTAGAACAGGAGGCTGTTCAAGACATGTAATTGAAAGTTTAAATGACGAAAATTGATAGATCAGCTTTCTTTATTGTCCATTAACACACATAAAAGGCAAAAAACATCCCCACCCTGTTCTTATGTTCCAAAGCTCAAGAATGCCATCTTTCTTGCCCAAAATAAACTTGTTCAAGTATGTTGCTGGATGAATCATACAAAGAACGCCCTCATTCCGACCAAACTCTATTTTTGAATATATTTCTGATGTTTGAGGGTGTATGTATAGAAAAGCAGTGGCAGATTACCTCTAGTAAGGATGTTCCAGACAACAAGGCTGTTTTTCTCGGTATATGTAACAAGATAGCCGCCATAAACGCACATCAACAGAACCCCCTCGCCCTCCTCGTTCCTGATTGACCATTCCTTGCCAAAATATCAACACAAAAGAAGCAATCATAACCCAAAAATACAATTTTTCCCTTGCGGTAAGCAAATATGCTCTGTCCCGCCCCTGCAAAGACAAAATCCCCCCAAGAACAGACAGACGATATCCTGCCCTCTGTCCTCGGTGTCACGAACAGCAGATTGAGCTTACTGCACTAAAATATTCGTCCTTATTCAATGAAAACCTTTCTCTTACATCATATGTTTGAATATTGCGTCCAACTGACAAAGAAACCAAAAAAGCGCCGCCCCTAGCCATGACATCAAACGGGACATTGCTACAGACGTATCCAATGGTTCTGAAGGGGCTAAACAGGTACGAACTTTGCATATTTTCACTTTCATCTTTATGTCCACTTTCTGGGCCCAATTTTAAGTGTTTTGAGTCCCTTTTTTTTTCAAACCCACTCATATTTGCATGTACAAGAGCTTCCCGGCGTTTAATTTCATCAATTGTTCCATTTAAGGCCCAAACAGCCGCCTTTCCCTGTTTCCCTAAGCCCGGAACCTGCCCGCTAAATTTTTCCAGATAAGGTTGGCCAGTGCTTAGAGGCCTAACACAGCACAGCTCTGCGCCTTTCTTGAGATCTGCCTATGTCTTTGTCTGCGGACTCAGCCTGTTCCTCCCTGTCTGAGCCATTGACTCTGTCACGGCCCCCATCTCCTCCAGCATCTCCAGGCATTAAGGCCAAGCCAAAGTGGATCATTGGAGTCTGTGCAATGGACCAGAAGGCAAGGTCCAAGCCCTGCCAGAATATCCTGAACCGTCTGATTCAGCATGGAGAGTTTGAGACAGTTATTTTTGGTGACAAAGTCATCTTGGATGAAGGTAATAGATATGCCAGTTAGGCCGCCTTTTTATGAGGAAACGTGTTAGAGGTGGAGAATTGGCCATGGTGCGACTTCTTTATATCCTTTTTTTCCTATGGATTTCCCTTGGATAAGGCCATAAGCTATGTCAATCTGCGCAGACCATTTTGTGTGAATGATCTGCCAATGCAGAAGGTTTTGTGGGACAGAAGGCTTGTTATGTCTATTCTCGACTCCATCAATGTGTCTACGCCTTACCGCATTGAATGTTCTAGGGATCATGGCCCAAAGATTGAGCAGGAGCTGGCTGACAAGCTCTTTGAAAAATTTGGGATTAGAGCCAATGTCTTAAGAAATATCAACCATCTTAAATGTATTGATGAGGATACCATTGATATTGATGGAAAAATATTGAAAAAACCCTTTGTTGAAAAACCAGTAGATGGTGAGAATCACAATATCCATATTTACTATCCAAAAAGCAAAGGTGGGGGCGGCAGACGGCTGTTTAGAAAGGTAGTGATGGGTTTGGGGCGTTTCTTGTGTATTTTTTGATCAGAATTTAGATTGGCAACAAGTCATCAGAGTTTGATCCAGAGCTTTCATTGCCTCGTACAGATGGGTCGTATATTTATGAGCAATTCATGGATGTGGACAATGCGGAGGATGTCAAGGTGTATACGGTTGGTCCTCATTATTTTCATGCTGAGACACGCAAGAGTCCAGTGGTTGATGGATATGTTCGCCGCAATACCTATGGAAAAGAGATCAGATTTGTCACTAAGCTTTCGGACAAGGAGTGTGAAATGGCTAAGAAAATATGCCAGGCATTCTCTCAAATGATTTGTGGTTTTGATTGTTTGAGAGTCAATGGAAAATCCTATGTCATTGATGTAAATGGATGGTCATTTGTTAAAGATAACAATGAATATTACGACAATACATCTCGTATTCTGAGGCAGACATTCATTGATGCAGCTCGTCGCAAGAAGCCCAGAATTCCTATAGACCATACAATTTCATCATTGTCACTGGAAAAAAATTCATGGAGAATCAAGGGCATGTTTTCAGTCTTACGTCATGCAGATCGCACTCCAAAACAGAAGTTCAAGTTCTCTTTTAAGAGCGAACCTTTTGTAGAATTGCTTCAAGGCCATACTGACGAGGTAATTTTGAGAAATGAACAGCTTAAAATGGTGGTATCTGCTACAGAGAAGGCAAAACTTGAGAAATGTGAAGATATGGAGAAATTGAATCAATTGCATAATGCATTGTTGAAGAAAATAGAATTTCCTGGAACTAAAGTTCAAATAAAGCCCAATTATTCTGTAGAAACAGGAAAGCTTGAAAAAATTCAGCTTATTTTGAAATGGGGCGGTGAAGTACGTCTTTGGATGTTTCAATTTTGTCAATTGATCATTTTAGTTTACTCATTCAGCACGTTATCAGTCTAAGGACTTGGGAGAGAATATACGAAAAGATCTTATACTAATGAACTCTGATTGTCTTGATGATGTGAAAGTATTTACAAGTTCAGAGAGAAGGGTTAGCGCCAGTGGTATATTAACTTAGATCTAAACATTTAATATTTAATTCTTGTTAGCTGAGATATTTGCAATGGCTTTTCTTGATAAAGAAGAACTTCCACCCGGTTTTCTTGAAGTTAGAAAAGATCTTTTAGATGATTCTAATGCTGCTAAAGATAATATGGATAGAGTATCTACTTTTTGTATATTTTTATAATTTTTAAATTGTTATAGGTCAAAAAGAAATTGAAAACGCTATTGAGAGATGATTTATCAGCACGGCCACAGTTTACATGGCCTAAGGATGTCCCTGAGCCCAGTGAGGTTATGCGAGAAGTAGTTGAACTTATGAAATTTCACCGAACAGTCATGCATCACAATTTTTCAGTCTTTTCTGATAAATTGGATACATTTCAGACACGATGGTGCTGCAGTGAGAGTCCCTTTCTATTTAGAGAGCGCTGGGAGAAATTGTTTAGTGAATTTTGTGATTCTGAGAAGGTTTGATCAATATTATATCATTATAATTTTAAATATATAAAGGTTGATCCTTCAAAAATATCAGAATTATATGATACAATGAAATATGATGCATTGCATAATAGGCCATTCTTAGATGCAATATTTTTGCCAAAAGATTATCATGATTTTAATAAAAATGATAAATTGTTCACTGGAGATAGAGAAAATGGAACACCTAGAGAAATAGGTGGTCCTAAAATGCTTCCAGGTCTTGAAAAGCTTCGAAAGTTGTATCGTTTAGCTAAAATTTTGTTTGAGTATGTAACTTTTTTGTTTCTTCAATTGGCTGATTGGTATAGCTTTGTGAGTCCACAAGAATATGGAATTGAGAATGAAGAAAAGTTAGATATAGGGCTTTTAACTAGTATGCCATTATTAAAGAAGCTTATTAAAGATATAAATGAAACTAAATCATCAACAAGTGCAAGGGTATTATACAGTTTTTAATAATTTTCAATTAAAGAAGATTAGTGTTATTTTTATTTTACCAAGGAATCACATATTTATACTCTTCTCAATTGTATATTTGAAAGTGGGATTCCAACTAAAATTTCAAGAAATGAAATTCCTGAATTAGTAGAGTTTTGTGTGTTATTATTCTTTATTAATTTGATCTAGGATTACCTTACACAAATAAATTTTGAATTGTTTGAGCGTACTACGAATTCAAGTTTTGGAACAAAAGAACACTCTGTCAGAATTACATTATCTCCTGGTTGTCATTCTCAAGATCCTTTATACATTCAATTGGATGCAAAACATTGTATTAATGTTGCTCCTAGAAAATCTTTGACAAAACATTTGGATTTACAAGAAATTTGTGGAAAAATTGAGGAAAAGTTTCAGAGAGTAGATCTCCCAAAAAGATCTACACCTTATGTTTTGAAATAGAAGGATATGCTTTAATCAATTATACTTTTTGCGGTAGATATGAAATAAATTAATGTTAATAGATTTTTTTCAATCTTTATGAAAATTGATTAAACATTGTTTTTTATTCTGTTTATAGATCTATCTATATTAATTTAATATTTAGCAAGAATCCAAGAATTATAGACAATCTTATTAAACAAAGATATTTTTAAGATCTTCACACTTGGAATATTTATAAGTAATATTATTTACTAGAGTTTTAAGATTTATAAAGTTTATTAACTAATTGTGTTATATGTTTTTACGTCTATTCTAATTATTTTTAATTTTGATATCTATACTATGATTATATTTTTTTGAATTATATATTGCATTGTATTATTTTTTAAAACAATTCTTAGAATAAGCCATTCTTAAACCTCATGTTTTATAAAATAAATTGATCATTCAATTGACATTTCTTAGACTTTGATATTTATAGAATTTATGAGTTATTTAAGGGAAATTTTTAATATGAAATAATTGAAAACTTATTTGAGTGAGTTTATTAGGTAACATTTAAGTTATTTGTTTAATTTTGATGTTTATTTTATTATTTAGAATATTTATACAAGTATTTTTTAGTTATTTTTAGAAATTTCAATTGCATCATTAAATTAAATTAATCATTACTAGTAGTTTATAACATTTAGAATTGGTTGTTTTAAATATTTTTTATCTTATTTCTTTATATCTTATTACTTGTGAAGAAAATACATTTATTTTACAAAATAATAAGACTAATTATATGAAATAAGATCATTTGTAAGTACTATTATAGTAAAATACTAAATTTTGTTTTTATCTATAATACTTTTTAAATTTCATTTGAGGTTTTAATTAAACTTTTACAAGCCATTTGTTTTTGTAATCGTTAAAATAGATTCATTGTAGTAATATTTGAAATATATTCTTTAATATACTATTAATTTGTGTTATTTTTATTCAAAAAATCTAAATTTCTAATTTGATATATATATATGTCAAATTGAGCTTAATTGTTTTGAATAAATTCATCTAGTTCTTCATTTTTTATTATTTTTTTGTTAAATTATACTACTATTTAAAGATTGAAATTTCTTATTTACAGATAAAATTATTAACTTTATTGGATTCAACAATCAACTCTCTTTTTATAGTTAATTCTAAATATTTTATTCTAATTGATTGATTATTAAAGATATTTTTTCTATTAAAATATAAAGCAATTTTAAAAATGATAGAGGAAATTTGTTTTTAATTACTGTATATTTATATTAAAGCAATATTAATAAAATTATAATTCTAAAAACTTTGATATTTTGACAAAAAATAAAAAAATTCAAAACAATCTATACAAATTTATCATTACAAGTAATATAATACTATATACGAATCCTCATCATTTTAAAATTTAAGAAGCAAACTAAAAATACATTAATTGTTCAAAAATAAATCATTTCATTTATAAAGCCCTTCCAAACAAATGACTAATACTTTCTCCATTATGTACTCTTCTATAAAAATACTTAGAATTTTTTTATATATAAGAAAACATCATATACCTAATGGCTTCTCCAAAAACTCTACTGATATCAATTATAACTAACTTTGAAGATGCTTGTCTTTTTTTTTTGCTAACAGGATAAGTATTTGTTATAACGATCTATTTTCATTAAATTATATATAGAGATAAAGAAAACAACCTTATCAATACATCTACATTCTTCCATTTTTTCCAAACAGTCATTTTGCAGAATTCCGTGAGTAGCAAATACAAAAACCCTTTTGGCTCCGCAATTTTTAATTAAATGTTCAGAAGCAGCTACAAAACCTTCAGGAGTCTCTATTATATCGTCCAGAATTAACGCTGTCTTATTTTCCACATTTCCTACTAATGTAATCATCCTTTCTTCGTTTAAATTTATGCTTTCATCCTCATTAAAAGAAATAGCAGTAGATGTATCACCAATAACCGACGCAGTATTTGAATAAAAAGGAAATGGTGGCAAAAACATACTATCTGAAGCATGTGTAGCATCCATAGAATTTTCACAATAAGGAGACACTGAAGATGGATAATCATCGTCTACAACATGACCAGATATTAATCTTGCTGTACGTATATTCGAAGAGATAATTCGATTAGATTGGATTTTCTTTTGAGATAAAAGCTCACTAGGGGTACTTGATCCAGAAAGAATAGGTGTTTGATCATCACAACTATTTTCTTGAGAATTATATATATAATTGTTATCATCAATGCTTTCCGGATTAGATGTGAGAGGCGAATATGAATTTGTGCTCATATGTGAACAAGGTTCTTTAAATGTTTTTCTCCTTCTATCTGTATGAATAAGTGCAAAATTAATGTTTAAAATATCCGCCAAACTCGTAACCCTAGAACAATAAGGCAACCCAGACCAAATAATACTACTATACCTCTTAGCACCCCCTGGATTCTTACTTACAACAACTGCATCTTTCCAGTCACTTACATTTTCCGTAATCCATTTTGCAATACTTGGTTCTGCAAACAAATTATCAACAGGCTTCGTAAAAAAGCCCTGAATCTGAGACGCCTAAAAACAATGAAGTTTGCATTACTTGTAAAAAAAAATTACATGGAGATCCATCGTAATAATATGATCAACACCGGCAACAGTCAAAAGATTAGCAACCACTTATTAAATTAGATAATACAGATATATAAAGACTGGAATACTTTTTGCCGTAATTGCGCCACGATGTCTTCTCATTTTGCTCTGTTTAGAATATGGAAAATATGGCATAACCGCTACAAATATCTAAGTATCAAAAAACCCTCTATATTGACGATTCTACCCGTAATTTTCGACGCCGAGGCCCCCTTGCACGCCGAGATCATAATCAAAAGCTCCATAAGATGATCATTGATCCTAAAGCCCGGGGATTAACCCCCTTTTTCCCCCAAAAACATGTCTTACGTATTACTGCCTGATTGAATAATAAAGACGTCCTCCATACGTACTGAACACGCTAAACACACATATGTCAGTCAAAATCGCTGCCAAATCCTATGGCCTACCAATCTCTACTCTTGTTTCCTGGTTGGAAAATTTTTTAAGACTAACAGGTGCTGGAGATATGGCCAGATGATGAGTAATTGCCTCGACAAGCTCCGGATGAGAGGACCCACCAAAAATCTTGGTCCGTCTCATCCTGAAATGCCCTTCTGCCTCTTGTTTCTGCCGGTCAAGCCCTGTATTTGCCTGGTTTTTGGTGAGCACCCATTTTTTTAAGGTTTGATCGATAAACCCGCACGCAGTCCTTCAGGCCATCTGCATATATGCGCATACAACGCGCATACAGCCCGGCTACAGCGCGGCTACAGCGCATACAAGACGCATATGATGCGCATATATGCAGATGTAGCCCATCTGGAATGCCTACACTCAGCCCTATATATTAGGCCTATTTTTCCAGAACAATCTATGCGCCTTCTCTTGCATATAATCCCATGTCCGCCCCAGATTACCGCCTTCACATGACGCATACATTCTATCTACCACTGCTCCGTTTCTTTCATTACATATATTTGCTATATGATGAAGAGCGTCTGATGAGACAGCATACAGTGGAAAGCAAGTATGAATAAATGGCTAAATAAATAGGGCGGTTTAATAGGTTTAAGCATATTAAGAAATTTTTAATAATAAATAAGGGGTTGCTTGGGTTTATTAAATAAGCTTAAATTGAGGTGAATTTTTCTGCCCTTTTTACCTCTTCGAAACCGTCAGATTAATATTAGGCTCAGGGGAACGGGCCAAAAAGATGTATTAATGCGCGTTATTTTTAGATAAAAGCTCGGTTATTAGATGCTTTATTATTCAAGAAGGTCAGTTTGTCTGGGCGAGGTTTTTAGGTATATAATCTTTGTGGATCCATCTTTTAAGGGGCTCGAAAAGACCCCCTGCAAGAGGTTGTGGCTTAGAATAAGGAATACTACCTCAGTAAGTCCGCATATAGCCCGGATATTTCTCAAATATCAAGCATATATATCGGCTAAGATATTTTAAAGGTCCCTATACCCTTTATGTTTCCGTCAGGAGGGATGATTATTCCGTAGACAGGCCCTGTTTGGGCTTTCTCCCCCAGTATTGTCCAAATCTCAATACAGGATGCTCTTTTTGGGTCGAGCTCCCTCTTGTTTTTGAGGAGTCTCTTCAAGATTCAGAGACTGGCCCTTTTTTTCCAAAAAAGGGCTGGATTGTTGATATTATTAGTCAAATGGTCTTTACAAAGTCAGAACGGGTCTATTTTGACTTTTCGTTATCAACGTCAAAGCAGAAAATATATTGGGAAAGTTGTTTTGGCGTTGTAGAGATCAAAAACGCTCCTATCAAGGTTTTGGAGCAAGATACTAAAGAATTGTGGTCGATAGATAGAGGTTTAAGGGAGAATGGCGCGAGTGGCGATGAATCTTCGGAAAAAAATGTTCATTTTGTTGTTTTGACTCATGGTCTTCATTCAAATGTCAGTGCTGATTTATTTTATCTTAAAGAGCGTATTGAAACAGAAGGTCGCTTGAAAGGCGAGAAATTGGTCGTTTCTGGCTATAATGGTAATGTTTGTTTAACGGATAAGGGGATTGAATATCTCGGAAAACGTCTCGCAGAATGGGTGTTGAAAGAAGTTGGGTGGTTCGAAAACGAAAAGCCGCATTATCAAAAAATTTCATTCATTGGACATAGTCTTGGTGGATTAATACAGCTTTATGCTATAGGTTGGATATGGATACGAACAGAAGGAAAATTCTATGATATTTCTAATAACGGTCTTGTTCCAGTTAATTTTATTACGCTTGCTACTCCGTGGCTTGGATTATTTGCAGAAAATCCGAAATATATAACGAAGGCATTAGAGTTTGGAATTGTGGGAAGGACAGGAAAGGAATTAGGCTTTACAATGAAATATGATAAAGGAGCATGTTCGAAACATATTGGTGAAACGGATAACCATTTGCCTCTTCTAAGAACCTTGTCGCTCGAAAAAAGTCCATTTAGAAAGGCACTTCGGCTATTTAAAAGAAGGACGTTATATTCAAATATAATTAATGACGGAATTGTACCATTAAGAACAAGCTCTTTATTTTTTCTTGATTGGAAAAACATTGACTGTCTTGAAAAAAAAAATCTTGATCAACATCAAAAAAGTGCTATATATTCAATTCAAACAGAAAAAAATGATCAAGATCATCATGAACAGAAAAATAATGATGAATCTATAAATACTAGTGTTTCATCCCAAATAGAACCTACAATGTCGTCTAATATATCAATGCAAACAAACGCTACTAGCTTTTCTCTTTCAATGCCACACATAGAAGAATCTTGCTATTCGGATATTAATAAATCTAACAATAGCAAAGCTGAAAGTACAATTATAGACACATCTAAAAATACGGAATTATTAAATGAAATTGAATCTACAACGAGTCTCCAATCTAGTGCTAAGGAATTTTTTATATTTAAACCCGGTAGTGCTTCCCCTTCAAAAACAGATGTTCGATCACCTTATTTAAATTCTATCTATTCATATAATTCGGCATCTCATAACTCTGATTCTTTAAAATTAATTAAAAATAATCATATTTTGGACTCCCCCGGAAGAGGCGAATCAAGGAATACATCATTTTTTATTTCTTCATTTAAAAAGTACTTTAAGAATAAACATGATAGAAATAATTCGGAAATAAAACAAGATAAACAAGATAAAACAATTAGTTGTAACAATAGCGATTATGCATGTTCCTATCAAAAAGTTGATTCTATACCAAAAATGGGTTTCTTTCGGAGTGCAAGCAAAGTTTTAAGACCTCCTTTGCCGGAAAAAGACTATTTTATCAACCCTTGTCGAGCGAAAACTATAGTTCATGACCAATATTATTATCCTGATGATATATTAAAAAAGTTTTCTAAGCTATATTCTAAATTAAATATTATCTCTGAGAATGGAAAAGGCAGTGTAAAGGGGGGTAAAATTTTTAAAGAAAAATTAAGACTTCAAGAAAAAATTGCAAAAGAATGGCATTCTGATATGGTTTGGAGAAAAGTTTTGGTATATCTAGAGCCTGATGCGCATAATAATATAATTTGTAGAAGAATGTAATTTCTTTTTTATCTTTATTATTAGACTTATAGAATATTTAGGTTCGTAAATGCATATGGTTGGCCAGTTATAGAGCATTTAGTATCAAATCATTTTGGAAAGGATCCTAAAGATGAATTTAACAATAAATTAGAGTTGGAAAAAGAAACATATAATAATAGTTTAGTTAATCACACAAAAATTAATGATGATATTTTTATACCTAATAATGAATGATTCAATTATGAAGTGAATCTAAAACATTTTATAGAAATTTATTTCTATCAGATCTTACTATTTTTTTTGAAGATTTAATTTAATTGATTATATATTATGGTTATTATAATAAACGTTTGTAATAAAAAGACATAATAGTTCAGCAAATTAACTACTATGTTTGTGTAATTGATTACAATTTTTTAATAAATTAATTTTTCAAATAAAGTTTTATAAGATTAATATATAAAAATGTTTAAAATACATTAAGCTCATTCTATATAGGTTTTGTAAAAATTTATAACCAGAAAATAGTTATTATACAGTAATAAAATTCAATGATATATGAAATAATTTTCAAAATTATGTTCAAAAAACCGAATTATTGATTCAATTATGTTCAAATATTTATAAATTAGTTATCAAAAGAGCCATAGGTTTTCCCTCGTTCTCACCCAGGATTATTATTTCATGATCACCAATTTGACATAATCCTAATGCTTCCATTTGCATTTTTATGACACTTTGATAACTATTAACTTGGTTATTTAAAACATTCCAATACAAATATAGATTTTGGCTATTATAGAGACCTTTTCTATAGGCACCAGATTCAACAATAATTGCAAATTTACCAGTATAGCTATATTTTAAATATTTTTTTGATATTTTAGATGATGATATATATGATAATGCAGGAAACGTACAAGAATGTACTAAATTCATTAGCGAATTCTCACAAGAGCTCTCGATATTATAAATTAATGCATCAACATCATATTTTACTGCTAAGCATGATGCTTTATTTTTTTCATTTGTAAATTGACTTCCAACAATGGTTATTCCGCTGATTTCTGCAATGCAGACGTCTTCTTTAAATTGCTGCAGAAAGTAAGTTTCTGTATCCTCATAATCTATAATGTAATCATCGCTTAATTTGGTTTTTGGTATTGTCTCCTTATATTTTAAAGATAAAAGATCTTTTAATACCGTTGTTCTATCAGATAAATTCTCTAATTCTAATATATCATCTTTATTTTCAAAGACGTGGGGCCATTTAAGTCCAATGTTTTCTTTTTTCATGTAAATTTCAAGAATTTGTTCAGGAAAAAGAGGAGTTGTTGAAAGTGTCCATGTTGACTCTGAAGGAAGGATTGTATGATAAAATTTAGAATTTAGTATATATTTAAGCCCATTGTCTTCATTAGATCCTTCTAATTGATCGCTGGAAAATTTAATAGAAATATCTTGTTTAGTAATTGTTGGTGACATTGTTAAAAATAAACGAATATCTTCAGAAGTTTGAATCCAAGTATAATGTGGCTGTTCATTATATTCTCTAGAAATTTCATGACATTTTTGAAGGTTATCTTGAATCTTATTTTGAACACCTAGAACAATGGTTTGATCAATTAGTGTTTTCCCCAAAATTTGAGAGAAAATAGGTATTTCCTTGGAAAAAAAGACATTCAAAATAGATAATTCCCAAGATGTAGATACTTTTTCACACATAATATTTTTTATTAAATATCTTCTTGACTTTTCTTTTTCCTTTCTTCCATTTAAATGAGCAATTAAAATCTGTATCTTTATATTTGAATGAAAAACAGCATCCAAAATGATAAAAGGATGGGATTCAAGATCTTCTGTTGAAAAAATAGTCATATCTATTTGTACAGGATCGCTTGATAAATCAATAAAATAGAATTTTCCTGCACCATCAGTAGCCAATATTAATGTTTCTGTTAATGATTTTAAATCAGGAAAATATGGATAAATATCATCATAACCCGATCCTCTATATTCAAACTTTGGAATATGTATAGTTGTAATAATTCTTTCTTTAATGATTACCTCATTCTAATTATTAATAATTATTAAAAAATATATCATTTATACCTCTATTTTTTCCATAAAAAGTTCTACAAAAACTCCATCCTCTGAAATATATAATGCACTGTATGGCTTTATACTTGGTCTAAGATGATTTCTTCCTAAGCGTGCTTTCCATTCATAATATCCTATTTTTGCATAAGATGGTATTTGTAATTTTGAAAGTTTATGAGAGATCTCTAAGCGATAAAAAGATAATATTTCCTTATCATTTCTTAGTTTATAAGACTCAAATTTAGGATGTAAAAGTGCAGCATTCCGTTTGAGCTTAAGTGTTGCACGAGCTGTATTAACCTGACTATTCATTTAGTATAGTTTTTAAGATGATCGCAGTGTTAAAATTGATATATAATTAAAAAATTAATTTAACTGACAATTAGCCAAGGTAGTCATCATAAAGATAAATAAATCCATAGTGAAAATTCTTATTATGTCTTTTATGAATTGTCTTTTTTTGATTAAGTTTGTAAATAAATTGTGATTATAAAGTAAATATATCTTTTATAAATATAATCATATCTCGTTGATATAAGGTGGTCCACTTTCATTGTATTCTCCTCTTCCCATATAATTTTTTGAACTTGGATCATTAAAAGATAATTTAGCTACAATTTCTCCACCAAGAAAACATGCTTCTTCTAAAACAGCATTAGGATTTCTGTCTGATTTCCATTCAGGAAAGAAATCAGGTATCCTTGCAAGCCGAATTGTTGATGGGAAAATAATTGGTGGGTTATGATAGACCAAATAACTTGAATTAGGATTTGATGTTAATGATGTATTGGAGGTTGTATATGTAGATATAGGTGGGTTATGATTCTTTTGAGAAGAATTTTCAATAACAGAAATATATTTTTGAGTTAATTCTGAAAAAATACGTTCTTTGAACCCTGTTAACTTATCAACTTTTGAATATTTTTAATCATGTTATATGTCTGACCTGCAATTCTTGATCCTTCACCAACAATAGCAATGTTTTCCCAAAGTTCAGCACGTCTATTTGATTCAATACTAGGATTATTTGCTGCTATATAAACAGCATCAAGAATATTAAGTCTTCCATCTTTAACATCATTAAAAAAGAAATCACAAATTTTAAATCTTTCTTTTCCAACTAATATAATCTGATTATTATCCATTGTAAATTGGTTATAAATCATTTCTTTGTTGTTTAATATAACGTTTTCAGTCTTTTTACCTTTTTTACTCTGATTTTTTTCTGCTTCTTTTTGAGCTAAGTATTCTCTCGTCTTTCCACTCGCAACAATTGATGCTACATCTTCTACACCATCCATGCTACTATCTGGAAGTGGCATGTTATTATTTTCTCCATTTAATAGCCTTTGAAAGGATTCTTGATCATTCTCTACAATAACTTCAACGATATTTGAGCATTTTATTTTCTCTGAAAGTTCAAATGTAATCTCTTCTGGAATAAGAGGCGTATTAGTCTCTTTCAAAATAGGAGGAGATGACAAAAGCAAAGAATGAAGATGTTCTGTTATATTTTTCCCGCCAATAGGAATTGTTACTCTTGCCGGTGAAACTGGTTGTGCATCTAATACCGGAGTAATGTCTTGAATATGTTATATTTTTTCATAAAAATAAGTATAAAATAAATACCTGTTTTTTCATGACCAATATGTATAACAAGGCCTGAAAGATGTCCCATTGCATACAAGGGAAGAACACTTGAATTACCTATTGCAAATCCTGCAACAAGATATTCTTCAAAAAAGATACGTGTTGCAAGTTCCTTATCTCTAAAATTCCATTGAGGTGGAGTAATTAAATAAACTGGGTTTACAAATGTCCTTGGCTGAGGCGGATAAGGCCTATTCATTTTCTTGTATAAAATATAACTCCTTCATAATATAAGTTAAATTTTTAAGAAAAACACTGATTTTAACCAAATCGCTTCTAATGCCTTCCAATTTTTCACAACCCCTTGCTTTATAGGCCATATTATCTCAATATCTTTGTTAGAAACCAGTGCTTGATCAAGATCTTCCCCAACAAGATAATTTTCTTCAGAATTTTTCTCTCCAGCTCCATTATTTAATCCTCTTCGAATACCCACTCGTGTCAAAATCTTCACTGTTGGCGGCGTTAATGACTCATAAAGACCAAGAATTGCACGTGTCCTATATGATCCAACATGAATCACCTGCTTACTATTAACAAATAGTCCCTGACACATAATATTCATTGACAATAATATTTTCATCACGAAAAGTAGTTAATGGCATGTTTCAAGTGTTTTTTCAAGGGACAAAAAGGCTGGCCCCAATAAAAACCCTGATTCTAGAGATAAACTGTCTGTTTATACCCTATAACCCGCTCTATTTCGCCTTATTTCTTATGATAACGCCTGTATAATATTTTTTGCGGTTGTAGTCGCCATGACAATTGTTGTCATAGAAACTAATAGACGTCGTACACTCGCTGGTGTTGTCATGGCAACCACGACCTATGCCAGCCAAGGATTTGATTTGCCTGACAAACATTAAAAATAGTGGAAGGTTAAGGGCCTGATGGGTTAAAAAGTATGAAATTGGTCTATTTTTTTATCCTGCATTTTATCATTTTTTTAGATATAAATTAATTGCCTTGAACGTTAACGTCGGGTAGCTAATCATATGGATATAAAACCTGGATTTAATAAAATTTCTATATTTTTAAATAGATTTCTTCTCATTCATATATTTAAACGCATCTCCCTCCTGATAATCGTCTCGTATTCCAAAAGCCCTTCTGAGTTTTTTCAACTCTCTAGCTTTTGCTGTCGCAAGTTTATGAACTTGATAAGACTTTAAATTTTTTACATCATCGTGACTAATAACCTCGTCTGTTTTCTCACTTAGAAGCTTTTCTCTGTATTCCTTTACTTTTTCCTCAATTTCTTCTTCATTGAGCTCTCCACTCTCCTCAAGACTGTCTCTATAACTAAGCACTTTGATCTCGACCTTTCTTTTTCTATCGTGCTCAAGAATTTCCTTGTCTGCTTTTCTAGTACTAGATTTTTTTAATGTGTACGGCTTTATTGTTTCTCTTGGATGTTTAATATGGGATCTGAGTTCTTAATTTAAGGCTTTTAAAGAAAAAAACATACAGATTTCTTACAATATAGCCATTTGTTCCAGAACCACGGGGTGTTGGAAGGCCTATTCTATATTTATTGGTTTATTGCAGGACAAGCTGGATTTATCAAGATATACCCATTATAGCTCATGATTAAAGCTACAGATATCTAAGCGTTTAGACTGGTTTTTGAGCTTTTTTCTAGCAAATTATAGATAGCTTTCTAATATTAATAGTCGTCCTGTAGTCAATATTAGGTGCTGTCTGTTATTATCTCTAGATCTTCATATTTCTACGAAATTCTTAGCACAGAGGCAGGATTTCAATCGACCCGATATTTTTAAATATAAAAACTAGAGATATATTAAGAAACCACTGCGCTAAATATGGGTTATTAAGGACCCAATGTCTCCCTTCCTAAGCACTCATTTATAGGCTCTTTTTTCTCAGAAAAAAGACAGAAATATGGAGGATCAGGACCAAAAGAATACAAGTGAAAAACTAGTATTTCTTAGAAAGACCTTAATATATTTAGATATATCCAGTAAGAGCAAAAAGTATAGAAGGGAAAAGCCCTGGGATTCAGAAGAAATTGACCATGTAGGCCTTTTTATGTTGGAAAATAAGTGTTATTTAAGAAATCAATTCTAGTGGAAAATTGAGGCGTTTATTGCAGAAAAAGATGCACCATCTTTTACAGATGAGTCATCGTTTTCTACACTTTTCCCCAAATATCGCGAGAAATATCTTCAGGAAGTCTGGCCTCATGTGACACAAAATTTAAATAAATATGGGATATCTTGTGTTCTTGATATGATTGTAGGAAGTATGACAGTAAAAACAACAAGAAATACAAGAGATCCATATGCAATTCTGAAGGCTAGAGATCTTATAAAGCTTCTGGCCCGCAGCGTTCCTTTTCCTCAAGTCTTTTTTGTTTTTTTATACTATTTTTATTTATTCTTTTAGGCAATTAAAATTATGGATGATACTATGGCATGCGATATTATAAAGATCGGCGGGTTTCTAAGGAATAGGGAAAGGTTTGTAAAGCGAAGGCAGCGTATTTTGGGTCCAAATGGATCTACCCTAAAGGTAAATATATAAAATTTGGTTCACCACTTAGTCTTTAGGCGCTAGAATTATTGACAAAATGTTATATAATGGTTCAGGGCAGTACTGTTAGTGTTATGGGAGATTACAAGGGTTTGAAACAAGTACGCAAAATTGTTGAAGATTGTATGAAAAATATTCATCCTATTTATCATATCAAGGTATATATTTTTAATTTTTTATATTTTTATATATTTTATATAGGAATTGATGATTAAAAGAGAACTTGAGAAGGATCCCCTACTTAAAAATCAATCTTGGGAAAGATTTTTACCACATTTTAAGAAACGTAATGTTTCACGAAGAAAACCAAAAAACATTAAAGAAAACGAATATACGCCTTTTCCTCCTCCACAGAATCCAAGAAAAATTGACCTTCAAATAGAAAGTGGAGAGGTGTCTAGGATTTTTTTTTCTCTATATAACTAACTATGAATAGTATTTTATGTCTAAATATGCAAAGGAAAGGAAAAAACTAGAAGAAAGGAAAGAAAGACAAAAACAGGTTTCTGAAAAAAGAAGAAAGGAGAGGGAAAGTGCATTTAAAGCTCCAGAAGATCCTGTCTATAAAAGATAGTGGATTATAACCTAACCTTGCCCTATCAGATTTTTAAATATTTAAATTTTAAAGATATTTTAATAATTCAAATTATAGACTTAAATATTTTTATAATATACTTATTAGATTTAGAGGGGTAAAAAGGATATCCATCTTGACTGACAGAATTTTTAAGTCTTGTTCTTATTGGATTTTTGGTTATTACTTGTAAGTGATTTTATTTAATTTAAAATAGTCTTAAAGTCTATCTTTATATATAGATATGATCTTTTTTGTTTTTTTAATCTTTAACTATTTTTTTAAATTATCTTTTTATTAATTTTTTATAGGTTTATGTTATATTTTTTAAATGTTACTATAAAGTTGGAATCATTCTTATTAGGCTTTTTTGAGCTTTAAAACAGTATTCTATGAAATTCATAAATTTTATAACTATTTTTAAATTATTTTTTTTATATTGGCAAAATTGTAAAGGATCTTTTTTAACATTTCAAGAACAACATGAATCGAATAAAGGATGTCACGATTTTCTTCACAATAGCAGTTTTAATGGTATACTATTTCATTTTTTAAAATACTTTGTTGAACGTTAAAAATAGAACCTCTTATTAAATGTGTGAAAAAAATTGCAAGGGAATCACATTGTGGAGGGACCTATGATTTGCAATGTCTTTGTAATTCAGACTATTTTCGTTTTTCTACACTTTTTGTAAAAACATATGCAGATTGTTTTCGTTCGTTAAGTTCAGATGAACATTTTTCTTTTTCACAATTTTTTGAAGATCTTTGTAAGGATCCACCTGTTTCTAACAGTTCATGTGTCAGTTTAAATAGACCTCCTCCTCCCGTTTTATGTTCAGATCCTTATAAGAATATTGAATTTGGAAGTAAGAAAGTTTTTTATTTGAAATATTGGTAAATGTTTTCAGCTGAACTTTTGGCATGTATGAAAAAGTCTGCAAATCAATCGTTATGTCGAAATATCAATGATGCAAATTGTTTATGTGATTCACGTTCTTATTGGATTAGTGCTAATGAATGTCTCCGTACTGAGGATTTAAGTAAGGTTGTTCTCGTTCAAGAATTTCGAAAGTCGCTTTGTAATTCACCACTTGAACTTCCTGGATGTTCAGGTGTTCCAGACGTTTTACCAGACTGTCCAGATGTTTTTCAAGCTGCTAAACTTGATAGTATATTATCCAATGGTGATAAATCATTCTTAATTCATTGCAGGCAACCTTCGAGAATGTTTGACGGCTATAGCAAAAGGAACACGTTGTGGAAATGTAGATGCAGTTTGTTTATGTGATTCAAAGAAGTTTATTGATGCCACAACAAAACAAGAAAAATATGATATTTGTTTTACCAAACTGTCTTCTCAAGCTCGTCAAAGTTATTTGAAATATAAAGCGGAGTTTTGTACTAGTCCTAGCCAGACTAATATGTGTATTTTAAAAAGGCCCTCTTATCAACAGGTTATTTGCTTTAATCCATATAAAAATGCGAATTTTAGAGGTATTTGTTTAAATATTTGTTTCTTTTTCTCATTAACAATATTTAGATAGTCTTGAAACATGTTTGATAGCTGCTGCAGAAAATTCATTGTGCGAACAGCCTTATGATTCGTTATGTCTTTGTGACTCGTTGTCATATTTGAATTCTGTTAAAAAGTGTGTCATGGGTCTTGATAATGAAGAACGTAATAAAGTTGATGCTTTTCAAGACGTTATGTGTAAAAATCCCACCTCATTACCTGGTTGTCGCGAAAAAACAGAGTTATTATCTCTCTGTAAAGATGTTTTTGAAAAAACTGATTTTAGATGTATGTTTTTTAGTTTTTGTTTCTTTATCATCTAATCGGCATAGCTGAGTTGAAAGAATGTTTAAGAGAAATAGCTAAAAAATCTCGTTGTGGGGGGAGTTATGATCCAGTATGTCTCTGTAATTCTAAATATTTCATGGAATCTACTATAATGATTGATACATATGAAAAATGCTTTCGTCTGCTCACTGTTCAAGAACATCTTGCTTTTACGGACTTTTATAATAGTATGTGTAAAAATCCTTTGCCACCTCCTCTGCCTTGTATTCAACTTCAAGTATCCTCAAAAAAATCAGTTTTATGTTCAGATGTATATAAAAATATAGAATTTGGAGGTAAGCATTTTTTAAAATATTCGATTTTTCCGCTAATATTATATAGAAAAGTTCATAGAATGTATGAGAAATGCATTAAAGAAATCAAATTGTTTAGAACCGTATGATGCATTGTGTCTTTGTGATTCTAGGTCTTATTTCGATGCTGTCAATATATGTATAATTACTACAAATAATAATGAATATAAAGTATATAGAGATTTTTCCGAAGTTTTATGTAAAGATCCTTCATTACTTCCTGGATGCAGTATCGATGCTGCTTCATCGACTGAATCAAAAACTATATCGGTATCGACAATCTTCTCTTCTACTGAATCACTGAAAATTACTGAAACAATAATAACTTATACATCAACACATACAGTCATGCCCGCTCCTGGTACTATAGTATCACATCCTTCTGGTTCTCAACAAATAAAAATCAACCATGTATTATTTTTCCTTATAATGATTTTCATCATTATATTATAAATATATAAAAACTTTAATAATTATGTTATATTTACTTATTTAACGATTAGTATTTATTAAAAAGAAGTATTTTGGGATTCAATCTTGTTTATATTTTTAAATAATGGAAGATTATTATTATTATAAAAGTTTTATATTAAAATTTAGTCTGAGATTAAAATATATTAAATAAATAATTATACAAGGGAGTATGTGCCATCATTAAATATAGTTATTTCTAAGTCCTTATGGCCTATTATTTTGTTCTTTTATTTTATTTTATTTTATTCATTTTTATATATTTGTAATTCGAAGGTTTTGATTGGCTGATTAAGAAACGTTGATTACTAATAAAAAATAACGTGAAAAAGTATAAAAAGGCCAAGATTCCCTTTTTTTCTAAAAAAGAAAAATGGAATCGGTTTTAAGGCAAGGAATGCGTTTTTGGTGAGTTAGGGTTCACAATCTTTGCTTTCTTACTATTTTATAGTGGGTTTTTAAAAACAACATCCTCCAGCAAATTACATCAGTTGGCCCAAATAATGACAGCAGGTGGAATAACAGAGCTTCAGGCATTAGGATATGCATGTCCAGTTATGGGGAATATTATGCGGAATATTGAAAGTCGCTCATATGCTACTGCGAGTCGCACTGATAACGCAAAAATGGATGTGCTTGAAAATATTCATGCGAAGGTTGGAGTTTTTGGCTCAATATCAGATGGAAATTCGGGTAGAAAATAGAATTAGCATTGTCTGAAGAATTGGTAATTTTTTGTAGAAATTTGTCCATATGGAAAAGCTATTCTTAATGCGCCTCATGAACAAGTGTTAACCAATCAGTTTTTTGATTATGAAGAATGGTTTTCTAGCGAATTAGATAAAAAACATAAGGACAAATCGTATCGGTATTTTAACAGCATTAATCGACTTGCAAATGAAGCCCCATTTGCACATACGAACAATCTTAATAAACGTGTTACTGTATGGTGTTCCAATGATTATTTAAATATGAGTAAAAACAAACAAGTTATTGATTCCATATGCCATACTCTCCATGTTTATGGAGCAGGAGCAGGCGGTACCCGAAATATTTCTGGACATAATCAACATATTGAGCGTCTTGAAGCGACTCTTGCACACCTCCATGGAAAGGATGCTTCTCTTGTGTTTAGTTCCTGTTATGTTGCAAATGATGCATGTATTTCTACCCTTGCAAGTAGAATTCCGGATTGTATTATATTTTCAGATGCTTCTAATCATGCTTCAATTATTCAAGGAATTCGCAATTCTCGTGCTAAAAAGGTGATTTTTAAACATAATGATCTCAAAGACCTTGAATCAAAGCTTATGGCAATTCCTTTATATATACCGAAGATTATTTGTTTTGAATCTATTTATTCTATGTGCGGTTCAGTTGCTCCAATCAAGGAAATTTGTGATCTTGCCGAGAAATATGGCGCTCTTACATATTTAGATGAAGTCCACGCAGTTGGTATGTATGGAAAGCATGGTGCTGGTGTTGCTGAACATATTGGACAAATGTCTCGTATTGATATTATTACCGGAACATTAGGTAAAGCCTATGGTTGTGTTGGTGGTTATATTTCTTCTTCAAAAAACATCGTTGATGTGGTTCGCTCTTTGGCTCCTGGATTTATTTTTACGACAGCTTTACCTCCTCATATTATAGAAGGCGCACGTGTTTCTGTTGAATATCAAAAGCATACCCAACGTGATCGTATTCTTCATCAGATTCATACTCGCCAGCTAAAAAAAGCTCTTAAGGATGCTAGGTTGCCAGTACTTCCTAATCCAAGTCATATAATACCTCTGATGGTAGGAGACTCTCAAACTTGTAAAGAAATATCGGATGAATTGTTGTTAAAATATGATATATATATACAACCTATCAATTACCCTACAGTTCCTGTTAATATGGAGCGTTTGCGAATTACACCTACTCCGGCTCATACTATAGAATTTCAAGAGAAGCTTGTAACTGCTTTAAAACAAATTTGGGATGATCGTTCATTAAAAAAAATAGACGATTGGGATATGGAGAGCCTTGGTTCATTTACTGAGGAATTATGGACTGATGAAGAATTAAGATTTTATGATACTGAAAATATTTTAGGAAGATAATGTTTTACAAATTCAAACTATTAAATATTTGGATAGAATACTGTTATGTATTAATATTGATTTAATATAAATCTTTATATCTAGCATATAATATATATTCTAATATACCCAGTTATCTTAAATATATCCATTTTCTTTTAATATTTCCCTGAATATTTTTTTACATTCTATCTGAGCACCAAGTTTCCTACAAAGAAGGAATTGACCGCTTAACTTTCTATGTAAGGAATATGTTTCTTGAGGAGGTGGGGTCAATCTTTGTTGAATCATCAATGGAATAGTTTTTCTTATTCTTTCTGTAATTGTTTGTTTTGAGAAGTCATAAATATCAGGAGCATTATAACAAAATGGCTCTGCCAATGTTAAAATAGAGTCAATGTGTGCATTTAACATCGCCTATTCAGTGTAAATTTCAAAAAACATTATTTATTAAATATGATACCTGGGATTCTTCGCCTGTAAGATATCCTAATTTAAGAGAAATATTATAACATGCATCTTTATTACGTTCAGCAGCTGCTATGAGTATTGAAATGTAATCATTGATAAACTCTGCATTAAACGAACGAGAAGCACCAAAATCAAGTAGTCCAATCTATTTAGTGTTAAAAATACGTTCAATAATTAAAATTAAAAATTCCTTTCTAGAGTTTTCATCAAACAGAAAGTTACTCCAATTTGGATCAGTTTGCATATACTTGAATTCAATAATTTCTCTAAGACATAACTTGAACAATGATGTTCCAAGCTAATCTAATAAATAAAATGACATATTTAACAATTATTTACCCAGTTTCTTGTTTTCTGGTCAACATTATCCACTTTAGCTAAACTTTTTCCTGGTAAATATCCCATTGTTAATACATCTTTACTAGTAATTTCTGATATTACTTCTGGAATGAGAAATGTTTCGTCATTTTTAAAAAGTTCTTTAAAATGTTTCATACACTTTGCTTCTCTAATATAATCACATTCCCAAATTAATTCTTTTCTGGCAGAATCAATAATTTTATCAAGAAATAAACCTTTTGGAAAAAATCCTGATGCAATAAGTAAAATTTCTAAATTTTTTAGATCAGAATCTATTGATTCTTTAATTCCAGGATACTGTATTTTAACAGCAACTGGAAGATAAGATGATTTTAAAACTGCTGAATGTACTTGACCTATAGATGCTGCTGCTATAGGTGTTTCATTAAATTTAGAGAAAAGATTTCTCCAATCTTTAGTAAATTCTTTTTCCATAATTTCTTCCATTTGATTCATAGGTATGCAATTTGCATGATCTTGTAATTTTATTAAAATTTCATGTAATGCTGTAGGAAGCATTTCTATGTTTTTTTATTAATAAAACTAAAAAATAATATATGAATAACCTTGGAAACTAATTATTTGGCCGACCTTTAAAGCAGCACCACGCATTTTAGACAGTTTAGTAACCAGACGGTTAATATTAGACTTATTCATAATAAGTGATGTATTTTCACTCTTGTTATAAAGACGTTGAAAACCTTCTTGTAATGTTCCAATTCCCAAGCCAACAAATAAACTCCCAAAGTGGTACAATCTTTCTATTTGACTTGTAGGTATTTTAGATTCTTGCATAGATGGTAACTTGATATTATTTAAAAAAAACACATTAAGTATAAAAAATATGTACTTCTTTAGTATTTTGACAGTTTAAGGACTCGTTGTCTTCATCTCTATGATGTATTTAGAAAAAATGTATTGTTTTTAGATAAAAAAATATACTTTTTGTTACTTTTTTTTGAATATTTTCTTAAGAAATATGTTATTTCATTTTTTTTTGATTTTTGTACTAAGAAATGTTTATTATGTGATGAACAGAATTCACTTTTGATACTTCTTCTATATTCAGAGCAAGAAAAGAACGTTTGTGTCCATTCTATATTAAGTAAACAACCATTTTAATAAACACATTTATTTAAACCATCAGAGCAACTGTTCTTAATTTCCTTATTCTCGCGTCTTAATATTAGATATTGATTACTATAGAACCTGTAAAGCCCTTTAAAAACAATAAAAATGTTCCTATTAGTGTAACGAATATAAAAATATTGGTTTAATAAACTAATTGTTTTCATTATCAAAAAAAAGGATAGATTTATGTATAAATAATAGTTTTTATGTTTACGTTTTCTCTTAAAATCATTAAAAATAAGGAAATATTTTAGCTGAACTTTTTTATGGTTTTAGCCATAATTTTTATGAAAATTAACCGTTTAAAAGCCTATTTCTTTATATCTAAAAGATGTCTATAAATTCTTTAGTTAGAACTATATTGTAATGCCTTTTATACATTTATTTATGCCTAATATCTTGAGTTCAATATTTTTATGTCTCATCTGACGGTTGGTAAGAAATACTTATTTTTATAGCAGGAATAATTTTGTCCTTTTTTTCCCAAAGAAAGGACTCTGTATTCATTAATTAGTCTTATTTAACTCCATTTGATATGTTTTTATGTATATTTTTAATATTTTTATACTAAAGATGGCCGGCGCACTCAAATACACGTTTCTGCACAAATAGCTTGCAAATATTCTCTCTTTTATCCTTAAATTCTAATAAAGACACTCAATAGAAATAATCTGTATTTTCTCCTGATTTATAAAATTCAATTTATCTAGCTTATCTTAGATAAGCCCTTATCGGCTTATCGCTTATCGCTTATCTCTTATCAGTAAAGACATATTTAGTGTTATTAATGTTTCTATGGATAAAGAAAAAACTTAAATATATACAAGATTTACAAGATATATTATATGGTGGAAATTCTTCTAGAAAGAGCTCAAAAAGAAGTATTAAAGGTCCTACAGAATCTCAAACAAACTGCGTATTAGATAATTTTTTTAATCATAGTTCAAGAAAATCTTCTAGACATCTTTCAGAAACATCATCAAGAACTTTTACACATGAAGAAGATTCCCTTTATCTTAGAGATGATAAAAATAGATCTTGTTCATTTTATCAAAAAGAACATAAACATCGAAATTCTAAGAAAGATAGATCATTATCTTTCCTTATAAAAGACAAATGTTCCAGCCCTTTAGTTGTTTCTATTGATAAGAATTCGATATATCCAAAAATTGCTGGGAAAAATGGTTTTAGAGCAGTTAATAGATCAATAATAACGAGTTTTTTAAAAAAAGTTTTTTGTCTTAGTTATTTTGTGGATGAACAAAGAATATTTCGTATGAATGATTCAAAGTGTATGTCTTATCCTATGGTTTGCGACAGACTTTCTTGTATATCCCATCAGCCTTTATCTTCTGTTTCTTTATCATCTCTAAATACTCAACAAAAAATGATAGAATTACCAGAAAAAAAAATTGATTATTTATCGATAGGAAATATGTGGGTTCCTGGACAAGATGGATTTGGCATGATTATTGAATTATCAGGTAAAATTTTATGTTGATGTTTTTATAGATTAATTATTATTAGATTGGATTAATGATAAATTAACTACTAGAACAAGACAGAGACTGGCAAATGAACTAAGACGGTCTATATCAACACATGATAAACCCGGTTATATTTATGTTTTTAATTTACAGCCATTAGGTGAACAAAATATTTGTTTTAAATATGACTACTAATATTAAAAGATATGATTAAACCTTATTCATTGGATAAAATGATAATAAAAATAGGGAGAGCGAGTAATATACAACATAGACTCAGTCAATGGCCCAAGCAATGTAATTTTATACCTGAATTGATTGAATATTTTCCATCGAATGAAAATGAATCAAAACAATGCTTAGTTAGTTATAGAGTAGAACGATTAATTCATATAGAACTTCAAGATAAATTCTTATGTAAACCGCAAACATGTTTAACATGTGGAATTTCACATAGAGAATGGTTTTATATACCAAATTTTACTGCATGGAATGAGGTAAAGCAAACTATAGAAAAATGGGTAGAATTTTCGTTTATAGCATATGGAAAAACTTAAATGTATGTTTCTAATTTTTAACATTTTAATAATTCCAAGAAAAAATAAATTAATTTTTGAAGAATATTTATTTTTTAAAATATTCCATCTCTGATTCTTTATGATATTATCTGATTGCTTTTTGGTTGATATGTTTTTGAATTATTGTTTTTTTTTCTGTTTTATATAAAAAAATTATATCAATAAAATATTAAATATTTTATTTTTGATAATTGGTATTTTTAAAAGTTTCAAAATATTCAATCTTCTAATAAGAAGGTTTTGTAAATGAGTAAAATCTAAACGTTTTTAATTTATTATAAATTTTATAACATTATTAAAAATGATTGCTATTTATGAAACGTTAAATATATAACTGATGTACTAAGATTAATGTTAGAAATTGAAATCATAACCTATGGTTAAAATTTAAATAAAACCCAAAATGCACTTTTGCAGCAAGAATTATTTTATGCTTTAAAATATTTTAAGATAATGAATATTTTAATTAAATGATATAATCTTATATATCAAATTTAAATTATATAATGTATACATAAGATTTATAAATATTTTTATTAGCGATGATGACAGTGTTTAATTGAAATAGCTAGCGAAAATATTTATTTGATTTCCATTCTAAGATTTCCTTAGGAAGATTAATAGCAGTTGCATTTTCTAAAAGAATTCTTTTCTTAGATCTTGTTTGAAAAGTAGCTTTTCTTTTGTTTTTTTTCTTTAAAAGATCATCTTGTTTCTGTGTAATATCGAAATTAACATTTATTTCTTGCTCTTTAAGTATATTTAAAAAGAAGTTAGAAGACAGTTTATTAGATTGTATTTCAGACAAATTATTTTTTGTTAAAGAGTTGCAGCAATTTTTTTGTAAAGAATAATCTAATTTTTTATCCCAGTTAAATAAGACCTTTTCATCATAAACTTTTTCCAAAATAGCACGATGACGAGATATCCAAATGTGATTAAATGCGTCATCAACTGTAAACCTGTCCGATGGCTTTTTACGTAATAGTCCTGAAATAAAATCCTTGGCTATATTTATTTAAATAAAACTAATTATTTATAAAGAAAAATAATACCTTCTAGACTTACATCGGACCAAGAATCCCCAGAAAAATCAAATTCTCCTTTTTGAGCTTTACGCATAATTTCTTTTTCAGTAACTTCCCCGTTGTCAAAAGGATTATAGCCTAAAGTATCAAATATACTTGTAAAATATGTATAATTACCACCTCCTAAAAGTGCGAACATTATAACTCCAAGACTCCATAAATCAATCTAACGATTTAAAATAAAAATAATAGAAATAAAAAATATACCTCTTTCCCATAACCTTTGACATTCTCACAATCATTATTTCGAATGGCACAAGAATGTATCTCTGGGGCAAGATATGAAGGTGTACCTACGAATGTTTTCATTCGAGAAGAAGCTCCAAGTCGTTGTGCGACACCGAAATCTGTCAAAACAACACGAAATCCAGAAGAAATAGATGTACTTGTTACCAGAATATTTTCAGGCTAATTATTTTAATGTATATTTCGAAAAGAAAAAATATACTTTCAAATCACGATGTATTATGTTTTTGGATTGAAGATATTGAATTGCTTTAAGTATTTGCAAAACTATAAACATGCAGTCTGTTTCTTTAAGTTGACCATATTTAACACATAAACCATATAAATCTCCACCATGTATCCTAAAATAATGAGATTTTAGAATGTTATTTGATAATGAATCTCACAATTCTTCAAAGATAAAACTGAAAGAAGTTAGCAAAAATTTGATAAAATGTTTCTATACTAATTCTTTTCTGTTTCTATTTCATAAAATACTTGAATAATATTAGGCTAAATATGTCAGAAAGATAGAAAAAAGATAATATAAATACATGAGAAAGATTCTTTAAAATTTGCGCTTCTCGAAGATATTTTGAGCTATTAAATTTTGAAGATATTTTTGAGATAACTTTACATGCAACTTGTTTGCCTGTTATCTTATCGATAGCCATATAAATCTTGATATCCTTAAATTATACTGTTAAAAAGTTACTATTTTTTACCTCTGAAAACCCTCCTAGTCCAAGTAATCGTGGTGTAATCTCATACTTGTCCTGAAACATCTTAAATATAGTTAGACATTGTTTTTTAATATTTTTAGAGTCATATATACACATATATAAAATACATGCATATATATGCTGCTAAATCAACCTCAATATCCCGATCAATCTTTTTAAAAATATCTGTTACTGTATGCTCTTGTTGAAAGATAAATGATGCACAATGCCGAATACTGTTAAACCGTAAAAATTATTTTATTTTTTAAACATAAATTTACTCTAGTTTGTCTCCGTTACTCAATAAAACAACATGATGTTTCCCAATCTTTCTTCCATTATGATAAGTACCATTAAGACTCAAATCTTCACAATAACATAATTGCTCAATTTCTTGTGTTTGATTAAATCCATGTTCTACTGAGACCTATTTTATTAACAATACATTTAGAAGAAAAATCATACCGTATAAATCTTAAAATGATGGTTACTCGCCATTTTTTGATTTACTATAAGGTCACTAGCCTCATAAATGCGCGTTTTTATTTCATTTTCTAATTACCACTGCTCATGACGACCCACCCAGACCTCTTTGTTGGCATAAATAGAGAGAACTATATAAATTTAGACCATCTCAAGCACCATATAAATTCAATATACCCTGATCTCTCTCAATCCCTTGAAATAAAAGCATTGCACAACGTCCTTTTCTTGACCGTTGCTCTCCAATTGATGCATATTGGGATATCCTTTCTGTACTCCCAAGAAGCTGAGTTGGATATGCTATAAAGTTCTTCATATTATACGATTCACCCATTCTTATTCAATAATCTTAGGATTTCATGTTTTTATAATATTTTGAGGTTGAGCTGGAAGAATCTACGTATTTTTAGGTTAAGTTGGTTGCTGGGGTAACCTAAGAATAATTGCTAAGGAACTATAAGGTAAAAAACCTCTCGGAAAAAAAGGTCAAGAAAATGACTATAAATTGAGGGGTTTTAGAAGGATTTAGAATAGTTCAAAGCGTATTTAGAAATGTCATTCTCAGATACATTTGGTCTGTGCTTTTTTTCCGGAAAAAATATGAAAAATTAATGGATTAATAGTTCAACTTCCTTTATCAATTAATGAAGGACGTGTAGTTTCAGTGGAGAAGGATCTGATGGAGAAGCTTGAAGCATTGTATGGTCTTTTATTTGTTTTTTCTTTTTTGTCAATTTATTTTATAGTAATCGTCTTATTAAGTCAATCACTGCAAATCAATATCCGGAAGATATACCTCTACCACCAAGTCATGTGCATCCTAAACGATCTATTCATATTAATCGTCTAAAGGAGTCTGGCACTGAACATTCTCGTAGAAAAAACTATGATGAAGCTCTTAAATTCTTTACTCTTGCTTTAGAAATGGCTTATGGACGTCCTTATTGGGAACCTGCTTCCTTGAGTAGAGATGAGCTAGCAACGGCGTTTTATGAGAGATGTATTGTCTATCTCGCTTCTAAGCAATGGAAAAATGCTTTTGTTGATGCATCAACCGTTATTGGGATTCGAAAAGCTTGGAGTAAAGGTCATCTTTGTAAATCAAAAGCGCTTCAAGGTATGGGAATATTGGATAAAGCAAAAGAATCACTCGAACTTGGACTAAGTTTTGAGCCAAAAAATGATGAATTATTAGCTGCCCTTAAAGAATTGAATAGGCAGTTAGAAAGATATTTTTAAATGTAATTCAATATATATTATAAAATATATCTTTAAATTAAAGCCATGAAAAATGTATTTATCTTAATCTCCTTTGTTTTTTCGATACGACTTCGAAGGGCAATGTAAGAACTGCTCTTTTATATAATTTAACTTCTGCTTTAGAAAGATTCATAGCAAGTCGCTGAGCTTCAGTGCATCCTTGAATTTTACATCCTAATGTCTTAAACAATCCTTTGCACCTTTTTTTGAATTAGAACATGTATTTATGATTAGAATTGTTCATACTTTTGAGTACTTAGTGAAAGATCTTGTGCCAAAAGAGATATATCAACAGAAAAATTATCAATAATTAAACAAAGTGCAAATAAATAGCATAAAATTTTGTCCATTCCATGAGATGTTACAACTGATCTATACATAAAATAAATAAAATAACTTTTTTCATTTTTAAAAAATACTGGGCTGTTTCATAATTTGTTCCTGAAAATGTACGCTCTGAAAACCGTGTAATGAGATGATCGATTAAAATCAAAGGTGGATCTCCCAACTTTTTTGCCAATAATTCCTTTTTTGATGCTAAATGAGTATTTGTATAAAATGCCATTAATAATGAAACGTAATAAAGTAATTTTATATGACGCTTATTTTTCTTTTCTAGTTTTAGTGCGTTTGACAAATGTTCATTAACATATCGCGAATTTCTAAACAAGATGAATAAGATTTTTTATAAAAGTATTTATCAAACTTGAAAGGAAGTAATAATGCACGATTTCGTTCGTTTTGTTCTTGAAGAATTGGTTTAATGTGAATAGCTGATAGTTCTGGTTCAGTTACAATATCTGATAATGAATAAACTTCTTCTAATTTCGTTGTTTGTGTATTTGGAGGAGGAATTGGATGATTTGGACATGTATTTGCACGAATCTCCTCTAATTCCAAATAAACGTTGATTTTTATAATAATAAATATTGATTACCTAAACTTAACATGTTTTTAGTTACCTCTTTAACATCGTTTATCATTTGAGAAGATATATCTTCGAATTGTTGAGTGTCAATTGTATTAAGTGTTTTATTTTGAATTATTTTTTTCATCTTCTTTGATCCAAATGTTTCTCCAAGTTCTTTTTTTTCTTTTTCATACTAAAATTGTTATTTTTTATAAAATGTTGTAGAATTTACATCTTTTTTTTTTACATCTTGATGGATTTTTTGTGACTTGACATGACACTTCAAATAAACTAATGGTACTGGAATTATGTCAAATGTATCATTTTCTTGATTTTCAACCCCAATACAATATCTGATTTTACAATAAACCTCTCTTGCAAATCCTCATTGTAAAGCTTACTGGAAAAAATTAGTCCCACGTTCATCCGCACTTGATCCATGGTATCTAATTTCTTCAGAATCACCTTCGACTGTCCACTCATTGGGCCTTTCTTGCCGAGAAACCGTGAAACGTGTTTTTTGATCTGGTAAAAACCCTGGTGACGAAACTATAATAAGAATTAAAGTATATTTAATTTATATTTCCGATTTACTAAGAATAGGTGTTGGTATGTTCTGTACTGAATGAAGACGGACTTTCTTAATTGATAAATCCGGCATGATTTAATTATTTTAAAATTTAAAAATATATGAATATCCTTAAGCAGTGAAAAAATAATTGTAGATTTAAGATAAAAAAATATATGTTAACATAAAAAATGATAAAAAAATAATAAAAAGTACAAAAAAATAGAAAAATAAAAATAAAAATACAATTTAATCAATCAATAACACTAAAGCTTGAATTGAGTTTAGAACTCAGATCTCTTTATTTTGATCTTGCTCTGGTCTTTCTTCGTTTACCTAAAAACATTTAAAAATAGTAAAAAAAAATCAAAATATACGTTTTAATCGTCGAACTCTTTTCTTCTTCCATTTGGCTAAAAAATTAACCCTGATTAATAGATATATTAAAAGCTTTACCTCTCATTATTAAAAAAGTGAAAAAGGATTAATAATATCGGATAAATCGGATACGGAAAATGCCGCACACGACCTCTCCAGGCGTCACTAAAAATAGCAAAACCAAAGTTTAGATATAATATTGTAGAGTATATGCGCCTATAAATAGTATTTAATGAGTAATTTGACTTTGATTTTAAATATTTATTTCAAAATATCTTAATATTTTTAAATTATATTTCTATCTTTAATTCAAATAATAATATTTAATTTAATAATTGAGAGTAATATTATTAAAAAGAGAGCACTTTATTTTTTATCAGCATTTTTGTAGAATTTTAAATGCAATAGTTCTACTGTTAGCTCGTTATAAGTTGTTTTTTATTTAAATTGCATTGATAAAAACTTTAGTGCATATACAACGCGCATATAACCCATAGATTTTGGTTTAACAGCGCATATAATCCAGAAAACTCGTTTAATATCTGATAAATAGGTTCAAGAGAGTTGTCTTTTTATCTTTTGATAAGTCTCTATTTTATTCTATGGAAGAGTCAAAACGCTGCTCTGATGACAGCCAAAATGATATAGAAGACCCATTTGTAGCAAATGATATAGATAGTACACAATCTCTTGACTTTCATCCCGCAGAAGATCGTGAATGGCCTTGGATGGATCCATGGATGGGGAAAAACGAGGAGCCTTTGGAAACATCTTTAAAGAATTATAATGGAGACGAAACAACGCATTCGGCAGATGCCTCAATTATAACAGAAGAGACACTGACAGAGGAGGAAAAAAAGGGTATTTTGCAAAGTTCATTTATTCGTGCAGCAAGCCATGGAGATGTTGAACGTATTGAATCGATGCTCAAGGGGGAATCTCGTAAATATATTGATATTGATGGATGTGACGAAACAGGCGGAACAGCAATTATTTTTGCTGCATGTTTTGGACACCAAGGTGTCGTTGAAGCTCTTTTGGAAGCAGGTGCAAATATTAATGTACGAGATAAAGCTAAATGGTCACCTTTGATGTGGGCAATTAATAATCATCATGGAGGAATCGTAAAATTATTGTTAGCACATGGTGCGTCATTTAATGCGAGAAGGATTGTGGGAAACTCAGTATTAGATGTTTCGTCTCAAATAGATATGATTGATATTTTGCAAGCATTGCATGTAGAAGAATCCTTGGAAGATGGTGAAAGTTTTGAGGATCATGAATGGTATCGTCAAGGATCTTCAGAGCAGATAGAAAAAGAAAAAATGACAGAGATGCCGGCAATGTATGATTTAGAAGTAGACTTATCAAGTATTGGACTTGAAACATCTAGTAAAGAATTAGATGACGCTGAAGAACTATTTTCTGATGAGGATTTTGTCTGGAACAAGTGTCTGCCTGAACAAATGTATGTTTTTTCAGAAGATCATATTGCATGTATATTAGATCTTGTTATTACGAATTTTGAGCCGTTACGTTCTACAGATCAGAAGGTTATTCCAGCAGATGTAATTTTTTTATCGATTCGTTTTGCTCATTATTACGGTACAAAAGATATGCTTAATAAATTACTGTGTGACACATTAGATCGTATTCGTATACTTATTCACAACAAACCAGATGATATGGCTATTTTGGCGTTTTGGATTTCGAATTGTATGCTTCTTTTGTACTATATTAAGAAAGATTCGGGTCTTTTGGTTACAATTATTGATTTCCAGCTTCAATTAACGGAGTTGATACATGATATTTATTTAGCATTCCTACAAGAAGCTAAATTTCGTATCGAAAAACATTTAAATATTTCTATTCTTGATTATGAAACTATTTCTACATTTGACAAAGTTGCATTTGAGAATAAGTGGTATATTTTTCGGCGACAGAAGAAGAAGAGTTCATCTTGTTTATCTCCGGAAAAACATGCAACACCATCTCCATTGTTGATTACCATTCTTTTTTCGTCTATTTTTTTTATTCTTGAAGTATATCATGTTCATTTTATTATTTTTAAACAAGTTGTAAATCAAATATTCTATTGGTTTAATGCAGAACTTTTTAACCGTATTATTACGAAAAAAGGTTATCTCTCAAGAAGTAAAGCTATCAATATTCGTCTTAATATTTCAGTAATCGAGGACTGGGCTAGAGTAAATAATTCTCAATTTCAGAAGATGCATATAAAATCATTAAATTCAGGACATAAATCTTTTGATATCTATAATTCTTTCAAGAGTCATATAGCTCCTTTAGTACAGTTGCTTCAGTGGCTTCAATGTCTTACTTCTTTAAATAGTATTGAGAATATTGAAACAACTGTAGATGCATTGAATTTACTTACATCGACTCAATTATTATATATTGCCAAAAATTATAAATTAGATATAGACGAAAATAAATTAGAGAAAGAAATAATACAATATCTTTCCAAGAAAGAGGAGAAAGATAAAGATATTGAAAAAGAGTCTATACAAAGCTCTGAAAACTATTTTATGAACGATACATTTGATAACCTTAAATCTTCATCTTTTGATAAAGAAAAACTTAAACGCTCGAATCTTTTAATGAACGTTGATTTAATACTTCCGTTTATTTTGCCAACTGGTACTGATCTTTTGGCTAGTTATGGTTCTAAAATTATTAAAGTGGACAAGAAGAAAAAAAGATGTTTTATACCTGTAATACCATCTGATTTCATGGACTTATTGAAAACAAAGATTGTTCATGACAATGAAAAAGAGCAAAAAGAAACAAATGAAGAATTAGACAATAAAGTCCAATCTACTGAAGATCACAATTTCGCAGAAAATGTTAAAACATAGTATCATGGAAATAAGAATCATTTTTGTACTTTAGAATTACTACGTATGTATCGACATAAAGGATTTATTCGTTTTATTTGATACTAAAAAATAGTCTAAAAAAAACAATGTTATTTATTTTTTATGTTTAATAACATGTAGTTTGAGACTAATAGTCTATTAATGGCATTTGTCTTTTTTGTATAGCACTAGCCCATGTTTTTAGATAAAGTTCCGGTATATTAGGCTCTTGTGCTGAAACTTCTAAAAGTTTTTGCTGTTTTAGTTCCAAAATTGTTAGGATATTTTTTCTTTTTCATAGTCGTTAATTCTTCATTGTTTTTTGGAAATACAGGCGAATTTTCTTTATTGTTATGCTGAAATGGGAACCCCATTGCATTTACAACTTTTCTACTCCACGAAGTTTTCCTTTTCTCTTTTTTGTCAGTTATACTGTCCATATTATTTGGGGAATTCATAATGGTAGAGGGTGCAAGTGTAACGATAGATGGATTACGGTTATGAATATCCATAAGAGAAAAATGACGAATATTTTGAGGCGTTGTAGGAGATTTCGGAGATTGATGAACTTTTTTTTTCTATAAACATCAGAAAATATTTATAAAATAATAAAATGCAGCAATTACGGATGATTTATTTAATTTTTTATTTTCTTCCCTTTGTTTATTAAGTCTCAATTGAATATCTTCCAAACGGTTTTCTAATATCTTTACTCGTTCTTCCATTTGATCCAGTGAATCTTTTTTGTGACCAATATGTGCATCAAGACGTGCAAGTTCTGCAGACATTTCAACTTTACGAGAATACATACTCTCTATTTCTGTAATATTTGTTTGTTGTAATGTTTCGTATGAAGAAATTAAATTATTAATTTCAAGTTTCTGAGAAAAAAGCTTGCCTTGAAATGCTTCAATTGCTTCTAGTTTCTTATTTATGTCGGTTAATAACTGTGTTTCTGTATTATGAAATGAAGTATTTGTATTTAGGATTTTTAAAATTTGGTCCAGTTTTTCTTTAAATATATCACATGTCTCATCCTTATCATTGTCTTGTGGCGGAAGATTAGAAGTAATAATTGCTTGTATTTCATCAATGATTTTTTGGCCTCTTTTTGCATCAATAATGCTCTGTTTTAGATCCAACAATGTAGAAGCATTATCTTTGCTTCTCTCAATAAGAGAACGAAGATCCCCCAAAATAGTATTTGTTGTTTCTGAAATAGAATGAACTATATCTGCTGTTTTGTCATCTGTGCTTATCCGTAACATTTGAGAGGACGTTTTGGGACCTAATTGTTTATACAAATGAGAAGAAATAGAAGACGTCCTAGTCAGTTTTCCACCCCCCTCGACATGGTTTAATGTAAATTCTTCACGCATTGGTAAAGGAGGAGGTCGCCGTTGAGGATCCGAACTATCCCATCTTACATCATATTTTAGTGATCAATTTTCTTCAAAAAAAGATTCCCTTACATAGGAGAAGAAGATGTATTCAACTCTGATCGAGAACTCATTATTTAAGGTTAAATTCGCGCTTCGATTTAAGATTTACAATGTTTATAGATTCAAATATTTCTGATCCGTTCTTTTTAATATTTTTAACAAAATCTCTTTAATATCAAAAATATAATATTTCTGATGTCTCAATAAAATAGATTGCTTAGTTTTTCTAAGAATTGTGAAGGAAATTTTCTCCAAAAAAAGTTGTAATTTTAAAATTTTTAATCGGAAAAAAGACCTGTTTTCAATACACGCTGTACAATCCAAAATCTATGGTCTTAAGCTATGGGAAAATATACGTAAATACTCGCTTTTAACGCGTAAAAAATACGTTGTTGATTTTGCGGTGGTTGTTAATATGGGTTTCCTCGGGCTAGGTTTGTTCAAGGCTACGTTTAGGGTTAAATAGGGTTAAACCAGGGATGAATTAGGGATAGATTAGGTATAGCCTTTCATGTCGGGTGTAGGGTCACTCTAAGGATTAGGTTTTGTATATGATTACGAGTCACTGTCTGTTGGGATTGAAAATTTAAGAAATTAAGGATGGTTAAATGTAAGTTAATTTCTTGCTTTTTTGATATTTTTAAGGGGTTATATATTGGATAATATTAACAGTTGTTTTTAGTTATTAAACCTGGTAAAGTAATATTGCTTCTTAGGGGACGATTTGGTATATTCTTTTTGGTATGAAAGAATATTAATGAAATATAAAGCTGGTAGAAAGGCTGTTATTGTTCAACAAGTAGATTCGGGTTCTAAATTTCATCCATTTGGACATGCAGTTGCCATTGGTATTGATAGGTATCCACGAAAAGTAACGAGGAGAATGGGTTCTAGTAAAGTTTCCAAACGATCTAAAATAAAGCCTTTTATTAAACTTGTAAATTATAATCATATTATGGTCACACGTTATACTTTTGAACTTGAAACTTTGAAAGGGATTGTTACACCAGAAACGTTTAGAGAGCCTTCTCAACGGGAAGAAGCTAAAAAGGCAATTAAAAGGATCCTTGAAGAAAGATATTTGGTATATAATTGATTTTGTATTTAACACTATTTCTTATGTTTTCAGTCCGGGAAGAATAGGTGGTTTTTCACGCCAATTCGGTTTTAAAATGGTATTTATATTTTTTGATAATCTACATTTGTATTATCTATATCTTGAAATATTTTTTTAAAAAATCAAATCATAATTTTAAAAACTGATTGAGTTGAGCTTTATTTATATTATGTTTATTTCTCAAAAATATTGATTTCATTAAGCTACAAGTATATAATTAACGAAGGGATTCTTTTATGTGTTATAAATTCATCTTTTAGTCTGAATGTATTATTCATATAGTAGTTTAGAAAGCTTATCTAAATATTAATATAAATATATTATTTATATATCAAAGATAGACTTGACAAAGATTTTATATATTTAAAAAAATGATGAATGTATTCTTTTTATTGATTTATTAACTTAGAATTTCTGCTTAAAGAACTATGAAAATGACACTTTATCATTAAAGTATACTTCGAGTTACAGCCACCGTTTAAAACCTTATGTTCATATATATAATACTTAACGTTATATGACTAAATCAAATATAAAATGAAGATATTTCTTTAGAAGCTTTATTTAAGTGGATATTTTCTTATAAACAAATGGGAGTTCCTGGTTTATGGCCATTTCTTAAAGAATTTGGTGAAAATATTTGTATAATAAATACTATAGTTTTATCAAGCTTACTAGAGTTAGCTTTGGCAAAACTCGCATGCGACTATTATTATAAAGATGATAGAGTTCCTAAAGGGTTTAGGATTGGTATTGATTTATTAATTTGGTCATATCAAATGCGTTCAAGTCATGGTGGTCAAAATCCAAAATTAAGAACACTTTTTTTTCGTCTTTGTAGACTTGGTCATCTTGGAATTTTGCCTATTTTTGTCTTAGATGGATCTAAAAAGCCATCATTTAAAAGGAATAAGAAAGTCCCAAAAGCAATATTTGGGTTATCAGAAGTAATAGATTTAATTCGTTTGTTTGGATTTCCTATCTGGTATGCACCAGGTGAAGCAGAAGCAGAATGTGCCTTATTATTGAAAAACTCTATTATTGATGCTGTGATGTCAACGGATGTTGATTTGTTTATATTTGGTGCACAAAAAGTGATAGGTGATTGGGGCATAGATGATGAATCAAAAACAAGTGCACTTTCGCATGTCTCTATTTTTGATATAGAAACCCTTATGAAAAAGAGCAATATCAGTCAAGCAGGAATGCTTCTTATTGCTCTTATATCTTCTGGAGATTACGATTCCATTGGTATTCCAAATTGTGGAATTAAGACGGCAATTAGTGCAGCAAAAGCTGGTTTCGGTGACTCTCTTTTATCTTTGATCAAGAATGGATCAGATTTGACTTCTTGGAAGAAGGATCTTGAGAAATATTTATCTACAAATTATGGTGGTCATTTTTCAACTAGACGTTCATTTTTAAAGTTACCTGAAGATTTTCCGAATCAAGAAATTATTCAATTTTATATTAATCCAGTAGTATCAACTGATTTAGAGTTAAAAAGGAAATTGCGTCATGTTGTATGGAAATGGCCTATTGATGTCCCTAAATTACAGAAATTTGTATCCACGCATTTTTCTTGGCTTGGCTTGCCTGGTATTAAAAGATTTGTACGATCATTTGCTCCGTGTTATTTAGTATCTTCTTTAAAATATACAGATTTTTCGAAGCATGTAGAAATAAATTCAAAAAAATCAAATTATGTGAAAAAAGTCAATTCTACTTATTTTACAAATATAAAAGAACATTTAAAAAACATTGAAAATAAGGACGAAGAAATCGGAATCAAAATTCTCTCTTATAGAAAACATGTATCTACTGGATATTCTTTAGAATTTCGTATATCTTTTTGTCCATTTAAGTTAATGAGCATTGATTTTACCGATGAAGAGCAATCAAATAAGGATGATAAACAGCTCGATAATAAGAATGCATCAGACTTTACACCAATTATTAGCAAAGATATTGATTTAAATGAAAAGATGGAAATATGGGTTCTAGATCCTTATCTCAAGGGTTTTGAAAAACAAGATATTGTGGAATGGAAAAGTAAGACTAAAAACAATACTATTAAAAAAAAATTAGGTCATGATCAATTAGGAGCCATTGAAAGTTATTTACTACAGCCTTTGAAGAATCGTCCTATTTTAGGGTCATTGGAGCTTAATCAGAATTCTTTAAAAAAAAAACAAAACAGTACTGCATATTTACATTTATCCAATTCAACAACCCCCCCTACACAAAAAACACCCATCTCACAAACTTGTAAAACTCTATCTAAACCCTAATGATGAATATCTTTGAACAATTCGAAGCATATTATTAACAAAACTAACCAAATTCGGTTAATTCTTTTATCAATATATGGTTTAATTTATTTTTTAAATTTTATAGGACGTTATATTTATAAATTTTCCTATCAAGTCATGATTAAATGCATATTTTCTATTGAAACAAGGGACAATATGAATGACAATTTATTTTTCTAGTCATTTATCTAATTTGGTTTATCGCTAAGTTATTTAGTGTTTATCAAGATCCGATTTTTAATTTGATGACAGAAAAATATCGGAAGATCTAATCAAGATTTTTTTGTAAGGATTTAATAAATCTAATAGATTATATTAGAAAATTGATAAAATATGAATAAATTATTTTCTATTAAATAATATTTTAATAAACTTATTTATTTTTTTACTCTATTAATATTATTGTTTATTATTGTTTTGTTTTTGCGTTGATAATAAATCAAACTTAAACGGATCCCTGGAAAATATCCGTTTATGTTAAATCCAGATATAACAAAAATGTTTTAAGTGAAAAATGTCTAAAACATCTATTTCATATATTAAATTATTTTTTTTATAAATTTTCATAATTGATTAAGTAAAAAGGATTGCACGGATTTTAGTACATACCTGTATTGCGGGGTATTTTATATCGTTTAGATATTTTCAAACAAGAAATTGTCTAGAAAATTCATTTTTTTTTACTTTAAAATATTACATTTCAAACACAGGCACCGCGTTTTGTTAAGATATTTTTTGTTTATTTTTAAGTTTTTATAATGGCAGAAACAGAAGACAAATCATCCGTAATTTCAAAATTAATATTTTGTTTACCAATTAATATAATATAGAAATTGTTACATAATGCTCAAGGAGACGCTCAGGATACTCAGGATATTCAGGATACTGAGAAATTAGATGAAAAATCTGGCCTAGACGCTCAGGATAAATTACCCGGAACATATACTGATGAAAAAGTACAAGTCTCACAAACAGAACAAGATCCCTTTTCTCTTACTTATGATCTTCGGAAAGGAGATCCGCTTCCAGTAAATCCTGATGCTCCCAAAGAATTGCATCAATTAACCATTCGCGCATTGGTTGTAGGAACGTTGTTAGGTTCAGTCGTAGCATCTTCCAATATATATTTGGGTTTGAAAACGGGATTTACATTTGGTGCTCAACTTTTTGGTGCCATTTTCGGATTTGCAATTCTTCGGTTTGTCTCGAAAGTCATGCCAGGATGGTTCGGTGGAGGTTTTTTCGGACCTAAAGAGAACTGCACCGTCCAAACAGCAGCTACAGCTGCTGGAGGCATGGCTGGTATGTTTGTTTCATCAGTACCTGCTATGTATTCGTTAAGTCTTCTTGGCAAAGGGCCAGAGGAGGACTTTTGGCGGTTGATAAGTTTTACTGCTGTTAGCGCATATTATGGGTTATTTTTCGTTATTCCTTTAAGGAGATTTTATATTATCTATCAGAAACTAGTTTTTCCAACGTCATCTGCATGCGCGTTAACTATTCATTCATTGCATTCTGGGGCGATTGCACATTCAGTTATGAAGAAAAAGATATGGTCACTTTCATTATCATTTATTTTTGCTATCGTTCTTCGTGTTTGTTCTGATTATGCTCCTGGTGTATTATGGGATTGGCATATCTTTTGGTGGTTTTATCAAGCTGGTTGGAAAGGTGCTATTGCTGTTGAAAATTGGGGTTGGTGGATCGAGTTTACTCCAGCTTTTTTCGGTGTTGGTTTCTTTTCAGGTTTAAATGCGGCAGCAAGTTTTTTCATTGGAGCAATTTTTGCATGGGCTATCATAGGTCCTACTATTTCCAAAACAGGTGCTGCTCCTCATTTCTCGTCTATATCTCCTGAACATCCTGATTGGCGATCTTATTCTTCTATGAGTCTATATTCTCCATTGAATCCAAATGGTTTTGATCCTATTAAATCGTCTTCTCCTCGTTATTGGTTACTTTGGCCTGGTGTCATGCTTATGTTGTGTTCATCTTTTGCTGAAGTCATTATGAATGGGTCACTTTTGTGGCTGGGATTTAAACGCATTCTTCTCGTTGTTTATTATAAAGTACGTCGTAAAGAAGTTCCTATTTTTAAGGATGCTATTAACGATCCGGCCCCACCCGAAACTCAGATTCCGGCTTGGCAGTGGGTGCCATTATTGATTTTATCGATTATTTTTACGTGTCTTGTTCTTTCACTACAATATGGTATAAATGTTGGGTTAGCACTTCTTTCTGTTTTTCTAGGTTTTATTTTCTCTTTTATCGGGGCACAATCTTCGGGTGCAACAGATGTTAATCCTGTTTCAATTTGTGCCAAGTCTTCTCAATTAATTTTCGGTAGTATTTCTAGCGCACAAGGGATGGACGAAGTTTTGGCACAAAGGCTTAATCTTATTGCTGGTACTGTAGCATCTTCGTCTGCTTCACAATCTGTTGATATGATTGGCGATTTAAAAACTGGACATCTTCTTGGAGCTTATCCGAAAATTCAGTTTTATGCACAAGTGATTGGATCATTTTTCTCTATCTGGTTAAGTGTAGCTCTTTACATTCTATTTAACAAAGCATATCCGTGCTTTACTGCTCAATTTATGCCGGGTTATCCAAGTTCTCAAAAATGTATCTTTGGCGCTCCGTCAGTTGCATCATGGAGAGCAGTTGCAAGTGCTATGACTAATAAGAAGTTACCTCTACCTGCATCTTCTGGATATGCTTCGATTGCTTTTGGAATTATATCTGCTCTCACTGTAGTGTTTAAATACTCTTATTGTCCAGAAAAATATCGTGTGTTTATTCCTAATTTTAATGCAATTGGTCTTGGATTTGTTGTTCCACAGACACATTATGCAACAGCTATGTTTATTGGTGGTATTGTAGCTTATTTCTGGAAGAAACATAAACCAATATCTTATGATATCTATGCTCTCTCAATTGCAACTGGTTTTGCTGCAGGAGAAGGAATGGGTGGTGTTGTTAATGCTATTCTTCAAATTGTTGGGCTTAGCGGAGCTAAATACGGCTCAATAGCTGGATGTCCTTATAATTCATGGTGTGGTTAATGATTATGGCTAATATTTTTATGCTGCTTTTTAATTATTAGAAAGAATTGGTTATTATTTTATCGTTTCGTTTTTACAGAGAATATGTCTATATTTGTTGTCATGTTTCTTTCACTTTTATTGGATGTATTGTAATATAGGATTTTATTTATTTAATATACATAAATTCTCGGTCTTAATTATTTTTCAGCAGGGCATTTGGGCCTGCCAGGGAGGATGTCAGATTTCTCTTCCCTTTCATGGGATGATATGGAGATTTCATTGACATCATCGATGTAAGTCTTTTATTTGATTAAGTATTCAACTTATTAATATTTATTCTTCTTAGAAGAAATGCAATAGACGAGATGGGATTTGAAAAAATGACGCCCGTTCAAGCAAGTACAATACCTCTTTTTATGAGGAATAAGGATGTCGTTGTAGAGGTCTATTTATATTGTTTTTTTCCTGGTTTTTTTACACATCTTAGGCAGTAACAGGGTCTGGAAAAACTTTGGCTTTTTTATTGCCTATACTGGAGAAATTAATTAGAAGAGATGAACCATTGACTGAATTTCATATAGGATCATTAGTGGTTTCTCCTACAAGGTCTTTTAACAATGGTTATCTCGTCTGTTAAAATTAAATAGAGAATTAGCAATGCAAATTTATTCTGTTTATGAAACTATCATGAAAAAATCACAAGGAATCAATACTAATTTGAGGGCACAGCTCGTTATAGGTGGGACTATGACTATAGAACATAATATAGATGAATTTAATAAGATATCCCCATCAATTATTATTGGTACTCCAGGTCGTATTAATCAACTTCTTTCATTATCTCTTGTTAAAACTAAGGAGCTTGAAATTTTGGTTATGGATGAAGCAGATAGATTGCTTGACATGGGGTTTTTTCCTGTTATAGAATCTATTATTAAAAAGTTACCAAAGCAAAGACGAACAGGTCTTTTTAGTGCTACTATGACAGAAGCTGTTGATAAACTTATTAAAACAGGACTAAGAAATCCTGTAAAGATAATTGTTAGAGTAGGAAACCAGGAAAATACTAAGCAAGATAGATGCGTTCCTGCAAGGTATATATAAATATATCTTTGGTATATCTTTAATTCTCATAGTTTACAAATATTGTATATGGTTTTATCATCTGCAGAAAAAGTTATACAACTAATTAGACTATTAAATTATTCATATATTAAAGATGGGATGAAAAAGTTTATTGTTTATTTTCTTTCTTGCATTTGTGTTGATTATTTTTCTCTAATCTTTTCACAAATATCATATCTGAAGAAGACATTTAGAATATTTTCTCTTCATGGCAAACAAAGTTCATCTTTAAGAACTAAGAATTATAAGGCTTTTTTTAATGCGTTATCTGAAACGCCTTGTATATTATTTACTACAGATTTGGCTGCAAGAGGTCTTGATGTACCTAATGTAGATATGGTCATTCAAATGGACCCACCGTTGGATCCAAAGTCATTTTGCCATCGTTGTGGAAGGGCAGGAAGAGCAGGTAGACCTGGTAAAGCTGTTGTTATGTTAAACAAAGGGAGAGAAGAAGATTATGTTCATTTTTTAAAAGTTAGAAAAGTACCTATTCAACCTTTAGGAAGAATTGGGAAAGATAACAACATTATGGAGGACAGTGAAAATGAATCAAAAGAAGATATACTTGCATTAGTTAAAGAAATACGGAATATTGTTAAAAAAGATAGAGATTTATATGAAAAGGTATGTTAATATTTATTCTTTAAAATATCATATGAATCTTCAGGGTTTAAGGGCGTTTGTATCTTATATAAGAGCATATTCAAAGCATCAGGCACATTTTATTTTTCGTGTCAAAGATCTTGATTTTTCTGGAATAGCATATTGTTTTGGATTACTTCATTTACCTAAAATGCCTGAATTAAAAAACATAGTTTTAGATTTTGAAGAAGAAAATATAGATGTAAGGATATATACTTTAATATTTCATATATTAATTTTATGATAGCCTGACAAATTAACATACACTAATAAATTGAAAGAAAAGGCTAGATTAAAAAAAAAAAAGGAAAAAGAATTAATGAATGAGAATAAGAGCACAGTTTTTATGAAAAAAAGAACTATTCCTTGGTCAAAAAATATAGAACTAAAAGAAAAGAAAAGAATTCGTCAAAATAAACGTCAACGTAGAAGTCTTTTAAGAAAAGAAGTATAATATCAAGTTTAAAGCGGGAAGGCATTTATAATAAATACGTTTTATTGTAATAATAATGCATCTTTAGTATATTAAAATACATATAATTTTATATATTTAATAAACTTATAAACTTATACGTTAAAAAAATGTCTCAAGATGTGGTTAAAGATATAAATGGTTCTGAGAGGTCTTACTACCTCTTATTTCAACCTTTGTTAACTCTTCTTAATCCTAATTCTTCATTGCAATTCCAAGATGATACTTGTATTATATCATATTTATCAGAGTTAATAGAATCTTCTATTTCTGAATTATCAGAAAAACAAAATGTATTAAGCATTGAAAGTAAAAAGACTACATATGACTTGGTTGAAATTATACAAAAGGAATATGATCATTTGATCAGAATATTAAATTATAAAAATAGTTTTCCTAAGTTTTTTAATATTCTGGATGAATCTGTTCATAATATTCAAATAACAGTTAAATCTATGAACGAAAAAGTACAAAGTTTTGACTCTTTGAAGGATGGGCTTAGTGAGGTTCTTACAGAGTTTCGCTTATTACATCAATATCAAGAATATATTTTAAGTTTATTTGAAATTCCATCTTTAATAGAGACTTGTATAAAAAACAACAACTATTCAGAGGCAATAAATCTTATATCTTATGTAAAAAAATTGGGAGATGAATATTCTCAAATAGATATGATTCAAGATTTAGTAAAAGGGGTTAATTATATGTCTGAATATTTACAAAAACAATTATTATTGCTTCTTAAGGGATCAATAAAACTAACAGAAGCTATTAAAGTAAAATATGGTCTAACTTTTTTTAAAAATTAATTGGTGTAGATTATTGGTTATCTTCGTAGAACAAATGATTTTTTAGAAATTGAATTATGTTATATATTCTTATTATCTCGTTGGAGTTATATGGAAGGACTTATTTCTGATTTGAATTCGTCTAATAAGAAAGATCACCCCGAGAAATATCTTAAAGAATATATAGGAATATTCAGAGAACATAGTTTTAATATATTCTCTTATTATACATTGATATTTTTAGAGGAATCAGCTTTTTATGTATTTTCAGAAAACTCAGAAAATAGTATTTCAATGAAAAATGATGATAATTTGAATGAAAAAATATCAAGAAGAAGGATGCTTTCAAATTTTGCATTACACATGGTATCTGAATTAAAAAATACACTGGCTATATATATTCCATATATTTCTGACAATGAAGTAAAAGCATCAATATTTAATCGTATTTTGTATTGTGGACAAAGTTTAGGAAGAATTGGCGTCGATTTTAGTTTAGCATTAGTTGAAATTTTTGGCGATGATTGGATTGATCTTGTCGAAAATCATGAAAATATGATGAAAAAGTTAGAGATGAGTGTAGAAATATAAATGTATATTTCTTTATAATTCCTCTATATTCATATATACATATATCTGTATAATATTACTGCTTCAAAATATATAAATTTTATATCGTAATCTCATTTAATACTGCATTATCGGTTAAACCAAGTCTTTTAATACATGAAAAATATCTGTCTTGATCTTTTCTACGTAAATATTTAAGAATTGCTTGACGCTTGTGTACTAAATGTCTTAAAGATCTAAGACTATTTTTATCTTTATGATGAAATGAGAGATGAAAGTTTATATAATGAATTCTGGCTGTAAATACTGCTGCTAGATATTTATATTAGATTAGAAAACTAATTTTCAATATAAATTATACCTTGTACTTCAGGCGATCCTGTATCTAATTCGTGCTGTTTAAATTTTTGAATAGCCATAGAAATATTTAGAAGCTGTATTGCCTTGCTATTACTATTTTTTAAATCCATAAGTCTCCTCATTACATCTTCTTTTTTTTTTTCCTGTTTAAATATTTTTTGAGCTTTACAAATTGATACTAGTTTAACAATGGTACTTTCATCATTTTTTTCCTTTTCTAAATCAAAAAATTCTTGAATCTTTCCATTCTTAGACAAAGTTTCTAAGAATGCTTCAATGTTTTCTGTATTTTGATCAATGTCGACATATTCAGATAACTTTTTTTTAAGTTCTTCTAAATGACTTTTGCTAATAACTGAGGATGAAAGACCAACACGACGAAGGTTGCCCTCTTTAGAAAGCTTAAGAATCTCATTTAATTCTGTATCTGAAAAGAAAAAATTTGCCTGATTAATACCAGAAATTGGTTCTGAAGAAAAAAAATGGTATGGATATAAAATAGACCCTGTAAATTCTGTAGGCAATCCGATAACCGGATTACAAATGTTTGAAGAGCGTTCCTCTTTCAGTCTCTTCTGCTTCTCAATATTTTGTTTCTTGCGATGAATTGCTGCATGTGATTGTTTCCACCTTATATTTATAGTATGAAACTCTGAGATTCTTAATAAAATATGGACCGAAGCCGGATAATATATTTTCTTATGTAAAGAACAACGCAATTTCTTATAAAATATTCTTAACATTTTCTTAACTTTTTCTTAAGATTTATTTTTAATAAAACTTAAGAGGTTAAGGCAAGTTATTAAGAAATCTTAACGAAACCTTAAGAATTTATTAGAAATCTTTAAAAATCCTTAAAAATCTTTTAAAAATTGATTAAAAATGCTTGGTAAGTCCAATTTTCTTAAGAACCCTCTTCTAATATTATTATTTGGGTTTAGTTTTGACTGAAACAAGCGCTGGTTATGCCATTTTTAAGTTTTCTGCTAAAGAAAAGGTCTTTAAAAAACCAGAAACACTATATAAAAGTCTTGATACACTGGATAAAGCAACAAGTCTGTAAGATCCCGCTTTCTATTAAAAATTCTTAAATGGTTTACTAAATGGACTCTTTAATCCAATAGACTTAAATTAAAAGTATTTTCAAAATTCGAAAATGTTGTAGAGGCTCTTGATAATGCATCGGCTATTATTGAGGGCAGAGTCACAGGGAAACTCGCCTCTTTACTATCTGAATTCTCAGGGAAAAGCGATTCTCTCGTTGTTTCTGATTTAAAGTATTTTTTGTCAATACTTGTGATATTTAATCATTATCAATAGACTTGCTAATTCTATAAAAAAAATTCCAGATCTTAATATTCCTATCGTTTTTGATCCTTCTGTGCAGGAACTTTATCGAGTTATTAGAGAACATATTACATCTCTCATTTCTGAACTCACACCAACCGATATGTCTGATATGGTTTTGGGATTAAGTCATAGTCTTTCTAGGCATAAACTTAAATTTTCTCCAGATAAAGTGGATACCATGATTATTCAAGCTATTGTGTTATTAGACGATTTAGATAAAGAACTTAATATATATGTGATGCGTATAAAAGAATGGTATGGTTGGCATTTTCCAGAAATGTCTCGAATAGTTTTGGATAATATAGTCTATGTAAAAGTAATTAAGGCTATGGGGTATAGAACAATGGCGGAAGAAATAGATTTTTCTGAAATTCTTCCTGAGGATATTGAGATATCTATTAAAGCAGCTGCTAGAGTGTCTATGGGAATAGAAATAACAGATGACGATTTGGAAAATATTAATTTGTTGGCAGATCAAATTCTATCACTTGCAGAATATCGTGTTCAGCTTTCAGAATATTTACGTAATCGTATGGAGGTTATCGCTCCTAACCTTACTGCATTGGTTGGTGAACTTATAGGGGCACGTCTTATAGCCCATGCAGGTTCTTTGCTAAGTCTTGCAAAGCAACCAGCATCAACTATTCAAATCTTGGGAGCAGAAAAAGCCCTTTTTCGAGCTCTCAAAACGAAACATGATACTCCAAAATATGGTTTAATATACCATTCTAGTTTAATAGGACAGGCCAGTTCTAAAAATAAAGGGAAAATAGCAAGGATATTGGCAACAAAGGCAGCTATCAGTTTAAGGGTCGATGCTATGGGAGAAAAAGACATTGCAACCATTGGAATAGAAAATAAATTGAAAGTAGAGGCAAGATTGCGAGCATTAGAAGGTGAAAAATTGGAAAAATTTTTTACACCAAGCGGAAAGCTTTGGAAAAAACATCATATTCAAATGTAAGTACCGTAATATTTAATTAAAGTATTAGTAAAACTAATATAGTGCACCAAAATACAATACGGATACTGATATTGTAATTGATACAAATTTAAAAGAAGAATCTTCGCAAGTTAAAATCGAAAAATCATCTCCAGAAGTTCATGCATTAAAAGATCTTAAGACAGAAAGCTCTAAGGCGAAAAAAAAAGATAAAAAAGAAAAATGTAAAAAGGAAAAAAAAAGAAAAATGGATCAAATTGGGAATGCTGGTACTACTATGGAATCACATGGTAAATCTAAACGTAAAAAAACTAAAGATTAATCACATGTAATATTTATCTCGATTTATAAACCATATATGTTTACAATGTGTTTTTTGATTGGATAATTGAAAAAAATAATGTTTTGTTATATTTTTTATTTTATTGTTAATTTTGTTATTATTTATTATATTGTTTATTAATACTTTATATATTAAAAATACGACTGCTTTGATCAGGTACTATGGCCGAGTTGGTCTAAGGCGTGGGACTCAAGTTCATGGAGTTTATCTCATCTCGAAAGAGGCCTGGGTTCGAATCCCAGTGGTACCAGTATTTTTCTTAACTTAGAATTTTGATATTTTTATTGTTTTTTACTATATATATGAAATTTTTGTATGTTTGATCTAGATAAGCTGTTTTTTTTGTTTTTTAAATACATTGAATCATAATTCAATTTAATTTTTCTTTAAAGAATTGATATTATATTTTTATATGAATAATTGTTTTCAAATTTGCATATCTACTATAGATCCTCTTTAAAGATTCTTAATTCTATTTACAAGGTTATAAATTTTTGGATCTTACGTTTTATAATATTTAAATAGGGGTTACACTAATTAAATCAAGTATAATGTAAATATGATTTTGAGAATTTTTGTTTCAATTTGAATTTGTATCATTATTCAAGATTTTAGTTATAATTTTAATTTAAAATATTAACATTTAGAGAATAAAAAAATAATCTGATTAAAATAAAGACATTCTTTGCATCAATTTATTTATAATTTCTCAAGTTTAAAAGATGCAAAAATTATATATAGAACTGAAGTTTAAATATAATTGATTTTCATAATATTTTCAAGATTATTTCAAAAATTAAAATTTTGTTAATTTATATATTAAATTTGAATTTTTTAAAAATTTAAGAAATTGTTAAATTGTTTTCATTCGTAAGACTATGAGGATTTTATAACACAAATATTGGTTAAAATGTAAATATGAACAAATATAGAATATTTATATTTATTTTTTATTTGAATTTAATGTTTTACAAATATAATAACTATAATTCTTAATCTTCCGAACTTATTGCAACAATAGATATAATATAATATTTTAGTTTTACATTGGATTTTTTTAAAAGTTCATATTAATTTATAATATCTATTTAATATTTTTATTATTTGATTTAGAATGTCTGTTTTCTTATTTTAAATTAAGATTCAAATTTTCAAATTATATTTTTAGATTCTATACAAATTCATCATGATATTTATATTTTTCTATTTTTCTTTTATAAATATTAAATATATTATCTATATATTTATGCTTTTTTAAATAATATTTTAAAATATGATTTAATTGAAGACGGTTTGCTAAAGTAAAACTCTAAATATATTTTCAATCACAATACCGTAATACTAATACTACAATATTCATAAATATAGTATTTTTGATTCTACTGATTACTGAACTTATCTTTAAAAATACAACTTGTTAACATGCTCTTAAATAATCTCAAAATTTTATTTTTTACATTTAACCATATCTAAGTCTGAATTTATAAAATTTTTAAATTTAATATTCCATTTTATGCCTCTTTAAAAAAACACATGTTGATGCAATAAATACACTAATTCATTAAATTTAAAAATTTAGCATGTAGTATTACGTTTTTTTTCTGATTTGGCAGGATTTATTAATTGTTTTATGGCGATTAAATCCTCCATGATTTCTGATTCTTTAGCACCAAGTATATCATTTGAAGATTTATCACGATCTCTTTCTTGTTTTTCTCGGTTACGATCTTTAGTAATTTGTTCTTCTACGGAATTAAGAAGAGAACTAACATTTTCTGAATTTTTCTTGCAATTATAAATAGTGGATGAAAAAAGAGGTATATCTTCAGAAAGCCCGGATTTATTATTTACATAGCCTTTTCTGTGTCGAAGCTTTCTTTTATCTGCAGATATAATTGAAATAGGCGATAAAGATGGATTTGTGGTAGAGTGAGAATGCAATACAAAAGATGAATCGTTCACAATATCAAGTAATTCCTTATCTTCATGAAGTCTTCGTTTCTTTGAAAATAAGTGTGAAAGCAGTCTAGACTTTAATGTCGCTTTACTTATCTATAAATATCAATCAATCTAATATAAAAAAAATTCTATACTGTAAATTCTTCTTCTAATAATTCTACATCATGTTCGAATTCGCTCTCGGCCCTCTTTAATAAAAAATCTTTCATAAGCTGAATACTTTTCAATTCCTTTTCTCGGATTTCCTCTAAATCCCGAAGACTATCAAGATATTCCTCATGTGTCCCGTCATGGAGCTGTTGCATTTCATTATGAAGGGACAAAAGTTGGTTATGAAAGTAACTTTCTCTATTGACTATAAAATCACGAGAAATATGATCTAATTTTTCGATTAATAACCGTCGTCGTTTATCTCTCTTAGACTCTGGAGCCGGAATATTTAAAGTATAGGGATATAACTGTTCTGTAGAATCTAAAACCTGAGTTTTTAAACTTTTAGATGTTGTCTTTACCATCTGACCACTCATCATTTTCACGTAAAATGGCTGCGAGTAAATCCATGTGTTTTCCCTATTGCAAGCCCTTTATAGACTAAATGAGATACATATTAGCACTAATAATATAGTATTAGAAGCATTGTATACCTTATAATTGAATAAAATTCCCGCTTATCTCATCGGTGGTTGATATTTTGCTGAGGTGGTTACTGGAGCAACGTATCTTCAAAACAATCGCTATCTATTTTAATATAAAAAGTTTAAGACGTCTATTGAAGTCAGAAATATGGGGTTTAATGAGGCAAAATCGAGCTCTCCGGATCCTTTGGATATACTTTCGTCTTCTAAGTCGTTGTATTTAACGCCAAATTGTAGAGGATCTTTAAATTTGGCACATCAAAAACTTGAGTTGAGTACTGATATTAGACGAATAGGGCTTTATGTAGACATTGGAAGTGATAGAGAGGAAGTTTTTTTTGTGAGTTTTCTCTATATATATTTAATAGATTAATTATGTAGGTTTCTCCTAGAAAAACAAGAAAACACACAGGGACTAAAACTTGTACAAATAAACCTCGTGAAATAAAAGATGACGGGAATTCTGACATATCTTCTAATGAAACGGTTAGTAGCTGTAAAAAGATACTAGATGGAAAAAAAAAGGAAAAAAAAAGAAGGTCAATAAAACAGAAAAAAAGGGCTAGTGACACTCCGTGTTTGAATACAGATCTAGCATCTATGCAAGATGCAGAGAATATTTTGGAAGCAGATATAATAAAAGAGATAGAGAAGAAAGATTTTAATGAGAAAGATGCCTGTTTGTACAATAATATAATCTTAAGAGAAAGAAAAAATGATGTTAATGATTTTTATTTTAACGAAAATGTTATGTATGTTAAGAATGTCGAGAAAATATATTGATATAAAATAGGGAAGTGGATGATCCAGAAATTATTTCATTTAGCTCAATGAATGAGTTGGTAAAAAAACCAGATAGTTATACGACGAGTTTTTGTAAAAAACAATTAAATATGAAAAAACAAGAAAAAATAGATGATATGAAAAAAATATTAGATTCAACGAATGTAAATTTTGACCCTAATACATCAATTGAACCGGATAAATCTGTATTTCCTAAAAAAGATATACTAATAGAAGTCTCTAGTTTATCGAAAGCCTCTGCAGAAAGAGCTGCAAATGCTTTAACTCTTACGGGGAAATTTGAATCTATTCAAAATAAAGAAGAAGATTCCTCTAAATCTGAAGAAATATTTCAAGAAAAACGTTGTTGGACAAAAGATGAATGGAAACTTTTGGAGCTATTATTAATTAAACATAAAAAAATAAAAAAAGTTTTAAATTGCTTTCTAAAAGTAAATAGTAATTTTCCAGAAGAAGAAGTAGATAAACGATTAAAGGTCCTTATATTTAAAAAGAAAGAAAATTACTATTTGCACATTGATAGGAAAAATAAACTAAATAAACATACAAAAGCAGGAAATAACAGGGTATCAAATTCAGTTTTTGGGTGGAAAAATTGGTTAAAATGGTAATGAATATATTACGAAAATTATAAAAGAAATCTAGAATTTAAAATATTTTAAAAAAAATAAATATAAATAAATTTTAGAAAAAACATAGTGTATATATGTTTTTGATATCTTATTTTGTGAATTTATATTTGATATTTATATACTTTTATAACTTTCAAGGATTAAGTAAGCTAATTAATGTTCATTCAAGTTACATTAAGATTAATAAAAATTATATGATTAATTTGTAAAATTGCCTTTATTTTATAAATTCGGATATAATTTCTAAGATTTTTATGCTTTTTATATTTATTTTTAACGTACTTAAAATATATTATGGATATATAAATATTTTATTATACATAGATAGGCATTAAAAGCTTACTTAATCAGAGAAAAATGGTAAATATTATATTTTTTATTCAGTGTACTTAGGATTTTTTATAGAAAGTAAAAGTACTTTCTCGGCAAAGATCATTAGTTGTTGCACCAAGACTTGGTGATCAGAATCCAATGCCTCGAAATCTTAATTCTGCTATTCATCCTTTTGAAAGGGCTAGAGAGTATGTAAGAGCTCTTAATTCAGTAAAATTAGACAGAATGTTCGCAAAACCGTTTATCGGACAGCTAGGAAATGGGCATATTGATGGTGTATATTGCATGGCTAGAGATCCTAGAAAAATAGACACTATAGCTAGTGGTAGTGGTGATGGAGGTAGAAACAATATTTAAAAATCTTTTATCTTATAATTTAGTTGTTAAAATTTGGAATCTTATTGAAAGGAATGAAGTTATCTCTCTTGATGCACATAATGGTACAGTAAATGGTTTAACATATACAACTGAAGGTCATTTATTATCATGTTCCGCCGACAATATAGTAAAATTATGGTCACTTAATTCAATGGATGTATGTATATTTTGTTTTTCTTTTTTAGCTAACATATATATAGCCTATTAATATATATATGGGCACTGATGCTTTTTCTTGTGTAGATCATCATTATTCTGAACCTATTTTTGCTACATCGTCTTCAAAAATTGATATATGGGATGAAAATAGAAATAAGCCTATTTTTAGCATGGAATGGGGAGCAGATACTATTCAAACAGTAAAGTTTAATTATACAGAAACCAATATTATTGCTAGCGCAGGCGCAGATCGTTCACTCATATTATATGATATAAGAACAAGCAAACCTTTATCAAAATTAATTACTAAAGTAATTTAAATATAATATTTGAAGACATCGATTTCTTATATATTATAGCTTCGAACTAATTCTATTTGTTTTAATCCAATGGAAGCCTTTAACTTTGCAGCAGCATCAGATGACCATAACTGTTATATATATGATATCAGAAATCTTACTTTTGCCAAGAATGTTTTAAAAGATCATGTTTCAGCAGTAATAGATGTTGATTTTTCTCCCACTGGTCAAGAATTAGTAACTGGTGGTTATGATAAAACAATACGGATTTTCAATATTAAAGAAGGTCATTCACGAGATATTTATCATACTAAAAGAATGCAAAGAGTTTTTTCTGTAAAATTTACTTCTGATTCTAATTATATTCTTTCTGGTTCAGATGATGGAAATGTTCGTCTTTGGAGAACTAATGCATCTTCAAGAATGCATATACTTAGTACTAGAGAAAGAACAAAAATGGAATATGCGAATGTTCTTAAACAGCGTTATAAGAATATGCCTGAAATTAAAAAAATAAGTAATAGCAGAAATATCCCAAAAGTAATAATAAAAATGCAAAAGACTAAAAAAGAAGAACTAGCAGCATTAAAACGAAAAGAAGAAAACAGAAGACGTCACAGCAAACCTAACAGTATATCATATGTACAAGAACGTAAAAAACATATTGTTGCACTTAAAAAATAGAACAAGTTGAAGGCATAATATTTTGGAAATATTATAATATACAATATATACTAGGAAATATATAAATATATTTAAAAAATATCATTAATTTATTAATAACATTTCTATATTATATAATTCATTTTGTTTAAAATAGAACCATCTTAGAATAAAATCATAAATTAGTTTCCATATACTTTTGATGCATGTGATTAATCTTCAAAAGAAATACTCCAATCAGGAACTCTCATTTTCTCTATAAAATTTTCCCGAGTAATTTCATATAGTCCCTCAATCTTAAGATCACCCAATAAACTTGCACCTACCCATGCTGCATTTACTCCAAATTCATTTCGAATAACTTTTCCTGATGCTTTTATTTCATTATTTATTCGATTTTGTAGACCTGGTATTAAAGAAAACCCACCAGAAATAACTAAGGATGTAGAAACTACAGAACGTATATCTATTGGAAGATATGACAAACACTTTTTTATCATTTGGGGTATGGAAATTTCATCAGTATCTGCATATTTATCTGAAGCCTCAAATAAAGCTTCAGTTATACAAACTCTAACCCATCCTGGGACAGTTACTTCCAATCCTTTTTGAGAAGGAGGTACCCAAATAACATCAGAACATTCTACATTTGGCTTATAAACATTTTCTAGATCTTCTGGTAAAATAATAGTAGATTTTGATGAAGTAAGTGGAGATAATGGTAGAGAAAATACTGCTCTTTGCAAAAAATCTTGAACATCATAAAATGTCAAAGACGTAAGCCGTGGAGTAGAATAATGTGTCAACAGGTATTTTAATCGTGAAAAACAAAAATTAGATGCCAATGATGAAGTAATAATAAATGATGTCATTGGACGTAGATCATAGATCTATTTACTGATTAGATAAGATACAATATATATAAATTCATACGGGAAGAACGCTAATTTCTTTAGATCCAATATCAATAACAACACCGCTCTTTAATCCAAGAGAAACAAGTACAAGAACATGAGATGATAAAAATGTTATACTAGGAACCTATACACGTTAATATTTATATAATTAAAATAAAGAAATTGATACTTGAAAATATGTAAATAATGTTTTTGCTATAATTACCTTAAATCTAATTGGAAGTAAAATATATTCTACAATGCTTACTTTTCGAAATTTAGAACCTATGTTAAGCCATCTAGATGTATTATTTAAAATTTTATGATAAAATTTAAATAACTTAAATACTTCTCTTAAATATATTTCTAGTCTATCACCTATAAGTTCTAAATTAGGTTCATCCCATAAAAGATATTCAAACTATGCTAAAATTTAGAGCAAATATGTGGTTCATAATAATCCTACGTTTACAGGGAATCGTGTAATGTTTTCTGCAAGTGAACATCTATATCCAAGAAAACTTTTTTCATCATATTCAATTGTACATCTCGGAAAACTTTCTCCACTAAATCCTGCTTTAAGATAATGCGATCCTATATCTAGAACTATATGAGGTTCTAATCCATAAAGAGTCTTTAATTGGTTTGAATATGAGCTATGTTTTAAAGTATCTTCAGAAGAAGAAGTTTGTAATACAAAAGAATGCGGTAATGACATATTTAAGGCTTTTTATAAAATTTAATATCTATTCTCATTTATAAGAATAAGTTTAATATTTTAAAAATTTGAACTTTAAAGTTTTAAAAATAAAACGTGAATAATTTAAGAGTTTTATTGAAAACCAATGTTTTAAATACTAAATTATTTTTTTAAACAATCTAGAAAAAATGATAATACTAGTTTATCTTTAAATGTCTATAAATTGTAATAAAATTCTAAATATATTTATAGATTTTTTTGATAAAGCAATTATATTTAAACAAAAATGTCTTCAGTATATTTAGTATTTTAATCAAATTTATAAAACTAGATACACAATTTTACTTGGAAATGAATTTCATATTTAATCAAAATTATTTGTAATTTTTTTAATAAATACATTAATGAATTAAAGCACCATAATTTGAAAATCTACAATTTATAATGTTATAATAGATTATAAATAGCTGTTATCATTTTATTATTATAAAAAAGTTAATATGAATATTGTAAAATACATAAAATTATTGAAATATTAATAAATTCTTTATTTATTTAAATATTTTTATAATAATTTTTTATAATTTATAAATAAACTTTTTATATTCATATCTTTTACCTTGTAATTCTTATAATTTTATTGATTTATATTTTTATAAACACTGACTTGTAAAGTCCTCAGACCTTATATTTATCTCAATTTTATTGCAATAAAACAATATTAAAAAAGTTAGTCAAAAATATACAAATTATAAAATGATGCATTATTCTAAAACATAAACATAGAATATTATTTATTTTTTCTAATAAAATGTTGAATTTAGTCAGTATATTTAAAAAAAAATAATATTTTTTATAAAAAATATAATAATTCATATACATGTCAAGATTTCTTTATATTTAACTATTTTATTAGAAAAACAATATACTACTCATCAAATCTATTAAAAGAGCCATGTTTCTAAAAACATGAACTCCATTTTTTTATTTTTTTTTAAAATTCTATCTCTTCAACCTAGATAGTTTGTAGGTTTTAACCTTGCAACATGTGTAGGGTTAAAACCTACATACCGCTTTTCGTGACTTTTAATACGTTAAACTTCAGAACCTCCGACTTCAAAAGATTACAAACCATGGGTATTTTTGACGCTCAGCCAGCAGATATTGAAATGCTTATATCTGCTAATTGCCATATAGGCTCCAGAAACTGCGAGGTAAAAAAAACTTTTTTTAGGAAAAAATTACACATTTAAATAGCTCCGAATGGAACCATATGTTTTTAAACAGAGAGCAGATGGTGTTCATATCATTAACCTTTGGAAGACCTGGGAGAAACTTGTTCTTGCAGCACGAATTATTGTTACTATAGAAAATCCTAGAGTAAATGAATTAATTATATAAAAGATTTTAAATCATGCTTTTTAGGATATAATTGCTATCTCATCACGATCATATGGACAGCGTGCAGTCCACAAATATGCTTTACATACAGGAGCAGAGGCTATATCATCACGATTTACTCCTGGCTCTTTTACAAATTATATTACTCGTTCTTTCAAAGAGCCTCGTTTAATCATTGTAACAGATCCTCGGACAGATAGTCAAGCTATTAAAGAAGCAAGCTATGTTAATATCCCTGTAATAGCCCTATGCGATACAGACAGTCCGTTACAATGTGTCGACGTTGCTATTCCTACCAACAATAAAGGACGACATAGTATCGGTCTTATCTGGTGGATGCTTGCTCGTGAAGTCTTAAGATTAAGAGGAACTCTTGCAAATAGGGATGTTGAATGGGGTGTTATGGTTGATTTGTATTTTTATCGTGATCCTGAAGAAACAGAAAAAGATACGGACTCTGAACAAAAAGCTCTTGAGGCATCTGGAAATCCCGGTCAATTTGGATCTGTTCCAATGACATCTGACTGGGAAATTGCAGCACAGTCTACTAGCGCTGGTATTATTGCTAATGTTGCAAGTAACGTTCAACCCGTAGGGAATTGGGATGAAAATTTTGGAGTTGAGACAGGTGTTCCTAGTGATTGGGCTGCAGATTCTATACAACAATCAGAGGTTCAACATGCACAGAATTGGGATTAAGAATTAAAATTTAAAAGAAAGAATTATGTGTAAATATTTATTTTTTTACCGATAAATAACTACATATATCCTCTAAATTCGCCTTTTTAATGAAAAATAGTTTGTATTTCTTTATAAACGACTTCTAGAATTTTTTTCCGTGGAAGAAGATTTTCGAATATAATCTGTAAAGTATCCTCATTGCGTATAATTAATGCTAAGTAATAGCGTACTTCTAGCCCAATGAATCCTTCATGAATTACGACATCCAAGATTTCAGACAATGGAATAAAACGTGTACGAGAAGGTAGAAGAAAATAATGTAAAGTAATTTGTAATCCTAAATTATGCAAAACTAGTAAAGATTCACCTAAAGAAACTTATTAATATAATGTAAAAATAATAATTACTGTATTACTTGATGGTTTTGGATGCATAAGCTTACAAGCAAAATATATAAATATTGCAACTATACAAAAAAAAAGATATGGCTTATGCATATATAATTCCTGAATTGATTGAATAAGTCCAATATATTGTAAAATATAAATGATACAATTTATTTGCTGATAATGTTGACTAAAGAAAAACATAAATACTGACAAAAAAAATACGAAGATTGAAAAAGATGCCAAAAGCTTTAATATGTATTTTATAGACCATTTAAAATTTTCATAATATGTAAATTCAACAACATCTGGAGATGGTCGTTTTATTAATAATGGCATAATTATCTGACTAAATAAATCTTTAAAAAAATAATATATATATAATTTCTAAGTATTTAAGAGATAAATAAGCTTTTCTTATTATATCACTAAATCCTCATATTTTAAAATCTTATATTTTTAAGATTAAAAATTACTACTCGATGTCCTATGAACATCTTAGATCCAAAAAATCTTATTGAAAATGAAGAAATAGAGAAACAAACATGCAAACTAATACAAACGAAGTCATTCCTTCTCTTTCATCTTTATCATTTTTACCATCAACTTATATCAATTCATTCCTAACATCTGCTACATCGTTGGAAGAGGCACAAAATATAACAACAAACCTTCTTTTATCTCTTGAATCTGAGTCCAGATTTACCATTGATCGACTACAAGAAATAGTGAATGAGATTATTCAACAATTACCGCAACTGAATTGTGATATTGAACTTTTACATAACAATATAGTAGTTCTTTTAGAAATATTGAATAAAAAGAAAGAATATGCAGAAACTTTAAAGAAAGGAACAAATAATCATGTTATTGATAATTTTTTACATCTGGAACTTATAAAGGAAAGAATTAAAGCAACTCATTTAATCCTAAAAGAAGCAAAAGAGTGGAAAAATATAGAAGCAAAAAAAAAACATATTGAACTATTGATAAAAGATAAAAAATTTCAAGAAGCGCGGGATATCATTAATAAATTAAAGCGTATTGTAGAAGTATGGAGAGAAACTAATGAATATAAAGAAAGATTGGATATGATTGGAATTCTGGAACAAAAAATACCAGATTTTACAGAAAAAACATGATAAATTTTTAATGAATAAATATAAAACAATTATTTTGATTATGTCTAAATTCATATCAAAATATTCAAAATATCTACTATACAACTAAAGCAAGTAAAAACAGGACTTTTAAACTTAATACGATAAAGAGTATATGGTTATCATTTATTTATAGTATTTTACAGATTAATTCCTACTAAATAATCTAACATTTAACCAAGTTAACCCTGGCTTCAACATTTAGGGTTAATTATATTAAGTTATAGATTTATATTTTTTCTAAATCTTAGGAAAATTAACTTCAAAATTTTACTTTTATGGAATCTAAAATTCATGATTATTCTACATGGACTAAAGATAATTTGATCAAAAAAATTATATCATTAGAACATGAGATTCTGTTTAAAAATAAAAAAAATATCAACACACAGCAATTTATTTCTAAAAAATCATATTCATCTAATGAAAGTACTAAGCCAACTAAGAAACCTTTTTCTATGTCGAATTATACACAAAAATATGTTGCTTTCAAATTTGCATATTTAGGATGGTATTATAATGGACTTGTAACTCAAGGAAATGAGACACGTCTTCCTACAGTGGAAGAAACTATTTTTTCTGCTCTAAAAAAAGCCAAACTTATTGACGAAGAAAGCAATTGTAACTTTTCGAGGTGTGGACGAACAGACAAAACTGTTAGCGCTATAGGCCAAGTAATAGCACTTAATGTAAGAAGTAATAAGGCCTCTGAAAAAGATCCTGAGAAAAAAGATGGCGAAATTAAATATATAGATATTTTAAATAGATTGCTTCCGAAAACTATTAGAATATTAGCATGGTGTTCAGATCTCCCTTCTGACTTTTCAGCTCGATTTTCTTGTCAAAAAAGACATTACAAATATTTATTTTTTAAGAATTCACCAGGTATACAACTTAATATAGAAAAAATGTCAAAAGCTGCTACTTATTTTCTTGGAGAACATGACTTTAGAAATTTTTGCAAGCTAGATTCAAACAAATCAATAAAAAAGTTCAAAAGAACAATAATTAAATCGGAAATAAGCAAGTATAATGCAGATGAAGATGATAATTCTCTTTATATTTTTGATTTAGAAGGTAGTGCTTTCTTGTGGCATCAAGTGCGTTGCATGGTTTCTATTCTTTTTTTAGTTGGACAAAATCTTGAAGAACCTGAGATTGTAAAAACATTATTAGATATATCTAAGATACCCAAGAAGCCTATATATAACATAGCAGATGGTCTTCCTCTTATACTTTATGATTGTCACTTTGAAAATCTTAATTGGAATTATGGATCAAACAAAAATTTTATTCAAAATTTATATAAAAGTATTTATGATTTATGGCATACAACAAAAATCCAGAATTCTATTATTGAACTACTTTTAAAAAACATAGAAAATAACGAGGTTTTAGATAATAACACTATAAAAAAAATATTAATTAAAGATGGATCCGGTATCAATCAATCTTTAACAAAATATATACAAATAGAAAATAAAAAGTGATAGTATAAATATTTAAAATAAACATTAATATAATAAAAATAAAAAATTCCAATAAAACAATTTTAACATATATATGTTATGCCTTTTTTTTTATTACGATATTTGTCATACCTCCCATATATTTTTGCAAAACTCTAGGAATCCTTATACTTCCATCATCATTTTGATATGTTTCCAAAATTGCAATAATCAATCGCGGTATCGCTGCTAAAGTGCCATTTAATGTATGAGGCCAGCTTAATTTATCTCCGGGATAGGCCATGTAACGAGTATTTAATCTCTTAGTTTGATAATCTGTACAATTAGAACATGATGTAACTTCCCCCCATGCTTTTCGACCTGGCATCCAAACTTCTATATCATATTTTCTATATGCAGATGCTCCCAATTCAAATGTAGGCATATCCAATATTCTTAATTTATTATTAAATATATATATGCTTACATAAATATCTTTTACCTTCCATACAAACCAAGTTCTTCTATAATATTTTCTTCAATACTCAAAATATCCTCTAGAATTATATCACTTTTCTTAGGATCGCTCCATGCAAACAATTCTGCTTTTGTAAATTCATGTACTCGATATAAACCCTTTGATTTTTTACCCCTTGAGCCTGCTTCAAGTCTATAAACACGACTAAAACCAACAACTTTTTTTGGAAGATCTGAACCCTTTAAAATTTTATTAATTTCCATGCCCGCTATAGGAATTTCTGATGTCCCAGAAAGACATTGTTTTAACTCTGTATCAGAACTTTGTAAAAAATATATTTGTTTATCGTTATGGTCATCTCTAGGCTGAAACCCGCAAGCAGAAACAACTTCTGAACGAACAATAGTTGGCGGTATAACAAATTTCCATCCAGCATTTATTGCTTTTTCCAATACATAATTTATAAGAGCCAGTTCCATAAGAGCGGCCTCATTCTTAAGAAAATAAAATGCATGTCCGGACGTCTTAGAAGCAGCATCAAAGTCAATTAATTCCAACATATCAGCAATAACAGTATGATCTTTTGGTTTAGATATAAAGGATTGTTTATCTGAATTGATATATTTAATGATTTTTGCATTTTCTTGTGAACCTATAGGAGATAGCGGATGAATATTATTTGGTATTGTTAAAGAAAGTTGTAAGAGCTCTGATTGAGTAAAATGAATATTTTCTTTTACTTTCTGGAGATCTTTTTTAATTTCAGAAGCACGACGAATAAATTCTTGCCGCAAAGCATCATTTCTACTAGAAATCTCGTGTTTAATAGCATTTGTTAGAGAGCGTCTTTGATTTAACAAATTATCCCGTAATTTTGCATATTCAATATAAGTTTGATATAAATGAATAATTCGTGAAACATTATCAAATGAAATTTTAGAATTCCTTTTCAGACAAATAGACTTTATTTCCTCTTCATTATCCCTGATGTGTCTGTAATCTACAGAGGCTCCAGATATTTTTTGATGCTTGGTATAAACTTAATAATAAATAGAATTATTAATATTTCTATGAAAATATACCTAAAAATCTCTGTGTGTTGTAAACCTTTAGACATTTTCTATAATAATTAAATCTTCTTAAGAAAAAATCTTAATACTTGTTAATTATTTTTAATAATCTCATTTATCTTCGGCTTTAAAATCTTTAAAGTTTGAAATTTTTGAAAAAAAAAATCAATTTTTTATAATAAAAAATACTAAGTAAAAAACATGAGGAATCCAGTAATTCTAATGGGTATTAACCACTGCTTAACCAAGACCTTATAACTAATTGCTTAAATAGATATGAATGCAAAACGGCAATTAGGTCGAAAAGCACAGATATCTAATATTCATTCCGCAAAAACTGTAGCAGATGTAAGTACAAATAACTAGAAATCACTAGATCTCGTTAACATCTTCTCAGGTTATCCGAACTTGTAAGTCATTCATTTATAATCACTCGCTAATTGATAAAAAAGGCCTGGGGCCCAATGCAATGTTAAAAATGATACTCGATCAGATGGGAGGAGTACTTCTTACCAATGACGGACATGCTATCCTTAGAGAAATAGAGGTCGCGCATCCTGCAGCAAAATCTATGATAGAGTTAAGTCGAACTCAAGACGAAGAAGTCGGGGATGGAACAACTACCGTCATTGTATTAGGCAAATAATGCATTTAGTTTATATTTTTTCTAATCATAGAAAAGCTGGGGAGTGCTTGATTCATTCTCTTGTACATCTCGAACGAAATATTCATCCAGTTATTATAATATCTGCATTTAAACATGCTCTTGCAGATGCTCTGAACATAATTGAGGAGATTTCTCAGAAAGTAAATACAAAAAACGATAAAGAGATGAATGAGCTTATAAATATATCTATTGGAACCAAATTTATAAATCGATGGAGCGATTTGATGTGTAAACTTGCCCTTAAAGCAGTGCGTATCGTTGAAAGCAATGTTGATGGAAAACATGAAATAGATATCAAACGTTATGCAAGAGTTGAAAAAATTCCTGGGGGGGAAATTGACCAAAGCGTTGTTTTGGACGGTATTATGCTAAACAAAGATGTTACTCACCCTAAAATGAGAAGAAGAATCGAAAATCCTAGAATTGTACTTTTAGATTGCCCTTTAGAATATAAAAAAGGAGAATCACAAACAAACATTGAAATAACTAAAGATGAAGATTGGAATAGAATTTTAAAAATCGAAGAAGAACAAGTACGGCAGATGTGTGAAGCAATTTCAGCTTTTAAGCCAGATATTGTTTTTACTGAAAAAGGTATATCTGATCTCGCTCAACATTTTTTTTTGAAAGAAAATATTACGGCTATTCGCCGAGTTCGAAAGTCTGATAATAACAGAATTGCTCGTGCTGTTGGCGCAACTATTGTAAATCGAGTAGAAGATCTTCGTGAAAATGATATTGGAAAAGATTGTGGTCTTTTTGAAATATCAAAAATTGGTGATGAATATTATACTTTTTTAACCAAATGCAAAAATCCTAAAGCATGTACTATTTTATTACGTGGTCCTTCTAAGGATATTATTAATGAAATTGAACGAAATTTACAAGATGCTATGTGTGTTGCTCGAAATGTTCTTTTTTATCCAAAACTTTCTCCTGGTGGCGGTGCAACTGAAATGGCTATTAGTGTTAGATTATTAGAAAAAGCGAAATGCATTGAAGGAGTAGCTCAATGGCCATATAGAAGTATAGCTGATGCTATGGAGGTTATTCCTCGAACATTAGTCCAAAATTGTGGTGCAAATCCAGTAAAAGTATTGACAGAATTAAGAGTATGTTTTAACTTTTTATCTATTAAACATTTTATAATATATATTCAGGCGAAACATGTCGACGGACAACACTCATGGGGAATCGATGGTGAAACTGGAAAAGTAGTAGATATGTGCCTTTATGGTATATGGGAACCACAAGCCGTAAAGACGCAATCTATAAAAACTGCAATTGAAGTAATACCATAATAATTTTAAAGAATTATTGCTAATTACAATTTAGAGTGCATGTCATCTATTAAGAGTTGATGATATTGTTAGCGGTATTAAAAAGCCAAAAGAAAAAGGAGGCTCTGTGGCTGAAACACATACCATCTCTGAAAAAGATATTGAAAACCAAAATGAGTAATATATTAAATTTCAAGTAATAATTTTTTTTAAATTTTTTTTTAATTATTTCCAAATTCAATATTTTATTTATTCAAAATTTTAATATATAAATAATAGCTTATGGCATTAGACGATAATGCCTTAAGTATCTAGAATTTCATGAGAATCTAGTGGCATTTTACTATGAATAAGGTCTAAAATCTGTTGTAGCTGTTCTAAATTAAAACGTTCCTCACATTCCTCTATTAGTGCGTATAATTCAACGAGAGTGTCTGGTCTTGCATTAATAATCATAAGTTTCTCCGCCTTTGTTAAAGAATAAATTTCCAACTCCTTAGTAAGATTACAGACTTGCTTTACAGACTGTTTTTTTGCAGGAAGTTCTTCTAAATATTTCCGAAGCTAAAATGATAAATTTTTAAATCAAAATATATAAGTTTACTTGAAATTGTATAGTACCAAGATTTTCATTTATAAGTTGCTTTGATCCCGTATTGTCTATACTTTGTTTTCTTTGAAGTTCCTCTTCATATATATATCGAAGAACCTCATAATTAGTTAAAAAGGCGTCTCTTTTAACAAGGACTTTCATTAATTCTATTAAACCTTAAGCATATTTTAATCAATATAAAGATTAACCCTTATCTTTTAACCCTCATTTAAATTTAACCCAAAAATTTTAAACATAAAGACTACCTCATAATAATATGGGTATTTTAAAGGATTGTCTGTTTTGCCAAGATATAAACTATATTGATGGATTAGTACGGGGCTATAAAGCTAATTTTTTAACAAATAAAACTTATCAATATTTAACACAATGCGAATCTCTTGAAGGTAATAATTAAATCTATAACTATTATACTGAAACAAATAGATTTCAAAATGCAGTTATCATCCACAGCATATGGCAGTTTTTTATCAAATGTTTCTACTTTAACAACATCTGTTATAGCTCGTAAAGCAACAGAGAAATTAACATCTGAATTTCAATATATTATGTCTCAAGCTGTCTACCCTTTATCAAAATTCATGGAATATATTACTTATAGTTACATGATTGATAATGTGATTCTTTTAATCACAGGTACTCTACATGAACGAGATACTCACGAATTACTGGAAAAATGCCATCCTCTTGGCTGGTTTGAAACAATGCCTACACTCTGCGTATCAAAAGATATTGAAGAATTTTATAATAATGTGATTATAGATACACCACTAGGTAGGATAATGTATTTTAATTTTTTATTACTAATATTTATATCAAAGCGTTATATTTTAAAGATTATCTTTCAGCGGTAGATTTAAATGAGCTTAATATAGAAATTATTAGAAATACTTTATACAAAGCATACTTGGAGGATTTCTATGCCTTTTGTAAAACACTTGGTGGAACTACTTTTGAATTAATGTCAAACATTCTAAAATTTGAGGCAGATCGTAGAGCAATCAATATTACTTTAAATTCTTTTTCTACTATTCTTACCAAGGAGACGCGCAGAAAACTATATCCTACAATTGGTAATTTATATCCAGAAGGCACTTTTCTTTTATCTTCCGCACAAAATATAGAAGAAGTTAAATTGGCAATAAAAAAAGTCCCAGAATATTATTCTTTTTTTGATGATGCTTCACGCGAAAATAAAAAAAGTCTTGAAGACATTTTTTCTGAAAAAGAAGCTGAATTAAACAAGCAAACATTTGTACAACAGGTACGACATTTTATTTTATTTTCAAATAATTTATTATTTAGTTTCATTTTGCTACTGTTTATGCATGGGTAAAATTATTTGAACAAGAAATTAGAAATATAGCATTTCTTACTGAATGCATTACACAGAATCAGCAAAGCCATGCAACGTTTGTTTCTGTATTTTGAAATGTATTAAAGATCTTTTATATTTATATACCAATGAGTTATCAGAAGGCAATGTTTTATATTTAATTTCAAAAAAATTAAATTGTTAGTATTACATAAATTGTTTTAAATTACTTTTGTATTTTTTATATCATTTTTATAATAGCCTTTAACCCTTTTTTTTAAAACACTTAACATCTTTAGATACCAGTAGAAATTTAGAATGTTAAGCAATATATTTGCAGTAAGATATACCACAATTAGATAGACCGGCACAATATCTAAATTGGAATATATGTCAGCTAAAAACATTAAAAAATATATAATTAATAAAATATTGTATACAAAAAACATTAAATGCTGCATATAATCCCCAAACAATTCTAACAAGAAAAAAAACGATAAGAAGTATAATACCATTTATTAATTGGCATATTCCCCCCATCATTCTTGTTTTATTCTAGTTCTGTTTAATATAAGGTTTTAAATAATTCTTTTGACAAACAAAAAACCAGTGTATATTTAAAAAAGGCGTGCTAAATTCAAATGCCAAAAAAGCTAAACCATAATACATTAAAAATGGTTTCTATAAAAATTAATTAATATATAAATAAATATATATATATATATACTAACATATGAAAACAAAAAAACAGATAGAGCCGCTGTACCATGTAAGCATATAGCAATGCCGAATAATGATATATAACGAAATGAGGTTATCGTGTCCCAAAGAAAGTATCCACAGGCAAGAGAATATATATCTTTCATTAAATAAAAAAAATTATGGCTATATAATTATGTTCTACCTCCCTTATAAGCATTGTATCCAAATAACCTATCTTGTTTCAATTCATGATCTTGATAACATCCTAATATCAAACAAGATATTAATATTGATTGAATCATACTAACAAAGTGCACATCCCATTTTACGCGTGTTGATTTATTTAAAGTTAAATATGATTTAGATAATTTTTTTGAAATAAAAGGAGAAATTATAAACAAAAATTGATAAAACAATGAAGCTCCTAAAACAACATGAAAATGTTTGGAAAGTGTATTAACATTCAGAGCATTTAAATAGGGTGATATCCGAGTTTCAATTGAGGTAGGAGGGCCAGGAAAAATAGACATAATTTCTGACCTTGACCTTATTTTTTAATTTTTTCTAAGTTTTAATTTTTACTTGTAAAATTTTAGAAATTAATAAAATATAACCAAAAAGGCTTGTCTATAATAATATTTTAATTTATTAATACTTATCTATTTTTTTATTAAAAATATAAAAACGTGCTTAAATCATTTTTACTAAAAATTAAAAATTTAAAAAATCATTTATACAAAAAAATATCTAAGAAATATATCTATATTCCATTGGGTTTAGGTGGATTACTGGATATATGAGACAATAATGTTCCCGGATGAACATATGAATTCTTATTTTAAACCCTCAGCTCCTCAAACACCTACAAAAGAATCCTCGGTATATATTTTAGAAAAAAAATCAATGATATTGATACATATCTTAGACTCCGAAGAGTGTCATATCAAGGGCTTTTTCATTTTTTTCTCCTTCAGCATGGAAACAAAACTATAAAAATTTTCGTAAAACACAAAATAAACCATCAAATTTTAAAAACGATAGCCAAAATGACTTAGAATATCGCAATTATTTCCAAGATAATCCTGAATCACTAAGGAAGGATAGTATTATAGAGGAAGATTTCTTCGAAAAAACGAAGAATGATGAATTTAAAGTAAAATGTTATTTTATACCAAAAATATTATATTTTAACATAAAAAGGACACCAGTATTCCGAAAAAACCTCCTTCACCTAATATATCTTTTGAAGATAATACAGATATGCTTTTTATGAATCCTGCTATTTCAAAATTGGGTGAAAAAGATGTTTTATCTAATAAAATATTAACTCCAAATGAAATTTTATCGTCATTTTTTTCTAAAAAAGGAAATTCCCCTCTTAATACTATAGAGATAGAAGGAGTTATAAGTTTAATGTCAAAAAATACTACATCAAATATTGATTTTTCTTCTTTTATTACACCTTTAAAAGCACAGCAGCAGTCGCTTTTTTCTTTTCATAATTCTACGTTTTCTCCAACGTGTGATTCTACTATCAAATTTGGATCATCTCTTCCTACATTTTCTCATTCTAAAAAATATTCTACTTTTGGACCAACTATAAGTACACCATTTCGTAAACGAAAATCAACTAGAAGATCCTCGTTTTATGTGAACAATAGGTCCAAGCAGTTATCCTCTAAATATGATCTTTTAGCAACAATTGGAACAAATGAAAATGAAAGCACTAAATCTGGTGATAAACACGAACTAGATATAATGTTAGCGCCAGAAGCAAAACGACGTCATATAGATTCGACACTTTTAGATAAGAATTCTCCCAAAAAAATGCCTTCATACATTTCGGAAACTCCACAGGGTATAAATTCAGAGAATCTTAAATTTGCAAAAAGTCGCACAGCAACTAATATTTTAAATATATTAGACAAAAAGAAAAGCGAAGAACATGTCAAAACTGAAATAGATATTCAATCAATTCTAAGTCCGTATGCAATGCCGTCTTCTAGAAGAACATGTTCAAAACATGGAATCACTCCAAACATTATTACACAGAAAAAAAAACAGAAATCTATAGCAGAAAAGATTGGAGAAACAGTGCATTTTAATACGATATCAAAATCTATTGATAAAACAAATTATCAAGCTCCTGAAATTCCATATAAAAGATACAAGCCTATTATTAGTTCAAATTTACAAAATGTTATTCCTCTAGAAACTGGAGAAATTTTTTCAAGAAATAATGATACTGAAGTAATTTTTTAATTTAAACATACTTTCTTTTAATGTTATTAGATTAATTATTTTAAGGAATCTAAAAATATTTTATCGTCTAACAAAATTTTTATTCCTAAAGATCTGACTTCTAACGAGGTTACTTCGATGAAGAAAGATCCTATAGTTTCTAAAACCTTTGAGGATAATCAAGAAATATCTAATTCTTTCTCAACAACAGGAGTTTCATCTGGACCGGAGATTAATGATCAAACATCAATAATCTATCCTGTAAATAAGCATAATAACTCTGGGGTTACTACATTATCTAGTTTTTTAAGTCAGAATAAAGCTATATTTGATTTTTCTCTAAAAAAGGATGAAATTAAAGATACATCTATTAATATTAATTCATTAAATAAAAATAATAATTCAACTAAGGAAATTTTACAAATTACTAAATCATTAAAATTAAAAATTTTTAAAGTAGTAAGAATCTAATTTTTATCTTGATTAATTTTATTTAGATCGATCCTAATTTACTTCCTTGGTATTCATTCACTGTATTACAATCTAAGGGATTCAAAAATAATTTAGAAAGTATATTATTAATTCCAAAGACACAATTACGTAAATATATTTTTACATCTTCTAAGTAATTAGTTTAAAGGTTTTTAATAATTTAACAGAAAAGTCTAACATTGCTTGGGGCATAAACTTATAAAAAAGATATAAATGATTAAATTTATTTTATTATTGTATAAATGAATAATATATATATATATATATTACCAATTTTCTGATTGAAAATAATGATTAATAAACTAATGTTTTACACTTCTTAGGGTTAGAATCAAGGTCATTAAATGCTCGAGTAATCGGTTTTCCAATAGTTTTACATCGCGATAAAGGTTGCTGTTCACTATCAGTATTTTTCCCTTACCTATCATTTGCCCTGATAGCATGGCAATATTTTCATGTTTTTTCTCTTTCCATATGATGTGTAGATTATGAAGTATATTCTTACCTTTTTTGCGCATTTAAGTTGCATAGTGGTTAACCACTCTAGGGTATACGATGATATCAGGAATGGATAAACAGGGTAGGCTTTTTGGGCAATTTGAGCAGTTGCGATTCTTCTTTTTCCCTTTAATTTGGGTTCTATGCTCTATTTATTTGACATAGCATCATATCATCCCTTTTTTCAAGCCCTTACTTGTTTTTTTCAGAATATCAAGTGATAAAGTTATTTTAAAATGGAAGACCATTAGGATTGCAAGAAATAATGAGGCACAAAGATGTTTTGAATCGTATATTTGATAAGGATTCTAATATCGATTACTTTGAAAATTATCTGGGAGTTGATTATTTTAGAAAATATTATTATAAAAATTCTTTTTCTAAAGACTATTCTCAAGACAACCCATGATTTGAAGTAGTCCGGAAAGAAACGTAAATGACACAGAAGGTTAAGAGGCAAGCGTTAGCATAGCCATCAGGAGATGACGAAATTAAAGAGGAATATATTCTTGCTTTCATTGCAGGAAGACATTATAATAATAATAATGAATGCGAAAGAAAGCTCAATGAATATTATAATAAATTGAAGAAAATAGATAAGAATTTAGACAAGGTGCATGATAAAGTTAAGGAACTTTGTGAAAATGAGAAACAAAATAAGTGTCAAACCCTGAACGCTAGTTTTAAAGCTGAATTGAATAATATAAAAGGAGAATTTGATGAAGGGTTAAGAGTTTAGGGTTAAAGGGTTTAGGGTTAAAATAAAAGGGGTGATAAGATGAAAGATTAAATCAAAGTTTTATTGGAGACAATTGATTAAATGGAAGGTTTAGAAGAGAGTTTTTGAAGAGAGTTTGAAGAATTTAGATAAAAATAAGAGATAAAAGGGTGAATTGGGTAAAAGTTTTAGATCAGAGTTTAATTGTGAGTTTTATTGAAAGTATTAGATTAGATAATAAAGAGAGATGCAATA